>VXBD01004204.1:38758-109506 GCA_013399975.1 Indicator maculatus | reverse complement strand
GTGCAGCTCTGGGCACTCACTGCAAGAGAGATCTTGAGGTGCTGGAGCAGGTCCAGAGGAGAGCAATGAGAGTGGGGAAGGGACTGGAGGGAAAGGCTGATGAGGAGAGGCTGAGGGAGCTGGGGGTGTTCAGCCTGGAGAAGAGGAGACTCAGGGGGGACCTTAGCACACTCTACAAGTACCTGAAGGGAAGTTGTAGTCAGGTGGGGGTCAGGCTCTGCTCCCAGGCAACTTGGGACAGGACAAGAGGGCATGGCCTGAAGCTGTGCCAGGGGAGGTGTAGGTTGGATAGTAGGAAACAATTCCTGGCAGAAAGGCTGATTAGGCACTGGAATGGACTGCCCAGGGAGGTGGTGGAGTCACCATCACTGGAGGTTTTCAAGAAAAGTTTGGATGTGGCACTTAGTGGCATGGTTTAGCTGATGTGGTGGTGTTAGGTCATAGGCTGGACTTGATGATCTCAGAGGTCTTTTCCAGCCTTAATAATTCTGTGATTCTATGATTTTATACAGTATTACCTAGCATTCTGCAAAATCACTAGTGTCCAAGCACCTACTGAAACCATTTGCAAACCTGCAGTGAGACATTAGGCACTAGTCTTCCTTAAATTACTGTTTAATGTCTTGATTACAAACTCATGTGCCCAGTACTCTATGGAAGGTGAGTCTGTGAAACAGCACTGGGGAAAACTCCAGTCTTTGCCAAAAATCTTCTGGTTACTTCATTCATGCACATTGAGCTGTGGTGTATTTTTAGCACGAGTTTGAAACCATATCACATGACAAAATTGATTGCATGTGATTGGCCTGGAGGAAGGGCCTTTGTCTTGCTCAGTGATTAGTAATCATTTCACCTGAACAATCACTGATAAGTTCTTGTATTCATATCAGCTCCCGGACACTGCTGAAGACATTCGGAGGCAACTGAGGGCAGTAGTGTTTTGTCTCGGTTGTATGTGCAATGTCAAACCCCAGGCTACCCCAGATGAGATGAAAGATCTGGTCAACAGATGTCTCAGAAAGTATGAGCCTGGTATTTTGTGATATTTTCCTGTCTTTCATGTGGACTTTGGAGAATTCCAGCCTATATGCTCCAGAGAGCTGATCTTAAGGCAACCTTTCATCAAGAGTCCATCTATGTAGCAAATGCTCTCTGCAAGGCAGAGCTCACTTTACCTCTGGTGGGCAAAGTCTGACAGCACATTTGTGTGACACAGCTCTTGCTTTCTGTACCATCTAACCATCAGCATTGTTGGAGTAAAATGTGAGTCAGATGTACAAGGGTTGAACTTGCTGGTGTGTCAGAAAACTAATCCAGTTGAATAGGATCAATTTTAAGACAATCCTTTCCTCCTAATAGTGGCCATTGAATAAATTCTTTTCCTACTCTGAGTGAACCTATGGACAGAGGTTGTTTTTTTGAATTTAGTTTAAATCAGGGCTAATCTAGTCATCCCTTTTTAGAAAAAGAAAGTAACTTTGTAGGTTGCAACCAAGCTAAAAGAAAATCCATCACTGCTTCCTTCATCAAAGGAGAGAATTCTATTGCCTTGAGCCATAGCATTGTTCTGCTTCTGAGCTCAGTTATATACACCTTTAAAATCCCTTTGAAATTACTGACCAGGAGTTTCCTTCACAGTTTATTTTTACACACCCACATTCAGATACATAGCCATGCCCTTTTTTTGGTTGTTGTTCTTTTTTTTTTTTTTTTTGCTTGCTTTTTGTGGCAGTTAGGTAGCATCTCCCCTGTGAAGAGAGACTGAGAGCCTTGGGCCTGTTTAGTGTTGAAAAGAGTAAGAGAGGATCTGATCAATGTCTATCAATATCTGAGGGGTGGGTATCAAGTGGCGGGGGTCAAGCTCTTTTTTGGTGGTGCACAGTAATAGGACAAGGAACAATGGATACAAACTTGAACATGGAAGGTTTCACCTCAATGTGAGGAGAAACTTCTTTCCAGTGGGGGTGAGGGAGCACTGGAACAGGTTGCCCAGAGCAGGATCACCTAGAGCAGGTCACACAGGAACACAAATTTCCTAGAGAGCAAAAGTACAGATCTCAAAAGATTGAAGGTGTTGAGACTACAATTATGAATAAACCAATTACAACTCATATATTTGGGGTTTATGCATAATTTATTTCAAATAGAAGAGTTAGTGCTAGCTAGAAGGAGAACAGTGTAAATTAAGCTGAGAGTTTTTTAGAGATATCTTCTTTTTAGTGCAGTTAAAGATTTATCATTTGTTTCAAAAAAATGTTTGTTTGCATCTTAGTCCTCCTTTGCTCTTTATCTTCCAAATACTTTTTTTTTTGTTCTGATTTCTGAGGTAGAGACTTCTTAAAAAAAAAAAAAAAAGAGGAAAAAGTTGGGTGAAATGGAATCAAAGTTCTCCTGCAATATGAACTTTAAAACATATTAAAGGTTAGATGACTATAAACTTGTAACTAGTCTATTTCTTTCACCCTGTGCTTCCACCTGACTTTCCTTCCTTTAAAAAATCTACAAACTGAAATACAGCTTTCCTTGCTGTTGTGTTTTTAGTATTCATTCCCCACACTGGATAGAACATTTTGGGTTATCTTCCTTTGCAACTGTGTATTTTTGAATGTTTGAGGGATGGGGATGAGGGGTCCCTTGGGTGGTTTTGTTTATTGTTGGTTTTAGTTCATTGCCTCGTAAAAATTCTGTTTGTTGGCTTGTAAAAGGGTTTATAGGGTCATACCAGCTAAAATGTGCGTAGTGTGGCAGAGTCAGAGAGGGGAAGACCTGAAGATTCTTATCATTTTAATGGGGGAAGCTGCATCTGGGTCTTGGAGCCATTTTGAGGGGTAGCCTGAAGGTGTCAGGAGCCTGATATTTATTGAGGGAGTCTCCATCAGAAAAGATTTTTGAAGCATACATTTCTGATGCTTACTTGAACCATGTCTAACCTCTGAAGCTGAGGTTACCATTTACCCATCTGTATTTTTTATTCCTGTACTCAAAAAAAGGTATAGGACCCAGACCTTCCTTTGAACACTGTCAGGCTTAAGACAAAAATGCATTTCTAGAAAAGTTTGGGTCACATAGGTCAGGAATGACTGACAGGAACCACAATAAGATTCAGACTTTTGGAAGAGCCAATTATGTCTGTGTGCATTTTTGTGCACACAAACTTCTAGGGTCCTCACAATTTTTATTATTCGTTTACTTTCGTCTTCTGAAATTGTTTCCATCATTTCAATCATATGGATTTAGAGGAACCACATGGGTACATATGTTAAATGTATATGTGTGTGTGTATATATGTGTGTGTATGCACATATGTATTAGAATTTGACAGAACAATTTTCACAGCTTATTAACCAGTTTGGGAAAATGACATTTGGAGAAGGTATCCCCCCAATAACATTTTCTCTATGCTTCTCTGAGCCGAATGTTGTGATTTTTTTTTTTTGTTTTTCAGTATTATTCCCAAATAGCCTTCTTATAAATGGAAACTCCACAACTATGCTTGTCCTCTAGTTTTCCTACAAGAATTTTGCTCTTAATAACTAATCAGCATTTGTATGGCTGTGCAATCACTTAGGGTCAATGAATCATTGCAGTGTTTGTCTGGAGTTTGTATGATATTCACTACTTGTTTTGTTTTGGTTTTTTTTTTTTTTTGACTGAAAACATTATTTGGTTTTTGTAGTCATATGAATGCAACATGCCCAGATTTCTCTCCTCTTGTCTCTTATAAAGTTGTGGTTGAAAGAGAAGCACTGCCAAATGTTAAAACAACCTTCGTTAGGGTGCTGACCTATTTAGCGTCACCATATAAAATATGTGAAAAGGTGTGAAAGGCAAACACAGAGAAAAAGGTTATTTTTCCTTCTGTTTTCTCTAAGATGTATCATCACTAACCTGACTAATTACAGAGAAGTCCACATAGAGATTTTTATAATATTGTTCAAATATTTTTGAAATGCTTTTATAATGTTGTTCAACACAAATGGCAGGACTTAAACTATTTTGTGATAGTGCAAATGGAATAATATTACCACAAACAGATAATTCAGGTAAGGATCTTCATATTTCACAGTATCACAGTATCACAGTGTATCAGAGGTTGGAAGGGACCTCAAGAGATCATCAGGTCCCACCCCCCTGCCAAAGCAGGGTCACTGTAGTCCATNGTCCCCTAATCATCCTCATGGCTCTTCCTTGCATCCTCTCCAGCAGGTCTCTGTCTCTCTTGAACTGGGGAGCCCCAAACTGGACACAGTATTGCAGGTGTCGTCTCAGCAGGGCAGAGTAGAGAGGTAAAAGAACTTCCCTAGCCCTGCTGGACACACCTTTCCTGATACATCCCAGGATCCCATTGGTTCTCTTGGCCACAAGAGCACACTGGAAATCAGTCAGAAAGTCTGGGTTTGAATTGATATTCAACTTCCTAACATTGAGCTAAGCTTTATGCATGCGGTGGGTTGAAATTACTCTCCAACCAATTCGAGATAATTACCCCCCAAAATAAAATTGCCAGACTAATTCAGTTTGGGATGGAAGCAAAAGAAGCTCTATTTAGAAGCAAACTAAAATCTAGAATTATGAATATGTACAAAACATACAATATTTACATATATTTACAATTTATAAACAACACAAGAACTCCCCTGGACAAATCCAGGGGGCTACCAGTAGCTTCACTCTCTCAGCTCCCTTCCCCCCTGTACAAGGGAAAAGAGAAAGAGAAGAGCAGAGAGTAGCTTGTTAGTTACTTAGGTACAACAAGAATGCAGCCAAGGTCAGCAACAGCCAAGCAGGAGCCACCAGCTGGTATCTGCTAGAGCTGAGAAAGAGAGAGAAAATAATTTATACAACTATATGTTAGTTATTAGCCTAGTGGGGTTGTTTAGACCTTATCATTATTTTCCCTTTTACATCCAATGGTAGTTTGTTTGCATCCTACCACTTTCTACTCAAGATCTGTGGAAAATTTCCTAGGCATCAGCCTAAAATTGCCACAGTGCATGAACTGAAGTTTCTCAGAAATGCTAGCCTCTAAAGCAATCTGATTTCTAAAAAAGCTGGATGAAAAAAAAGCTAACCACACAGAAATATTTAGGTCTTCCATTTTAAAGGAAGTTTTCAATCACAGACTATCATCAATATGTAAATGTGCAGGGAAAAATGATTTGTGCCTTCTGTATGACCTGCAAGAGCTAAAAGTTTGTGATTTCTTAAGAAGCTTGTCAGGACTTACTTAACACTTTTAGAGAAGACATTTCTAGCGGAAAAAATACTTAGTCCTTGGCAGAAATGAATTGTAGTTTAAGAAAGAAAGTCAAGATGTCCTGGGGTAGCACTATATTTGAATGAAAAACTCCACAGAGTGAAATGTGTTTGCCAGGAACCAAGAGAGAAAGTTACAGCTTTCTGCCAGATGAAAGTACAGCATGGCTGGCTGTGGTATGCCCTTCTCTCTTTGAGTATCCACAGGGTTAACCTGCAGCTTATCAGCCTTCTGCCTGACCATTCCCTCCTCTCACTCTCAGCAATTGTTTAGCCTACAGGATTTCTAACCCTAGGAAAAGTAGCTCTTCCTGTGGCATGTATTGCCCCAAAAGTATTTTATCTATTTATTTGAAATAGAGAATGCTGTTGAGCTTTCTGCCTTGCATTCAAGTGCTGCCTTTTTACTTGCCTTTTTGGTCTGACTTTTTGTTTTCTCTTCTTGGAGTGAGCTAGACTTTTTGAATATATGCGGTAGTTTCAGGCTATGCCTTTAAAATTTTTCCACAGATCTTGAGCAGAAAGTAGTAAAAATGTAAATAAATCACTATTGGGTGTAAAAAGGAAAATAATGATTGTTCTAACAGTCCCATTGGAGATTTGGTTCCCATAAGATTTGGTTCCCAAAACAATTTCTCTCTCTTCTTGCTTCTTTGCTCTGGGTGAGACTAACTGGCGTTGCTGACCTTGGCTGCATTGCTTTTGTTTTGGCTAAGCCTAATATCCCTGCTTCTGTCTCTTGTTCCTTTTGTACAGGGGGTAAAGGGGAGGCAGAGAGGTGAAGCTGTTGTAGCTCCCCTGGTCTTTGACCAGGGGGGGTCCTTGTGCTGTTTGTTAATTGTAAATACCTGTAAATATTGTAAATATCATATATTGTGTACCAAATCATTGCATTTCATTGTAGATTGCAGTTTTGCCTGCAAATATACAGCTTCCATTTTGCTTTCACCTGAGCTAGTCTGGCAAAGTTAATGTTGGGGGGGTGAGGGAGGTGGGAGTTTTCAACCCACTGTAATATACTTCCTGAAAACTACAAAAGTTAAAATCAAGGACAGCACCACCCTTGAAGAATGTTATTTAAACTTGTATTCTATAGACAAAACTGGTGGAAAGATGCATCCTGATTGATTGATTGATTACATATTATTCTTATTTAAAATGAGTTTGAATGCAGGGAGAGCAGCTACTTTGTAAAATTTCATTGTAGAAAGGCCATTTTGACTAAGATCAAAACTAGTGGCCTGCTTCACTGAGGGGAGCAGAATCCCAGAAAAATAGGTTAGATGAAACCAGGTGGTGAACTGGAGGGTTCTTTGTGGGTTTTTTGTTTGGTTTTTTGTTGTTTTGGGTTTTTTGGGGGGGGTTTGTTGTTGTTTTTTCATTTAAAGCAAAGAATTCCATACATTATTCCTGTCAGATTGTAATGAAGGAAATATTTATTTTGTTAATAAAAGATCCTTATTTTTTTCCTGCCATTGTTGTAATGTTCAGGAGATAGTCATGATTGTGATTTCAGAATAAGTTTGGATATTAATTTTCATAGAATCAGCAGAGAATCATAGAATGGCTTAGGTTGGAAGGGACCTTAGAGACCATCTACTCCAACCTGCCCACCGTGGGCAGGGATGCCTCTCAACTAGACTTGGCTGCACAAGGTCTCATCCAGTCTGGCCTTGATCACCCCCAGGGAGGAGGCATCCACAACCTCCCTGAGCAGCCTATTCAGGAGGTCCCCCACCCTTGTACTGAAGAACTTCTTCCTAAGATCCAGTTTATACCTACTGTCCCTCAGCTTCAAACCATTTCCCTTTGTCCCATTGCTAGACACCCTTATGAAAAGTCCCTCTCCAGCCTTCCTGTAGCATCTCTTCAGGTATTGGAAGGCAGCTCTAAGGTCCCCCTCAGAGTCTTTCTGCTTGTTTGTATTCTGTTGCATAATTTTCCTATTTTTATCCTAAGAGACTGTATAAATAAAAGCACTACATAAATATGAGGAGGGCAGATTTAGGCTGGATATTAAGAAGAAATTCTATGCAGTGAGGGTGGTGAGACACTGGAACAGGTTGCCCATGGAGATTGTGAATGTCCCCTCCCTGGAGGTCTTCATGGCCAGGTTAGATGAGGTCTAGTGGAAGGTGTCCCTGCCTATGGCAGGGGTGTTGGGATTAGATGATCCTTAAGATCCTTTCCAACCTAAACTATTCTGTGATCTCAGAGTTAATTGTTTAAAGCAGAAGGTTTGACTAGAGACTTCTACTCTAGTTTCTGGCTAAACCATTTCTGTCCTTGAAACAGTGAATGACTCAGTGAGGAAACAGAAGGAAAGAGGCATAAAGAGTTAGTTCTTAATTTTCAAAAAAGTCTTAGGATTCTGAGGTCCATCAGCTTTGGAGACCTGTGTTAGCTTCAGCTGTTGGCCTTTTGGAGTTAATCTACAGCACTTCAGCAGTTACATGCTCTGAGTAATGTCAATGATGTGCATTCTTTCTGGGTTGACTTAAGAGATGGCCTTACCAAACACACAGACTAGAAGGTTGTATTTCTCATCAGAAGTTAGATTACTGTTTTAAATTGGGGAATCATGTCCTAGATGTTAACAGAAAGTCCTTAAAACACCAATTTCCAGAGTGTGAAAGAATATACCAAAGGAAGGATTGTTCTCAATCTGTCCAGCTCCTTTCCTTCTTCCCATAAGCATCTGCAGCTGAACACTTCTGAAAACAGAGTGCTGACCCAGAACACATTTGCAGTGTTATCAAAGGCTGGCCATTCTTTGCAGCCTGTATGTTAATATCTTCTTGCATCCTCTGCTTCTAACCATAGTACATTTTGGGGGATTGGTTTGTTTTTTATTATACTCTTGTGATCCTCCTTGATCTAAGAAAGATAAAAGGCAATATGTGATAGTGTTATTCACACTTGGGACAGAAGTGCTTCAAAGCTGAGTGTAGGTTTTACACTGTGTCCTGTGAGCTGGTTTTTTTGTTCATGGTTTAAATATGGGTCAGAGCAGCCCAAATTACATCTATAGTGATTATAAAAGGTGATGTAGCTCCAGAATGTAATGCAGAGCATCTAGAACTAGATTGTATAAATAATGCTTGCACTAAAACTCTGCTTTTCAGTAACTCATTCAGTCCCCATTAAAGGTAGTAGAACTGTTCTCACTGACTTTGGTGGTTGTAGGATTGGATTCAAGTTTTGAGACCACAGAGTTTTAATGTTTGATGATAAATAGTCATTATATTTTGAAAAGAAAGGGATATAATAAATATTTGGGGGGAAAAAAAAGAAAAGAAAGAACTAACAAAGTGAAAAATGTTAACTATAATTTTCCCTGAAAATAAATAGAGTATACCTGTAACTGCTTATCAAACATTAGCATTTTATTTGCTTTGTAATTCAGTTCAGATTGTTGGGTTTTTTTTCCTTTCAGTGAACAGTGTCAGTAGAATGAATCTAAGTATTGATAGATTTGTCTTAAACTTTGCATTAATTATAACTTAGGACTCTGTTCATGGGAAGCAGTTTCTTGAACTTAGTGCTGTCAAAATCTCTAGGGATAAAGATGATGGAAGAGAATATATTTGAAAATGTCTTGTGTGTTTATTTTTGCAGGCCAAGAGCAGTGTGGTGTATTTTTATAGTAAGGTACATGTTCATAGGATTGACAAATGTGCTTAATGATAAAACAGTTATTTGCCTATTTATATATAATCATAGAATCATGGAATGGTTTGGGTTGGAAGGGACCACCAAAGGTCATCCAGTCCAACCCCCCTGCAGTGAGCAGGTTCATTCTCCACTAGATGATGTTGCCCAGAGCCCTGTCGAGCCTCACCTTGAATATCTCCAAGGATGGGGCCTCAACTACCTCCCTGGGCAACCTGTTCCAGTGTTCCACCACCCTTATGGTGAGGAAGTTGTTCTTAACATCCAGTCTAAATCTCCTCTTCCCTCATTTCAAACCATTGCCCCTCATCCTATCACTGCAGTCCTTTGTAAGCAGTCCCTCTGTGCAACCTTCCTGTAGCCCCCTTCAGGCTGCTATTAGGTCTCCCCAGAGCCTTCTCTTCTCCATGCTGAACAACCCCAGCTCCCCAGCTTTTGTATTTTCCTTGACTATTTCTTTTCAGTTCTTAAAACAATGAAAGACATTTTCCAGGTTATGAAAGTAATGAAAACACTGTGGAGCATATTAAATTAAGACATGGCAAACACTGCGCTAAAATAAATATTTGTGAGAAAAGTTTCAACCTAAATATTAAGAGCAAAGCACTTTTATTGGGCTGTGGTACAACTGTAAAGCAAAAGGATTCAATCAGTGCACTGCTTAAGTGTTTCTTGTTCCAAAAAATTGACTACATCTTTGGAGTGTTAGTTTTCATGTTTCATGATTTTATTGATTTCTGTCTCAAGCAATTTCATCAGAGAGGTAATAATTCAAGTAGCTGGGATGCAGGCTTGCCCTGAAATCTGGCCGTAGAGCTTGGATCATTTCACTGCTAATGTTAAGACATTTGTGTGCTCAGGTAGTCAATGGACACATTATCATGCACACCAGCTAAGTTGATAGACATTTAAATTGTACAAAAGGTGGAATTCTACCTCTCTCCCAGCTGTATTGATTGTTTTGCAGATAGAGGAGGCAAAAAAAAATACTTAAAAAATTTGAATACTGATAAAGTTGAAGCCACATCTGTTGAAGAGTTTACCTGTAACTGGATTGCAGTGAAAAGCTCTCAACTGAAAAGACAGAAATACAATCTGCATAGTGCAATTGAAGAGTAAATTCAAGGAGGGCAAGGAGGATTTCACTGAAAGTGTTTGGCCAGATTTTTCTCTCTTTTTCATAGTTTCACAATTGCTAATACATAGATACTAATTCAGCCTAGAGAGGAGAAGACTCTGGGGTGACCTTTCAATGCCTGAAGGTATTCTGCAGGAATGCTGGAGAGGGACTTTTCATAAGGGTGTCTAGCAACAGGACATGAGGGAATGGTTTGAAGCTGAGGGAGAGTAGGTTTAGACTGGATCTAAGGAAGAAGTTCTTCAGTAGGAGGGTGGTGGACCTGTGGAACAGGCTGCCCAGGGAAGTTGTGGGTGCCTCCTCCCTGGGGGTGTTCAAGGTCAGAGTTGATGAGACCTTCTGCAGCAGAGTCTAGATGAGAGAGACATCCCTGCCCATGGTGGGAGGTTAGAGTAGGTGATCTCTAAGGTCCCTTGCAACCTAAGCCATTCTATGATTCCATGACCATTCTGCCCATAGACCCTCGGCAACTGCAAAACTTGGCTATGTCACAGCTTTGTCTCTGCTGAGATGTGAGCCTGTCAGTCATCTGTATCCATACCAATCATCTGCAATTGTACCAATGTCACATCTTTAAATTACTTCCTTTGGGATTTAATTTACAACAGTCTGCTACTGGAACAGATTTTTTTTTCCTTTTCTTTCCCTTTTTAATTTTTTTTGTAAATGAAAATTGTTTGAATTAGCCACTCAATGTTTATCAACATCAGAGTAATCACTGGGGAGAGAGAGGTTAATGTGAGGTAGTTAAAGAATGTGAATACATTTTATTTGTTACTTGCTTCTGCAGTTTACTTCTACAGATTTCCTGACATACATAACCACCTGGGAGAGGAGGAATGGTAAAAAGCATAATGTGGTGTCTTTTTTCATGATTAAAATGAGTGGTAAAGAGACATTTTCTACTAATAATGAGGGCATAAAATTTATCTGGATTTATTAAATTAAAAAACAAAACAAAATAAAATCCAAAACATGCTGTATTCAAAGAACAGAAAATTTTCAGGAAGAAGGAATTAAAGCTCTAAGAATGCATCCCTTTTAAGACATGAAAATATCTTTTTAAGACATGGAAATAAAGTAAAAATTGCCAAAAATTTATATTAAAAGACATGTCAGAATGGAAGAAGAATAATGCTGGTTCACAGTTGCCTTATAAATAAAGAGTAGTCTTAGAGTCACCAAGCTATGCAACCAGTGCCTGAAGTCACCTTTTAAAAACAACTGGAATATGTTCCTTTTATCTTAAAATTTCCAAGGGACTGGGAGACCTTCTTGTTTACCAGTCTAAGCCTGTGTAAAATCTTGTTTCCACAAACTACACAGCAAGATATCCAAAGTTAGGATACTTTCTCAGGGTCAGAAATCAGAGCAATCTGAAATATTCTATGAATGAAAGAAAGTAAGAACAGCCTGAGTCCTGTGTGAGTGAAGCCAAGTTCTTCAGAGGTATTTACTTACTGTGTGGGACTAATTTACTTCTCTCACTTGACAGAATATATTGAAAGAACATGTGGTCAGAAAACTGAAGGATGTATAAGAAAAATAAGTCATCTATATGGGCTGAGTTGGAAGCAAAATCTAAATGTTGGGTTTATGCAGTAAAACTGAATTCTCCTTTGAAGTGCTGGTGACACCAGTTAACACCTAATTCTGTCATCTCTTCAGTCCAGGCTAGGATTCTCATTTTGAAGTTTTCCCATCATGAATGAAATTGATTAATTGAAGGAATAAGTGAATATGGCATTCACTTTTAACCCCGGATTTCAATCAAAACTGCTCACCAGTTCAGCTCAGCTCAGCAAAAGTATGTTTGACAGAACCAGGCACCTACATCTGGATATAAAATACTCAGTCAAAAACAGTTCCTTAGGCCCTTAAGTACCTTAGATCTGTATTTTTGAGAGTCTGGCAGTCTTTTTTTCATAACTAGCAGTGTTGGGATAAAATTGCAAGCATGTGGGAATGTGGGGATGTATCTTATTTAAAAAAAAAAACAAACAAACAAACAAACAAAAGGAAACAAACCCACAAATCCCACAGTCCACAAGTACTGTTAGTCTGACTTGTTTGAAATAAAACTAGACAGCACAGCCCCTCCAAAGGTGCTTTAAGTGTGATTGCTCTGCAGGTGACATTCTGGTATATGACTTGAGCATCTCCCCTACGAAGAGAGACTGAGAGCCCTATAGGGCCATTTAGTCTGGAGAAGAGAAGACTGAGAGGGGATCTGATCAATGTCTATCAATAGCTGAGGGGTGGGTGCCAAGTGGAGGGGGCCAGGCTCCTTTTGGTAATTCACAGTGATAAGACAAGGAACAATGGGTTCAAATTTGAACAGGGAAGATTTCACCTCAACATGAGGAGAAACTTCTTTACAGTGAAGGTGACAGAGCACTGGAACAGGCTCCCCAGGGGGGTTGTGGAATCTCCTTCTCTGGAGACTTTCCAACCCCACCTGGATGCATTCCTGTATGGACTACCCTGGGTGATGCTGCTTTGGCAGGGGGGTTGGACCTGATGATCTCTTGAGATCCCTTCCAACCTCTAATGTACTGTGATACTGTGACTTGAAAACACTCAAAACAGTATGTAAGGCAATTTAAAAGACACTTTGCAAAAGTTATCAAAACTAAGCTGATTTTATCAGTGCACTGTCTGACTTTCCTCATTCAGGCAGACTGCCTTAGAGAGGGAATGGCTAACTCTAGGTTCCACCCGTTTCCCTTCGAAAACACTCCTGCTCTCAAACCAGCTGCTCTGGCCAAAGGTAACATGTCACAGAAACTTCGTACTCTTCAGGCTTTATTCATGCCTTAAGGACATGCTATTTTGGGGGTGATTAATACAACAATATATTGACTCGAAAAACACAATAACTTTTAGAAGTCTCAGACTTCCTCCTCGTCTCCAGATGCAATTTTTTCTTTTACATTTTCTTTCATTTGCTTCATTATTCCCCCCCCCATTTCTTTATTTTGGATTTATTTCAACACTCTACTTCACAGTAGCAGAAAAAAAAAAAAAAAGATGATGTACTTCATCTGTACAGTTGGCAATGGATTAAAAATTGCTAGTTGCAGACTGCTTTAGAATACCAAGATCTGCATTATATGACAACAGCTGAATGTTTTCAGAACATCTAAAGGTCATTGAACTGTAATGTCTGCTAGTTATTTGATAAACTTTGAAGTTGTAGCTTTTTTTTTTGTTTTGGTAGGGTTTTCTCTTCTTTTTACAAGCATGGTATTGCTAATGTTTTTATTTCCTACAATTAAGAGAAAGGAGTCTTATAAATGTATAATTTGTTTTATTTGGGAATGTTAAGTCCATTTAAAGTCACCTTTTTGCCTTATTTAGTTAGTTGAAGCTCAGGTCTGTAGTGGGCACTATTAAGAATCTTTCTCTATTGCAGAATAGACTCTGCAAACCCTGATCCAGGTTTACCTGCACATTTTAAACTCAGACTTGAAAGGATTATCACCTACTTTTTATTTTCTTTTTTCTTTTTTTTTTTCTCTTTTTAAGAAATATTCCGGGCCTTCAAATTGCAGTGGATGTTCAAATAGTTTGCCACTGTCAGCACAAGAAGTTTGGCAGTGGGTTAACAGACCACATTCAGCACAAAATATCCACTTTCACAGCAGGTAAGTTAAATAATAGATTCCCCCCACATTATATTTAGTCTATTTGTATTTTATAAAAATCAAAAAGAGCAAAACTTGAGGCTGTTTTCTGCTGCTTTTGCTACTTTTGTTTAATATGGTATTACTGTAGCTAAAATATATTTACTTGTTAAAACCAAATATATTAAATTCAGTTGTGGTTTTTTTTTTCTCCTTGACTACCAGAAATAAGAATCTAAGAATATATATGTGTATTTTTATTTATCTAGGTTTGACTATAAATCATCAACCTGATTTTTTTTTTTTACATGTATCATAACGTAGCTGTTGAAATAGAGATTTGTAAGACTAGATAAAGATTAAAAGGGATTTTCTACACAGCTGCATTCTTTTGGGAAGAAAAGGCTGAAATATGCTTCAAGTAATTGAAATGTAAACATTTCAAATTGATGGCAGACTTTTATGAGTCTCCAAGATAAAGCCTTGCTGGAGTATTAAAATAGATATTTTGTATTATTTCCAAGCTTCAAAAGCTCCTTTGAAAGGGACAAGCAATTTACAGAATAGCTACAAACAATAGCTACAAACAGCAAAGGCTGCAAAATAGTTACCCAAGACCCTTCCTTATTTACCTACATTTCAGTACTGCTCTGATACTTCGTTTTCAGGTCAGAGAAGGCAACAATATCACAGCTTTGTGACTGGAAGGAAAATGAGAACTCTCCCTTCATACCTGAAAAAGAAGAGCAAATTTCAGCAGAATGGTATGTTAAACTATTTTGCTTCCATAGCAGCTTCCCAGGATGGGTACAGTACAGTTGGTTGGTTGCTTTTTTTTTGAAGTTCCAGCTTTCAAGAATCTCTCATTTTCTAACCAGTGTTGCAATTACTGTAATTACTTTTACAGTTGTCTGCAGTACCACTGTAATGAGCAGCAATAATGTAACCTTAAGATAAGCATTATGGGCAATTCAGAAAGTTTCCTTCCATACACTTCTCTTCTTTTTGAGAAGTGCATTATACAATAATATGCAGCTGGTTGTAACATAATACACATGAAATGTCTGCTAAGTTTTTCTCTCCCCTTAGGGGCTTTAAGGATATTTCTACTGCGCAGCTAATGCTGAAGAGGGCCCAGAAAATGAAGCCTAAAAAGCATGGTGATAAAAGTTCCAGTAAGTCATCAGTTAAAAAAAATTGTGCCATTGATGTAGTTTTTCTATTCTAAAAATCACTTAACAGTGTCTTTCTTTTAAAAGCACTGATTTGAATAAAGGTGGAGTGTCATCCAGTGAAAGCATTGCAGTTTAAATCCAGTTATTCCATTGATAAAATATTCATCTTTTTCAAAATATTCTGCTGGATTTTGAAGTTACATATTTGACAGCTATCCTAAGCAAAATAATTTTTTCTCTTTTTGCTCATGTATTTTATCATTTTTTTCCCCCTAGATGTGGAATTCATTTTTCTGCATTTTGTGCTTCTTGTGTTTTCCTCCTAGGGGAATCTCAGGTTAAAATTACTGACTTTTGCAAGAGCTATTTATGAAAATGACAGTTTGGTAGACATGACATAATATTGTTTGTATCCAATATCCACTGTGGCAATAGATAATGCTTGTCCAGCTTCTCTCTAATTATCTTCTGAGATACTTCTTATGTCAGTGAACCTTAGAATCATTAACTGTTGGTAGGATATGCTACTAAAAGTGCCAATGGAATATCTTAATAAAAGTATTAATAAAATAAGAAACATTGAAATATTTATGATCCTGGTTGACAATAGGAGCTGACATGTAAATGGTCTTTGAAAAGTTAAGACTTATTGACATTTAATTTTCTTTAACTGTATCACAAGCTAGTTAATTTTCCTCTTTTGTATGGCTTTGTAAATCTCTTTTGTATCATGTGTTGAAAGCACTGAAAGAAATTTTGCTTTTGGAAGAGGAAAAGATCAGCCTACAGATGAGGTTAAGAAATATATTTCTATGTATACTTTTCTCTACTTTAAACATCATGCCTAAGAAGAAATATGACAAAAAAGATCTCTAGTTCCCCTCCCCCCCCCAAAAAAAAAAAAAAAAAAAAAAAAAAAGAGAGGGAGATAGAGAAAGTGATATGTAATCAGCAAACCATGCTTTGTTGTTATGGAAAGGAGAAAAAAATATGTTAAAGGCTTAAGGTTATTATATTTAAATCATGATAGCTTCCCATGATGTCCTACCTAAATGTTAAAAATTAAATATCTGATATGCAGCTGCATTTTTTTTTACATCTGTTCCATTTGGTAGCCTCTGTATCATTTTTTTGATTGAACAGAGCTTATTCAGTTCTATCATCTTTTCTCCATATGCTCTCTGGTTTATGTTAGTAGTAATTAATTCAGACATAAATGTCTGGTTAAACATATCAGATTTTCTAGCCTATTCCTCTTGTAATTCTAATGGATTTTTTTAAATATGTTTGTATTCAATTTGTTCTGATTATTCAACATGGTGTATGTGTGTTGAGCTTTTTAATGTATCACTTGGAATATTCTCAAAGTATGTTACCAGTTTAAAAAAAAAAAAAAAAGAAAGAAAACAAAGGAACAAAACTTTTGCACCATGTTTTTATAGGGTCCAATTTCCTCTTCTTGACACTACCTCATATTGGAATTTTTTGCCTTTCTGACTATTACATCAAGCATAAACCCCCTGTATATACCATTTCCCTCTGTAGGCTTCTCTGACAGTCATTAAAATCTGAGTCTTTTTTTCAGGTGAGTGGAAAGTTTCATTTCCAGCACCAGGAAATATGACTGAAAATATCACAAACTCAATCCCTTCTCAGCACAAAGATTATCAAAGCAACTATTCTTTTCCATACGGCATACTTGACAAAGTCAGTCCTTCCTGTGTCACTAAGGACCAAATAAACATCAGTTAAAACTAGTATTTTTATCTTAAACTGAGGATGAAACTCAGCTGTCACGCTAAATAATGATCCTGATGGAATATTCCCCATGCGAGAAGAATCTCCAAATATATAATTATGTTTTACATCAGCTATCTCCTCTGAAGTAATGAGAGCAAGCCAGGGTCTTGCTGAGGGTCTTGTTTGAACAGAGGGACTTCACAGCATTTAAATTAGGGTAGATACACCTTATCCTGAGGCTAGCCAGCTTCAGATCAGGAAACTGTAACTAGATCCATTAGGCTGCCAGTATCTTTCCTGAATCTCTGTGGCAGAGCTCATGCTAGAATACTTAGAGCAATTCCAGTATACCTAGGGAGAGGGAGGGAGTTCACCATCTCAGGCCATTGCTGTGAGTTTAACCCTACTGAAGCAGGAATTCCGTAAGAGAATTTATTCCTTCTAATATTTAAAAATAGATTGAAATCCATCTGAATAAACACATGCCGTCACTGGCTTTTTCCTTTAAAGTTAGCATCCTGTCACCTTCATCTCCCCAGAAGTGAGCTTCATCCATCATGTCTTTGCTGAAGCTGCATGTGAAATGTAGGATTTGGTTTTAGTATTATTGTTTCTAGTTTTTGTTTTGAATTTCCAGGTGTTGTAACTGAAGCTGTTTCCTTTTCAGCTTTCCAATTTAAAACGGTTTAAGATAAAGCTAGCTACAAGAAAATACTTTTATTAGTGATAAAGATTCCTACCCACTGGAAAATAAGTAGCCAGCATCTGCTTAAAATTGTGAATTATAAGGTATAAAAAAAAGCAATTTTCTGTGGACTTAAAAGCAAAACTTTTCAAGTTCTGACACTAGGCAAAGCAGCAACATCTGAAGGTTCTAGATACAAATAAATTACAAGTTATTAACAAATAAACCAATAGCTTTTATGGTACCATTTCAGCATCATCCCAAACATCTTTTATGTGATATTGATAATTCCATGGCAATGGTTTTATTAGTTGCAGGTAATGCTGTCACTGATGGATTTTCTGTAGGAACAAATGGCCTGTCAGAGTATGCTGTCTGGTTCCATATGCTATCCAACTCCTTTGCTTCAGGCCTGAGATTCACAAACTCAGTGTTAAATCAGCTTCCATTCAGAGAGCTTTACAACTGCTCTTTAATAAAGTCAAGATGTCAGCTGGCCTGGAATTGGGATTGGACAGTCATTGGACAGGTTCCATTCTTAACATCGTCAGGTGTGTGAATATGTTCCTGTTCATTTTTCATCTCAAACATTTGTCTTCTCCTAGTGCTACAGTGATGGGATTCGTTTGGTTAATTATAGAGTCCACATCTGAGCTAATCACCTGCATTCTATTATAGAAAGAAATAAATGCACCTTAATTGCTCTTAATTTCCTCCTAAAACATAATTGGAAAACAGGCTACTTGAATCTGACTGTAAAAGCACTTACAGTTCTCCACTGCCTACACACAGAATCTAGAGTGACTGGCTTGAAGTACACAGTTAAACTGTAGATCTGAAGAAGTAACTGAGAAGTATCTTACCTCATGTGTCTGGCCATGTACCTTCTCAGTAGTGAAAAAAAAATATGGAAAATACCATCAAGTGCACTGAATCCTGTGGTTTATATTACAAGGGAGGGCTTAAAGCAGCATAACCTTATAACAGGGAGTGATTCAGGCAATGCTTTTATTGCAATAGACCAATCCCACCAACTAATGTCCTTAAGGCCTGTTATGCCCTAATCCACTACTGCTATATATTCTTGTTTATGTAGTTAAATAAAGTTGTGGCCTGTATTTTAATGATACCAAATGTAGGCTGTGCCTGATTCAACTATTTTGTACTCTACAGTAAGATAATACAAAAAGTGTGGGCAAGAAAACAGTGATTTTGCAGCCAAGTAAAACTGGCATAGTGTCAGAAATATTTCTGTTTATCATGGGTGTATAAAACTCTGTTGAAACTGTAATTAAAAATCTAATTACAGCAAACATTAGTGTACCTCACTGTGCTACAACATTAAGTGTCTGCCACTCATAAGCATCCTAGCTTCCTACTGATGTCTTGGCACAGCAGTACAGAATTTCTTGCTTAACTTTGGATTTTCTTGATTCTGTGGATTTTTTTATTAGCTTCTGAAAGTTCACTTCTTTTTCTCTTAAGTTGGCTGGAAGCCTTGTCTTGCTTTCAGTTTGTCACTCCTACACTGCTGTACTAATTCTTGTTTAACTATTTCCTGTCCAAATAAAAGCTCTCTTATCACTGAGATGGCAATTCTTGCTTGCACAGAGGAAAGAAAGAAAGAAAGAAAGAAAGAAAGAAAGAAAGAAAGAAAGAAAGAAAGAAAGAAAGAAAGAAAGAAAGAAAGAAAGAAAGAAAGAAAGAAAGAAAGAAAGAAAGAAAGAAAGAAAGAAAGAAAGAAAGAAAGAAAGAAAGAAAGAAAGAAAGAAAGAAAGAAAGAAAGAAAGAAAGAAAGAAAGAAAGAAAGAAAGAAAGAAAGAAAGAAAGAAAGAAAGAAAGAAAGAAAGAAAGAAAGAAAGAAAGAAAGAAAGAAAGAAAGAAAGAAAGAAAGAAAGAAAGAAAGAATATAGAAAGCCATGACTTCTACAACCAGAGCATAGTGCTAAAGATATTTCACAGAGGCCAGCAAATATTTTTTAGTTCTAGTTTAGGTTTTAAGACAGCAATGCAATACTAATTCAAGCAAACAAACAAAACAAAACTGAAACAACCCCCCAAAAACTTGAACCAAAACCCTCAAACCAACCCACCCCACAAGCCTCAAAGAGCTGACTGATTTGTTGAATTAACAGTCAGTATACAAATCTGGGGAATATTATTATTCCTTGTTACACTTTACATAAATGATGGTTGATCTATATTTTCTTAGTCAGAGAAAGAAAGCTACTGTTGTCATCTGGACAGTCCAGGCATGGAGTTCAAATTGCTGTTCAATTATGGAGCAAAATGTGGTCTTTCTTCCAAAAGAATTTACAAATTGAATTATCCTATAGATAAGCATCTGTCACTGTGTGCTACTTTGATTTATCAAACCTTCAAAGTTGGCAGAAATGTGTTTATGTTTTTCTAATTACAGATATTGCACAAGAAAACTGAGTGACAAACATTAATTTTATTTTTTTCCCCAGTTTTACATATTACTTGGAAGTTGTTTAGCAAATGTGGTGCCAGATCAGGCAGCAACTGTTCTGTCCATATTGTTTCTATAATATTTCTTGTGTTCATCCAACTTATCTTCTATATTTGGAGTCAGTCAAGCAATGTGCATTAAATTACCTCCTTGGTTCCTAGATTACCAGCATAGATCATTGTTTTATAAGCCACAGATAAATGACCATGCCAGAATCCAGGAAGATATTTGTATGATTTTTGAACTATTGGACTCTCTTTCACAGCTCTCTGTGTGAAATCTGAAACATTTGATTGCTCATCATCAAAGCATACATGCAGTTCATTTCTCTAGCTCACTCAGAGACTGAAAAGCACTAGTATTATGAAGTAATCTGTATAATATTGCCTACACTTGGGACTAGGTAAAGAAAAGGACTCATTTTTAATAACAGAAGAGCTGTAGGCAATAGTTGATGTGATCCAAGTAGGTACAAATTTAAGTAGTCTGGCACTGTGTTAAGTCCCTTTAGATTATTTAAGTTATTTTACGAAGACTCAAAGATAAATCTTCTGTGAGAAATCTCTTAGAAGAACAATTTCCATCCTCTTTCTCTCTTCCCAGTTTCTGGAACTTCTTTACTGTTGATATTCTTATAGACAAATAAATGCTTGAAAATACCAAAACATCGTTGGTATAATTTAGCTTTGGACTGGTTGGACTTTTCACAGAATTGAATAGGAGGCTGGGTGAAGGAAAGGTGGCACCTTTAAAAACATTTGTGAACTATTTCAATAGACCCACATAAGAAAAGTGTGTGTTATTTCAACAACTAGCTTAACTTAAAAAAAAAGTTTGGAAATCCTCAATCACATTTTTCCCTTAAGAGGTTTTAATCAATTTTATCACTTTGTCTTCGATCTTTTATTGAACAAACACACTGGGTTTGTAACTAGCATAAAACCATAAGAAGCCAGGAATGATTTTATCAACACTCTATTGCATCAACACTGTATGCTGGATGATGAAAAAATTGTAATTATATTTAAAAATATATATATATATATATGTTCTGTGCATTTTTATTCATGTATAGTGCTTGTATGGACCTGATAAAGTGGATCCAGAGGAGGGCCACAAAAATGGTCAAGGGGCTGGAACACCTCTGCTACAAGGACAGGCTGAGGGAGCTGGGGTTGTTCAGCCTGGACAAGAATAGACTCTGGGAAGAACTAATAAAGACTTTCTAGTACCTGAAGGCTGCAGAGGGACTATTTACAAAGGCCTGTAGTGATAGGACAAGGGGCAATGGTTTGAAACTAGAGGAGATTGAGATTGGATGATAGGAACAAGTTCTTTACCACGAGGGTGGTGGAACTGGTTGCCCAGGGAGGTAGTTGAGACCCACTCCCTGAAGATTTTCAAGGTCAGACTGGGCAAGGCTCTGAGCAATCTGATGTAATGCAGGATGTCCCTGCTCCCTGGAGGAAGAGCCCTCCAAAGGTCATCTAGTCCAATGTCCCTGCTCCCTGCAGGAGCAGGGACATTGGACTAGATGACCTTTGGAGGTCCCTTCCAACCTAAACTATTCTATGATTTTATGGCTATGTATCTTACAACTGTACAAAGCTCAATAGCATTTCATACTTAAAATATTTTTATAATGTCTAATACTTTCAGGGAGAACTTCTAAAATCTAATGTATTTCAATATATTTTTGTCACAAATCTTACTGTGATCTACTACCCCTGAATGTTGCTATGGCAAAGAACAGTAGGTTGCTACACATTTGGGTTTGTGTTTTGAGGCATGCAAAATCAGGCACACTTTGTCCATCTATGAAAAGTGACTTTAAATCTGACATTCTTTAGGTTCCTCTGAAGCCTATAATCATCCTACAATAAGGTGAGGAATGTCCTTCTAGTCAGTTTTAAATAGAAGAATTGTAAGACAGTGCTGATTCTGCCTTGGTGGGAAGGCATGGTCTAAGTTACTTCCATCCATATTTTCCACAGTTATTCCATTAGTCAGCTTTGCTGCATTGTGTGAGTTTAGCACCGCTACAAATATTCTGTCAACCAAATGCTGTTGCACTGTGGGGTGATCAAGAAAATCACATTTAGAACTTTTCTCTCAATGCATTATCTCTTAAAATATCCACAACCCATTAGAGATCTTCTCCAGGCTTACAAGGCAAAGATACAGTATGTCTGCATCGTCTTGCTTGTGTCAAGAGAGCATTCTCCGAGGAAAAAAATGCAACTTTTAGGATGCCTTTATGTTCCATTATTTGTAGCTGAAGCATCTACTGCAAATATAGATGTCTGGTGAAATCAGCTTTAGAAATTGCTGTTAAGCTTCATAAGAAATCACCCATTGCCTTAAGAGGGCTTTGTGATCCTCTATTTCCCTAAATAAGGAAACCGTAAAACAACCCTACTTCCTTTTCTGCAGCATTATAGATGCTGTTATAAACTCAATAAATGCCACCAAGGTCATGTAACAAGCTCGAAATGAAACACCAGACATAAATAGTCATGTAAATTTATTTACATGTCTGAATGCTCTTTGAATCTTTCCATCTCCTCTGTTTTGCTGCTCTGTCTGTTCTGGCGGTGTCTCACAAACTCATTTTTTGCTGCACTTGCATACTTTGTGAAAATCCAGATCCTTTCCCTTGCCAAATCTACTCTCTTGCTAATTTCTGATACTGTTTTCCCTCTTTATTTTTTAATAAATCCTACCATTTTCTGACAGTTTCTAGTCACCTTTCTAGGCAAACCTCTTCTACCTCGTTGTTTCTCAAGACATTCTTGAACAGCGCATTTGTCTGCTTGTGCTGTTTTCCTCTTCTTTTAGCTATGTAAAACATATTTCTTCAATTTTTTTCTTTTCCTCTAGCTTTCTTTAACTCATGTTATGAAGTTCAGTGTCGTAGCTAGAAAACCACGTGGACTTTTCCTTGTCATTAACATATCTGCTTTTGTTTCTAGATTATTCTGAGCCATTTTAATTTTGCCACTAGCATATCTGCTTTTGTTTCAATATTGTTCTCAGCCATTTTAATTTCTTTTAATATCTGGTTTATTCTGTACTTTACAGAATAATAGGGTTTCCACATTCTTTCTAACCCTCTTTCCTCCTTAAATTCTGAATTTAATTCTCTTTGCTTGACAAAGAGTTCTTCCTTCACATGCAAAGTAATGCATGAAAATCACTTTTCCTGACTTGCCTGGGTTTGCAATAGTTTGGCTTTTGTTAATTAAAGTTTATAATTTTTTTCCCCAGTCTAGGAACATGTATTATTTAGATTTATATACAGTTTTGTGTTCATCTTTGCTTATTTGCAAAGTTTTCAAAATAACAGTTCTGAAACTAATTCAGGTTTCATACTGTGGCATAGTAGGTGAGTCCATAGAGTTTCAGAGTGGGTGGACTTAGTGATATTTTTCATTTCGGTTTTTAATTTCCATAAGGATAGGGCATGGAAGAAGGTTAGCTTATTATCTGCAAGTTTAGCCTCAAAACAAAAATAAACTGCCTCCTGCTAACATTTTTTAGGTGTAAATTAATTTAGACAGTCGAATAATTCTGAACCAAAACTTTTAGAAACAGTGCTTGGCATAGTTTCTGTTGATATTTCTGCTTTAATAACAGGTCTTTAAACTATTTTCTGTAAATAAATGTTTTAGAATTTATTTTTAGTCTGGAGATGAGCTAGCTAAAAGATCAACAGTGTTAAAATCCTGCCAAATACTGACTTTGATTCTCAGTTACACGTGTGTTTATGCTGCTTTATTTTAGAAAGTATGATCCTCTGTGAATATGAAGCTCACTTTTAAAGGTATTTTCATTTATTAAGTGGCTAAAAGGTGAAAAACTGCTGGAAGGAATGAATGAGCCGGGTCTGACCTTTGATTTTAACTTGTTCTTGTCATCTAGACCCAGCTGTGCGCCTGGCGTTGTTCAGAAACAATGAAAATAAATATCTCCCTGTGAAACCACCAAGGAAGACACAGCCTATAAATGCTGGGTACTTTGAAGGTATGAACAAGTATTTGACTTTATCTCTGTGCATGTAAGCATGTATATCTTCTAACATCTTTCAGAGAAGCCTACTTGAAATGTAAAATAATATGCAGAAATAGAAGGCGGCTGGAATTTAAGGTCCTTATCTGTTCCTGGGTATCTCAAGTTACAGCAGTGAAATATTTCAGTTTTGGGTCATATGGGGAGGGCAGAGGATGCTCCTAGAGATAAATTCATAATAAATTGGTGCTTAATTTTTGTTTCTTATTCTTATTCTTACTCTTATTCTTATGCTTATTCTTATTTTTCTTCTTCTTCCTTTTTTTCTTTTTCTTTTTCTTTTTCTTTTTTCTTTTTCTTTTTCTTTTTCTTTTTCTTTTTCTTTTTCTTTTTCTTTTTCTTTTTCTTTTTCTTTTTCTTTTTCTTTCTTTTTCTTTTTCTTTTTCTTTTTCTTTTTCTTTTTCTTTTTCTTTTTCTCTTTATTTCTTTTTCTTTCTTTTTCTTTCTTTCTCTGTTTCTTTTTCTTTCTCTTTTTCTTCCTCTTTTTCTTTTTCTTTCTCTTTTTCATTTTTATTTTATTTTAGTTTTAGCTTTTCTTTTTCTTATTATTAATTATTATTATATTTTCTTAAAAAAAATAATTATCAATGCTTGTCACAGAGGTATTAAATACAAAATACTAGAATAAAATTTTATAAATGAAATATCACTTCATCTTATTGTCACCTTTTTAGCAGCTAAACATTCATTCCTGTCCTCGTTTCTTAACCTATAGCAATTCCTAACAGTTATTAACTTGGTTTTGGAAGTTGATTTCATAGATATTACCTAAAAACCCAGACAACAAAAGCATCTTCGGCATGTAAATAGAAAATTGGCTTTCCAAAACCATTTAAGTACTGATGTAGCTTTTTTCTTGTTAAAATTCTTGTTAAAACTCTCCTCACTTTCAGTACAATTAGAGTAAGACCAGGTCTGTTTAAAACACCCTTGTTGTAAGAAACAGAGCATCTCTAGAGGCGTTGTTTTTAGGCTGTTTCATATCCTTTTGCAACTCATCCGTACGTTCAGAATGTTGTATTTTTATCTTTTTTCAAAGATACAGCCTTTTACTCTCTGATTTATTTGCAATCCCACAAAGCAGAATCAATAATAATTATAGTGTATTAACATTCCCTGAGTGAGGATAGAAGTTAGAACCTGAAAGAGGTGTGCAATCTGAGTATACCTGAACTGAAAGTCCAGATTCATGAGGCCATGCTCAAGTTTGGTTGGAAACAATTCTTGGTGAATTCTGAGGAAAGATGTTTGCAGTACTATTTGCCTCCAATCCCACCATGATTTTACTTAGAATGTAGAGAGCCTGTACCTATTGTGCCTGAATTAGCATTCCCATGCCTCATATCTGTTCATGTGGCATTAGTGTCAGAATGCATCCTGTGCTGAAGAAATAGGACATGCAGACTGCCTGCAAAACAATGGATGCCCAAAGCCTATAAGATGTAGTCTGAATGTTCAAAACCATGTCAAAGAGATAAACTTGATCTGAGGCTTACTACCCAAAAATCAGTGCTGTTTTAGCCTAGCTTTCCTGCTACCAGTTTATCTGTTCCTGCTTGGAGACATTCCCCTTGGTTTTGGAAAGCCAACACATATACTACTTCAATCACTTTTTAAATACATGGAAAGAAGGCACCATAGCAGATTAGATGTCAAAAGGCAAGTACTGGGGTGGCACTCCTGTTTATCAGTCATTTCAAGGATCATTGTACTTCTTCAGCCAACTAATAAACAGATTTGTTTTCAGCAATGTGCAATCTGCTTTATCTGCTTGCATGCAATCTGCTGAGCCTTGAAGGAGGCAACCAATACCAAAATATAAAATTTTCCTTCTACCTGAGGTGTTGCTGTGTTGTGAATTAGAACCCAGAGTGCAGGACAGAGCATTTATTTTTATCTGTGTGAGGATACCATCGGACCGAACTACGAGCTTCTAACTTTAGAATTTGGTAGCACTTTGCATGTTGTCTACCACAAAGCTAAGCACCTGCACGATAGTTTCACAGAGTTTTGTTGTCAGTCATTTCTTCCCTCACTCACATAAAAGCTTGTTTCCCATTTCCCCTCTCTCACCTTTTGACCATTTCTTCCTCTTTTGCCTGGAATAGATCTCTTTGGGTCTGTTCTGCGATGGGGGTTCTTTCTGTAACAAGAAGTGGAATGTTTGCACTCTGTATCCATAAATCTTGTGGGCACCATATTTTAAATCAAGAGAGAACACAGACAAGTCCATTGCATGGTAGAAATAAAATCCCATCCACTCGAGCCCTTTTACCTTCACAGACTGATAGTCAACGCTCTGGCAGAAAGTTTGAGCTCCAATCCATACCCTCCAAAAAAAAGGCTAAATAAATCTTTTAGAAAAGCCACATTCAGAATACTCCTGCTTTATTTCTTTAAATTGGGAAATGGGGGGTGGAGGGGGAACCATAGCATCAATAACAAGAACACATGTGTTATCTGTTAAATAACAGAATCACTACTTTTGAAAGGAGATGCCCTCGGAAGTGAAACAATTAGAACAGTTTTAGACTCTCAGACTGGAACACATCATGGTAGCGAATATTTAAGAGGTAATCTAGTTAAAATGTATGATGAATGTCTTTTGTCTTCATTATGTCTTTGGTTTACATTTAAAAATACAAATAAGACAAAAAGGAAGAGGAATGAGCCCAGTATCTGATGCTTGTGTGTTTCTGAAGGTTACACATTCTGTCATAATTTGCTTTCTCATCTAGGCTACTGCATCGTGCTGACAGTGTTGTATCATATAAAGGAATATCTAAACATAGTGAGGACATATTGTTGGTGTAATATTTAACTATTTTCCTGTGATGAAAGTTGTGATGAGTTGATAGGTAAGAAGTCCATATGCAATTTTGAAAGCTTGTGCACAACTTTAATCCTATGGGGCATTTCCCATGTCCAATTCCATTTAACACCTCGTAGGAAAGCACAGTTTCAAAACCTGAGTGACATCATGCAACTTCATTACATTTTAAAAGAGTTATCGTGCTTTACTCACTGCTGTTACAAAGAGTCCTGCAGGGGGGGCATTATTTCGTATTTGTATCCCAACAGCACATAGAAGTTAGTCAGGGAGAAGAAACCTCTCTGTGTTCTGTGTTTCATCAAGAGCATGAGGAAACATTGTTCATGGTGACATGCATTTAAAAGCACAGGAACCATAGGAATGTAATTAAATGTGTGTTGCTATATGGAGGGGAGGTATGTGTTAATACATTTACATACAATACATGTGTGTGTGCACACACCAATATATATGCATGCACCATAAGTAGGTAGATGAATTCAGGAAGCCTAGCACTTATGCATTTTCTATTTGTGTGTTTTACCAGGAAAGTAGAATCATAGAATTGTTAGGGTTGAAAGGGACTTCAGGGATCATCCAGTTCCAGCCCCCCCTGCCATGGGCCGGGACATCTCACACTCCATCAGGTTGCTCACAGCCACATCCAGCCTGGCCTTAAAAACCTCCAGGGATGAGGCTTCCACCACCTCCCTGGGCAATCTGTTCCAGTGTCTCACCACCCTCATAGTGAAGAATTTCTTCCTAACATCCAGTCTGAATCTACCCATTTCTAGTTTTGCTCCATTCCCCCCTGACACCCAAGAAGTCCTTCACCAATACTCCCTGGTGTAATTTGTGGTATCAGTAGTCATTTTGTAATGCCAATGCTTTCTGCTTCAGTTCCTTTAAAATTAATTTAGTGTATGCGATTGTTGTGTCATACAGATTCATTATTATTTAAATAAAAGATAGCTGCCTTCCAATACCTGAAGAGATCCTACAGGAAGGCTGGAGAGGGGCTGTCTAGCAACAGGACAAGGGGGAATGGTTTGAAGCTGAGGCACAGCTGAGGTTTAGACTGCATCCTATGAAGAAGTTCTTCAGCAGAAGGGTGGTGAGACTCTGGAATAGGTAGCCTAGGGAGGTTTAGGATGCCTCCTCCCTGGGGTGGGTGTTCAAGGCCAAGATGGATGAGTCCTTGAGTAGCCAAATACGGTTGAGAGGCATCCCTGCCCATGGTGGAGAGGTTGGAGTAGATGAGCTCTGAGGTCTCTTCCAGCCTGAGCCATTCTATGCCTCTATGATAGTTATTATATATCATGCCACTAACTTCACTAGACTGTAAAGTACACCCTAGAGTATGCAAGTGGAAATATGTGTTTATTACTTCGCTATAGCCTGATCAAAAACCTGAAGGCAAACAAAAGCCTGTCTTCTTGTACTTTTACTTCTGATGATTTGCTGGATGTTTCCTGGGCTCATGTGTGTTGCACTGCTTTTTTTGGGCTGCTAGGGTTATGCTTCCAGCACGGTTGTTGAGTTTCAGTTAGTGCTAATTAGTTGAAAACCAAAATATGGCTGCTTGCTGTTTTAATGAATATTCATGGCGGTTTTTGTGTGGTTTTGTAGATTGTGGCATTTCGAAGATCTCAAAGTTTTGGAAACATTATAAAGAATACAAGATAGATTTCATCACTTCCTAGTTGTCTGGAGGCTGTTTCAGTTGTCGGAAAGTCTATTTGAGTTGTTGATTGAATGTAAAAGATTCTTGACTATTTTGGATAAAGCAGGTCACGAATTGAAGGACGAGCCTGTCCTTGACTGTTTCTCCTTTCATGGGAAGTTCCAGTTAGTTCTGGCTCAATGTGTAATAGAGCAGCTCTGCCAGCTGTGGTTCTGTAATTACAGGGTCTGCAATTTCACTTGCACAGAGGAGGGATACCTACTTTTCCAACCAACAATGGGAGCGCTTTGTCCCAGTACAGCAGCTCAAAATTAATGAAGTAGCCCCAAGGCCTAGCACTGTGTTCTGCTATGAGCTTTGGGAACAGGATGTGTCTTTTGGGGTCCTCAGTAATCCACCTACCACAACAATTTTGGTGGGTTATCCAAAAAATTTCTGCTCAGTAGAATAAGAAACTGGATTCCCATCTGCACAGCAAGTTGGAAGGATGTAGTCAATAAGCAGAGAGTCCAGTCAAACTCTCCAAGTATTATTTCAATATGATTCACTTAGTTCCTCAGGATTTCAGAGACTCATCCACTAATGATGTGGATGAGGTGATTGGTTGGAGTATATAGTGCATTTATTTTTAGGCACATCCATGTCCATCAGTGGCACACCTATACCATACATTTCAAAGGAGTGGAAGCAATGCAACTTGACTTCAGTCAGGAACGTGCACAACGACCAATGCCAAGAAGTTTAATTCTATTAAAAATGCATTGGGCTGTGTTGTCAAGATGTGGTTTACTGTAGCTTGGGAACCTGTAGTTCTAATTGGCAGTGCTCTATTTCCTGTCATTTTATGCTCATTGGTGACTAAAGAAAACACAATGGGTATAATGTTAAGACAGATTCCACCAATGCAAGCTTGATGAAGTGATTATGCTTTTTCAGGTGGCTTTTAATTATGGAAATATTTATTCATTTCTCTTTAAATTGTCAGTAGAAATAACATTTCTTTTTTTCATATGGGAACAAGAACAAGAGGTAAAATGATCTTGTGTCTTATGATTTTAAGATAAATATAAAAGATCCATTTAAAGTTGTCTGTTTTCCAGCTTTCTGATCTTAGAATCATAGAATAGTTTGGGTTGGGAGGGACCTCCAAAGGTGATCTAATCCAGCCCTCCTTACGAAACTTCTTGTAGTCACAAGTGAAAAATGTTGCAAAACACTCCTATAGATTATTGTTGCTAGTGCCAACTGAAAATGTGAATGTGAAACTCTGCACAGTGTCAATTTAAGGCTCAATCTGAGTTAATTCTGTGAGCTCATTAAAATGTTACATAATAATCAATGTAGTTCCTTAGATTTTCTCTATTGTGCAATAGAGAGGAACACACTGAAGAAAAAGTACATGTGGTGATTAAATACCATTTATATTGATTCCAATCACTAATGCTTTTAAATATCTGTCTGAGAGTTAAAGGAAGGTACTGAGGGTGGAATGCTGCTGTTAGTCTTTTTCTGTGCTTTAAGTATCTCATTTGCTATTTTTGAAGCATTTTAAAAGACACTGAGCTGTAACTGGTGATTCCTGTTAGCTGTTTTCACTGGAAACACGTAGGTGGCATCAACTCCCAGGAAGCACATTGTTTGTAAATGTACACCTCTTATTGATGCTGTGGTCTGAAAAAGATTAATAGCTGCATTCTAAAGCAGGCCTGGCTGCAATTCTGCTAGCTGAATTTCCATGTTTACAGTAAAAGGCAATTATTACATATCTGCCAGGCTTTGAATTTGCATGCCAGAGCAGGGAAGCAGTTTCTAAACGACACAGCACTGACCAAAAAAAAAAAAAAAAAAAAAAAGAATGGAATAATGCATTTCCAGAGAATATAAGATCTGTCTTGAAATGTGATGAAAACATGTTACAGAAACCTGTATCGTGGAAGGGGATCTACCTTTTAAAACCTGAAGTCTGTGGCTTTGTTTCTTACTATTTAGTTTGAGCTCGCACAACAGAACTTTCACATTGAAATATTTTCTCATTTTAAGGAATTAATGGCTCTCCACCAGCCCTTTAACATGTAAAATGAGTAGGTTACTTGTGTCCAGTACATCCAAAAAGAGCCAGGATAAAATAAACATAAGGAGTTGGATATCTTGGAAAAAATCTGTCATGGGTTTGGGTTAATCATCTCCAGAAGAAATTCAACTTAATGCCTGAAATGTAAGACTTCTTGGAGAAGGCAGTAAAGCCTGAGGCAGTGTTGATCTGAAGGAGTGCTCTCCATGGGTCAGAGCTGCTCTGCTGGCAGAGTGCAAACCCAGTTCACAACAGCGGTACGCTGAAAAGTTGTAAAAGACTGCAGGGGCCTTACAGTGCACGCACTCGAGCTTCAGTTACATAGTTCTAGTGGCCCAGTTTCTTATTATGAAGTCAAACTAAAAAATAAATCTGTGCCTAATTTTCTAGCCTCCTGTCCATCAAGGAGATACTGTAGGATTTTGCCAGCATTCGTGGAATGAAGCAATGCCGAAATCATGGTATATGTTGGAAAATAGAGATCTAAACCAGCGGGTTTGTGCATTTCTGCAGTACACTTCCATGGCTGGATATTTGTAAATGGTCTAGACAGATGACATTTTTATTAAGAGTTTTGCTTTTTCATATTCCATTTAAAAAAATTTAATAATTTTTTTTTAAATTAAAAAATGCAATAAAATACAATAAAATACAGTACAATAAAATGCAGTACAATAAAATAAAATATAAAATAAAATAAAATATAAAATAAAATTAAATAAACCAAAATAAAATAATAAAATAAATTAAAACAAAATAAAATAACATAAAATAACATAAAATAACATAAAATAACATAAAACAAAAAATAAAAAATAAAATAAAATACAGTAAAATACAGTACAGTACAATAAAATAAAATATAAAATAAAACAAGATAAAACAAAATAAAATACAATAAAACAAAATAAAATAAAACAAAATAAAATAGATTTTCTATTTGCTTGAAGTTCCTGAACAGGAGGTACTTGCCATGGATACCATACCCACTTCATATGAATACTCTCTGTGATGCTAGTCTTCAGGGATTCTGTATTCATATGTTAAAGGTTTCACCTGCCTGTGTAATATCTCTTTGTTTCTGTCTCTTCTATTTTGCAGACTGGTGTAATTTATGGTGGCATAAAAAAACCCTAGTCTTCAGGGCTGTGAATTAAATTAAAAAGTCTTAAAACCATCACAAGGGTTCCTGTATTCATATGTTAAAGGTTTCACCTGCCTGTGTAATATCTCTTTGATCCTGTCTCTTCTGTTTTGCAGGCTGATGTGATTTATGGTGGTATATTAGGGCTTATCATACTTAAATGTGGTCTCTAAGCTGAAGAGCATGTTTGTTTCTTCAACAATCTTCCTAAATTTGGATGTTACATGACGTATAAAATTGCAGGACGAAGTAGAAATTGCAGTCTGTTGTATAAAATTGCAGAACAAAGTGCAGCCTGTCACCTGTGCTTTGACAGCATAGTGATTTACTAATCTTTAACACAAAAGGAACTGCATGTTTGGAGGAAAAAAATAATAGATTACTGACTTTTTGCTAATGATTACCCAAGTTTCACTCAAAATGTCCTCAGAGGTTGAAAACTGTTTTTTCTCGTTGTTGAATAAGGTGACACAGTAGTTTTATTTGCGTCTTCTGAGAGTCTGCCTGGATTTCTTTTTTTCTCCCTTCCTTGGCATTTTATATCCAAAAGCTTGGTAGTGTAGATATCTGCATCTCAGCCAATGCACATGTAAACAAGTTGACTCCACATTCACAGCTTCTGATACTACATAAGGCAATCATTTTGGATGAATAGACCCCTGAGTATCGAAGCATTTCAAATCCTTTTTCGTTTGACCATTCAGTGACCTGATAACTATTTCCTGTCCCTAAGTAAGGTTGTGACCCAGGTCTTAGAGTGCAAAACGCAGATAATTTTAGCAACAAGTTAAATCCAAATGGATTTGGTTTGAAGGGGGTAAAGGAGAATAGGTTTGGCTAAATTCCTCTAAAATAAAGTGTTACAGGACTCGGATTTAGTACGAGCAGCTAAAAGTAATTATTGAATTTGTTGCTGTTAATTTGGATGCTTAGGGACCGTAGTCAATATTAGGGTGGTTTATTTGTTTGTTTTGCTTTGACTGAACAATACCAAATCCTCTTTTTACATTTCAAAAAATCCACTGCTAAGGAAGAGTTTGTTAGAAGTGAATTTTGAGGTGTATTCCAAAGAATTTTCCAAAAGAGAGTCTTGCAAGCATTAAAATCACATTGATGTGCAAATCCTGTTTTAATGTAGGTCACAGAAAATGTGTGTTCTGTGTCCATAAAGGTACCATGAATGTTGCATTACACAAATGCTCATCTTGGAGAAGAATTTCCATCGGATACAGAGCTATGAGCAAAGAAGGTAGTTCTATCCTTAGAAATATTTTATAGGTGGAAAACTTTGTTTCAGTTGAGTGTGATGCATTTTGAATCACAAATTTAAAAAAGTGTTTATTGTAGCTATACATTTTAATAGCAATGCCTCTGTGTATCTTAAATAATTCCAGAGGCAAATTAAATTAAGACCTTCACCTCAGAGCTTTTCAATGACTTGAAAATACAATTGATGAAAGTTTCTAATAAAAGAATTCTTTTATCCTATTCTGTAATGGGAACTATGGTTTTGTGGAGAATGAACACTATTAATGAGGTCAGTGATCTACAGCATTCATACTTTCCTCTGCTTAATCTTGAGCACACCTTTAAGACTTTATTATAAGCAATAATGTTGTGATTCAGACACATAATCTATTTTGGTAACATGCAGCATTTTTTCAAGCAAAATGTCAAGTCTTTAAAATTGAAATCTAAATATTGCAAATTTTTCTGCTCTTGCATAGCAGTTCTTGCACCACAATCCTATACCTTTCATAAGTTTCATGGCTGGTAGACCTAGATGATTTTCCAAGGAACTGCAAGCTGCTCAAATATTTTATTAACATGTACAGTTATGCAGTGATATCTGCATGTTATTTCTAGAATGTACAGCTTCCAACCTCATAACTTTATAGTTCAGTCCTTACCATGTGCAGTACAGAAGCATTTTAGCAGTGGTTTGGAATGTGTGAGTTTGTGTTATTTTGATGCACGCACTGCAGATTCTTTATCCGGTTTATGTCTATGCAAAAAGTTAGAAATAACAAATTTTCCAGGTAATTTTTTTCCTCATATTCTTAAGAAAGGCAGCATACAGAGGTAACACTTTGGAATAACATTTTGTTTCCATGCTAGTCTAGAATAGTTCCTTCTATGTAGGTTTATTGTCAGGTTAACTAATCAACATGATTATAGTTTCATGGAATCCTGCAAATAACCCAGTTCAGGTAACAAGATAAAGAAACTCAAATAACCAGGCAAAAGAAAACTTTTATTTCACTTTCACAATCATCATTAAATAAGCAGATTATTAATAACTTTTTTCCCGTCCTTTTTTTTTGTTTTGTTTTGTTTTGTTTTGTTTTGTTTTTTGTTTTGTTTTTTTGCTTTTTTTTGTTTTGTTTTAATGGTTTCTAAATGCAAATTGAATGTCAGGGTGACTAAGAAATTGGCTGTGGAAAGTCATTTCCCTAAAGCTCTTGCATGCTTATCATTTTCTAAGCAAGCCTAGTAATTTTCAGTTCATGAGGAGACCAGAGATATATCTTTTATTAGAGACAAAATTTAACTTCTCAAAAAGGAGAATTTAAACACTACTCTGATTGTCAAAGTCAAATTTATTGAGAATTTGCTTTAGTAGCTGAGTAGTGATTGTGAAAAGAGTAGTAGTGAATATGAAAAGAGTAGTAGTGAATGTAAAAAGAGTAGTAGTGAGGGTTAAAAGAATAGTAGTGATTGTAAAAAGTGTAGTAGTGAAGGTAAAAAGAATAGTAGTGATTGTAAAAAGAATAGTAGTGAATGTAAAAAGAGTAGTAGTGAGGGTTAGAAGAATAGTAGTGATTGTAAAAAGAGTAGTAGTGAAGGTAAAAAGAATAGTAGTGAAGGTAAAAACAATAGTGATGGTAAAAAGAGTAGTAGTGAAGGTAAAAAGAATAGTAGTGATTGTAAAAAGAATAGTAGTGAATGTAAAAAGAATAGTAGTGATTGTAAAAAGAATAGTAGTGAATGTAAAAAGAATAGTAGTGATTGTAAAAAGAATAGTAGTGAATGTAAAAAGAGTAGTAGTGAAGGTAAAATAAAGACATTAAGAAAAAAGTAGTGAGTGTAAAAAGAAAGGAAGCTATGTGCTAGTGAGGCAGAAAGTTCTGATTTAACCTACCAATGACCTGGCTTTGTTTGTTCAGATGACAGTTCTAAAAGTGTGCAGAGAATATTCCCTTTTAATACAGTTATTTGCCGCAAGCCCTGACCTCACTGCCTGTCAGGGAGCAGGTCTGAATTGGCCCTTTCTCTGATATCGTGACATTGCTTCTGTTGCCTCGATTGTGACCTCTGATTGCATGATACCCCTGAGAGTTCAATTTAATAAGCGTGACTCCTGACTCTTAGCCAGGTCTGCCTTCTTAGGTTTTGTCAGACTCTGCTTCTAATCTGGTCTACATATGCTAAAACACTGCATAGGCTGTCATCATCCCGTGTGAGTCGTGCGCACTGTAGTCAAACTTCTCTTCCCAACACCTTTCGTTTGTTGCAAAGGGAAATGTTTGTCAAAGCTTACTTAGAATACATTTTGAAAGTTGCTTCTTCCACTGTGAGAGCTGCTTGGATTTAGGGGTTTTTATAGCTTTGTATAAATAGGTACTGTTACTTCCCTAACTTACCAAGCATGTGTGTTAGCCGTGCATCATACTAATTCCTTGCTTGGAAACTTGTTTTGTTTCCCCTGTGTGTGTGTTACATATTTCTGTCACTTCCCATCACCAAGATGTTTGTTCAATGTAAAATTAGCAGGGGCAAATCCCCTTTTGTTCATTGTGTAATTAAAACAGTTGCACAAGGAGACAGTACTGATGAGCACGCAGAGCACTGTGAGGTGTAGTTATTCAGGACCAGTCAGGTGAAAGCTGAAGAATCTATTTGGAATCCAGGAGAAGGTGAGTAGAATTTTAAATACCATTGAAAATTAGATAGCTTGTATTTAGTGACTATTTCCCTTCATCATTGCGTTCTTTGTTTCCTGTTTTCTTCCTCTTCTAGCCAGAAACCTGAAGGAGTCTGATCAGAGACCTGGCTGCCTTGAGAATGATGATGCTATTCAGACATTTATCCGATTGTAGTGTCCTGAACTGGAATATGGAGAAGTTCAAAGATTTAAAAGAAAGTTTCAAGAACCATGGTACAAGTTGCAGACAAATTTATGTCTTTACTTACATGCATTTTTTTTTGTATTGTCAGTTTAGCTACAATTTACCTTTTTTTCAAGCCTCTGTATCATACTGCTTCCATGTATTTACCTTTTGAGAAAAATCTTGCTGAACCAAATGATGTTTTGTGCTCATTTTTTGTAGATAAGCTTTTTTTAAAAAAACCCTCTGTAAATATTACAATTTAATATTTAGTTCTCCCTTTCTTCAACTGTTCTAAAGCGCTCTTGTTTGCTTTTTCACACAGCTCACTTTGTGTTAAAATCCTGTCTTGTATGAAAAGGAAACTGTATTAGAATCTTTCAAGATCTCAGATAGAGGGCAAAAAGGTGGAAATTTTCTTACAACATTCAAACTTGGCAGTTAAATGCTGTTCATTCTCCATGTCACAGTGGAAGTAAAATTTTGATTTGGCCAGTTAAATTGTTTTTTCGGGTTTTTTTAATCTTATAGTTAAATTCCCATGTAAGACAAGACAATTTTAAGAGCCTAATTTGGTCTGTAAGGTTGTAAAACTCTTAATATAATCATCTGTTCCCTTATCCTGGATTACATAGTACAAGATTAGCTGTTGAAGTTCCTTAATCTCAAATGGGAGTTTGCTTACCTAATTTTAACTCAGGGGGTTTCACTCCTTTCTGGGTCTGATCTTTAATGCTCTCTTAAGTTCCTGTGCTATTTGCAGGAGCTTGGATAATTGGCTGCAAACCATCAAAGTTAGGAGTGGGCAACTGTTTTACCTGCTGCCTAACAACAGGTAAAACAAATTGCATTTTTAAGTTAATTAGTTCTGCCTGTCTTGAAAGCTATTGCAAATATAAACAGAAAGCACACAAGGCAAATTCACGTATTCAGAAACTTCATGGCATATAACTTACTCCTGCCTTCTCAAAAAATTTTTTGTGTACTTAGAAATATTTGTCAGTGATTTGGAGAGTTTGGTAGCAAGCTTGGCTGAAATGTTTGCTAAAACCCAGGCTTACTCTAAGAATAAAATATTTACAGCCAAGCTTAAGGATGATTAAATTCCATTCAGTAGTAGAACTGAGTTGGTTTTTTTGTTAATTTTCTCATTAAAAATAAATTTAAATAAAGGTCTGCAAAAGAAGAAGAGGGGTCAGGGCTAATTTAGTCCTTTTTCAACTCAAATTTCTTCGTTCAGTATGGTAAATCATTCAGACTTTCTCTGCACGGAGAGGAAAAAAAAACCAACCCTGTGCCAGTGTAACTACAACCGATCCAAATTAATTGTGACTTAATTCCTGTGGGGCTAAATACTCTTGAAGGTGTTGGTTTCTCTCAAGTGATATACTGTCTTTTAATGATTGCCTTTTTTCATGTCTTTACAAGCTGAAAATTCTACTCCAATTAATCAGAAATCTATAAAAATACCACAACTCTTTCAGCCACAGCAATTAAGAATTAACCTGGGGCAACTTGTAAGCAAATTGTGGGTTTGTTTTGATTTTTTTTTTACCTGTCCTTCTTACAAATGGAATTCCTCCCTCCCTTCTTTTTTTTTTTTTTACTGGATTCATTAGACACTGGAATTTCATATTTTTTATTTCCTTCCATGATGTATCAACCAGTTAAGTATAGCTTAATAAGAAGAATTACTACTTTTATTTCTATATTTATTTATAGTCACTCATAAACTTAACATTTATGGTTATTTTTAAGCTAGATATAAATATGTAAGTGTTGCACATGCTTGAGGGCTAACTCACTTCTGATGTAGGGTCTTAAGAAATAAAACTATCTGAGACTTCTTTCCATTTTAATTCAGTGAGCATTAAATCAAGCCTTGTTTATCCAATGCTTGGCATGATGACAGGTCTGATCATCAGGGGTACCTCTTGTGTTTTGCTCTAAAGTAAATCAAACAGCAGCCTTGCATTTAGCATTTGTGTAGAATTTGTGGGTCTTTTTGACAGCGTGGAGCAGTTCTGTTCTTATGCATTGTTGCATTGGCAAAGCTGTGACTTGTTGTCACAGTGCCTTCATCAAATGTCAACAGGCATTTTGCTCAGCATCAGAAAGGCAGCCAGAAATAGTTTCATTCACACACAATAAAACACTTTGAAATTGAAATTCTATATCTGGGCAGTAGATGACCAACTCATAAGTATTTATAACTGAACTGCATCTTGATATTCATAAAAGGACTTAATTTTTTCCCTTTGAGTGCTCTTCATTGGTAGGTACCAATCACACGTGTGCTCGTGTGCATCCTGTGTGTCGATGAACAGGAGTTCCTAAAAACAAGTTCATGCATCACTCAGGTAACTAGCTAGGAAAAAAAATGTTCATTCTCAAGGTTAAACATAACAAAGCCTTTAACATACATTCCCAAGCTGGGATACAACCTTCCATATTTTAGTCATTTATTCATTAACGTGATGAGACAGTTATTAAAGTGGTATACGTCAACTTTCCTGACTTCCTGCTGCTCCTAAGGATTATTTTTAATGCTTCCATGGTGTTCCTGTCCATGGCAGGGGGGTTGGAACTAGATGATCCTTGAGGTCCCTTCCAACCCTAACAATTCTATGACTCTATGATTCCATGGGTATCTTCTTGTCCTTACATTTTTATACTGAACAAATCTTTTGTTAACTTTGGATTCTTTGTCCCTTTCTTGTACTTCTAAATCCTTCAGTAGAAAGAAAACCTTCATTAATGACTGTCACACTCAATAGAATTTCTTGTGGTTTGGATTCTTTTGCCCTCTTGATAGGTGACAACATAACAGTTAGACATCCTGCACTCTTACAAAACGTTCTTTTATATTCTTTTATATATATATATAAATAATTCCTTTGGAAAATCTGATGTCTTAAATAATTTTTCTTGCTTTATTGAATTTAAAGAAAGGTATTCCTCTGGCTTGGACTCCATAGAGACTGACAATCTTTTCCTGCTCAGGAATACTGTTTCATTACTGAGCAACTGAACCCTTCTATTCAAGTTCTTGATGGTTTCTGTCAGTTAGTCTTAGGAGCTGGGCATGTCTAAAATTAAAATCTATCAAAAGATTCTGCAAACAAAGTTGTTGATGTTATTCATTTCTTAGTTTTCTCCTGGCCAATATAAAACACATTGCTCTTTTTCAGAGAGTATTTATTATTATTTATTATTCCTATGGGAAATGGGAAAACAACAAAAAATTGGGGTCCATGCTAGGAAGATTTGGAGGGATGAGATGAAGACGAGATGATAGAAATTATATGAGAGTGTAGGTGGTAAGAATAAACAAAATAGGCTCAATCTACTTCAATCTTACTTATTCCTTACATTTACTAATGGATAACTAAGCATGGAAATGCTGAACACATTGTTTCAAAATATTCTTTCACACCTCCTTGATTTCTTTGGTTCTTCCAGACCCTTGTCTATCGAAAGATCTCTAGGTTTCTCTTGGCTGTACTCCAGATTTAACTTCTTAGCAGCACTGTTGAAATTTGTCCATGGGGAGGGGCTGAAGCAAGCAGTACATAGACTACAGAACACCCTGTTCATAGAAGATTCTACAAAAGAATAATGAGAAAGTGCCCTGTTCATAGAAGACTATACAAAAGAATAATGAGAAAGTGCAACATAGTGCTGCAAGGTTTTTGATGCAGTTTTTGAACTTGTAAAAGCCTGAGTGGATCTTGAAGAGCATGGAATGCAGGAAAGAGTAGTTTACACCAGGAATTCTTTGTGTGTATCTGGGTAGAATATCCTCCCTGTAGTGTCTCCATTTTTTTTGGAGAGCTAGAGTTTGGTTTTAAGGTTTGGTTTGGTTTGTTTTTAAGAAAGACCCAACTTACTTTTTCAAACATGAAGTTATTTCCTGTTATTTCCCAACCTACACATAAAACAAGTCTGCCTTTGGGAAGCTGGGCTGAGGAATGTCAGTCTGTTCTTTGTAGTTGTAGTGCTCATCAGTATTGTCTCCTTGTGTAACTGTATTATACTATTGCCACAATATAAGAGTCCAGTGCACTGGGGCTGAAGAGGTTGATGCTTGGTTACCTTCAATAGTAGTAAAAACAAAAACACCCAGAAGCAGCTGATAACATCTCAAATGAGTGGAGTCTGTCACTGCACAGCATTTAGTCATAAACTTAATACACTCCAAATCATAGACTCAAGTCACCAGAGCTTGATATTTGCATTTCCAAACTTGAAAAGTTTCAGAAAAATCATGATCCTAATAAACAAATGTTTACTTTTTTTTTTTCCTGGTTTCCTATGGTGAAAAATTCACATGAGCTTTGTCAGTCACTGAAGTCAGAATAAATAACCATAATTATGTCTTATTCCCATGTTAAATGACTGCTAGAGCATTCTGAAGAAATAAACTCATTTTGCTGAAGATTTCCTTGATATGAATGTATTTGAACTGTAGTCTACATAAATCTAAAGGTAGGAGGTTTGAGAGATACAAAAGTGATCAATTGAATCAAATGGTGAAATATTGGTTTGGTTTCTGGCTTATTTTCTAAGGAAATAATTATTTGTTTGGAGGACAAACTATTTGAGAGTGTGGACCTGCTTTAAACCAGTGCACTACTGTTCCTTTATTTTTTTTTCTTATTTCTAATTGACTCAAGCAACCTATTCTTACATTATTCTTGCTATTAGCCCTCCACTATGCAATCCCAATATCTTTCCCCAAAGAGAACTTTCATATCCCAAGATTCACTGCCTGATCAGAATAGTCATAAATTAACCCCCCAAAAATAAAATCAAATCAGCAATTGCCTGTGTTGGCAGCTTCCTGTAGGCACCTTAGGTGAGATATTCCTTTATACAATAAATCAGAGAGGTGTTTTGTATCTTAAGAAGTATCACAATATGAAACTGATATTGTTATGAAGGAAGTTATAAGAAGAGAAATGAGAAGTTGTGATTAAAGTAAATGAAGGAGTAGAGAAGGTGATGACAACCCATAAAAGTTGTGAAAGTTGGATAAACTGAAACAGTGTTTAATGCTGCCTTGAAGGCAGTGCCAGGAAAGTGAAGCTTGCAAAGCAATTCAAAGGGAATTCAAATCCCATGTTCACAAGGAGAGTAAAAGACATCAGCAAGGTGATGTGGAGTGGTAGTTTGCAATATATTTGTGGGATCAGGGGGTTGGAATGAAAGAGATTAAATAATCAGGAGATGCCAGGAAAAGTTTGTCAACAATATTGTGATGTGAATAGAGGGAAATCATTTTAAATGAGGTGACTTAAAAGTACCCTATTGAAGATTAAGTGAGACTTGGTTTTGCCTCTGTGTGGGGAAATGAACAAATTGAACCAAAACAATAAGGTAGGGATAAATGCTAATTACTGCTGATGAATAGTAGAGGTGGGGTGTTTCTGCAGAGGCAGGAAGAACAAACAAAACAGAAAATTGTGGGAAGGAACAAATATGAAATCCTCTTATCCTTAAATTCAAGAGCTGAAATTCGTAGCTTCAGTGGTTTAGGAATCTCAGTGATAGCTCAACTTTTGCATAACTAATAGTAAGACATGAAAGAGAGAACACAGAAAGCACAAGCTGAAATCTAACCAACGAGGAAGCATGGACTAAATGAGTGAAGCTTCATTAACTCTGTTAAATCACCCAGAAATAGAGCAAAGCAAAAAATAGATATGAAAACAGGGAGAAAAAGGACTCAGGTCTTAACTGAGGGTGTCATGAATACCTGGAGTTGGCGAAGGAGGAAAGGTGTGAGAGTGAAGTCAGGAGTCATGTGAGAAAAAGGAAATTATTACAAAGCAGATTAAGAGATTAGAGAAGAGAAGGGGGTTGCAGATAGAATAGTACTATACTAGACCTTATTCATAATCTGGAAAAAACCTGAAATACCTGGTAGCATGCTAAAGATCACTCTGAATACCATTGTTTTGCCACAATTCAGTATTTTGGGCATGCAGTGATTGCTGTGTAATGCTTAGGAGTGTTTAGTGACTTCTGACAAAGTAAACTTGTGACAAATGTGTTAAACCTTTTGTGGAAGAGAAGAAATTCCACTCATTTCTCTTACATTTTACTCTAAGTTCCTAGATGGTTTCAGGGCTGGAGGTTGGGAGGGGGTTTTGAGTATTGTTATTTTCCTGTCTGCTTCCAAATTCTTCAGTTTATTGCCTTGGTGTCAGTGTTATTCTTATATTGGTCTTGCTCTCTGTTCTGTGGGTATTACACAGAAATAATGCCATTTTGTTTGTTAATTAATTCATGGAGAAAATGAGATTAAAAATTGGGGTTTAGGTTTGGGATTTCAAGATTAGTTATTAATGTGTATTGAGATTTCAAGATTATTTATTAATGTGTGTTATAACTATAGAAGAAGTAGGAGAAATTATAAACACCCTCAAAAGGTGTATCTATAATTTTAATTTTCATTCAGAATGGTATTTTTATAGAGGATGTGCACTCAAACACAGTCTCTTAACATACATTGTGTAATGTATACCATAATACTGACAGGTAAGAAAAGATTTAACTTGTTAATAGCAGAGACATTCATTTTTATACTGCTTGATTTCTCTATTAAGAGCACCGTTTTCAAAATACATATTGAGAAAATTAACTCTGGTCACAGATTTTTTGTGTTAAGGGAGGAAAATTAGAATGCTGAAGAAATTCCAGGCCCTTCTTTCACGTTGTAGGTCTTAGTTTTCTTAGTCCCTTACTTTATTTGCCTTGTCCTCTGTAAGAAGCAAGTTTTGAAGTGAATTAAATCACCCTCTAAACAGAAAATTTAGCTGTAGAAGGTTGGATACAATGCAGACTTCTCCACACATTTCTCTGTTTTGAGAAACATATGACATATTAAAGTTAGACCTTTTCCCATCATCAGCAAACAGATTTTGGGGGGGTGGGATCACTGTGTGGAATGGGATTGCTCAGCATCCTCTTACATAAAAATTAACAGAGAGTCGAGTAGCTAACTTGGGTTTACAACAATCAGGGTCAATGTTTTCTGGGTATAGAACCTGAAAATGAAACTGCAGGCTTTGAAAGCCCATGGTGAATGTAGACTTTGTGTAGTTTGCTTCTTTTTGTGTGCTGTTGTGGCATTAAGAGCACTGGGGAGCAAGGGTGGAAGGTAAACCTTAGGCAGTGGGAAGCATAGGTTTAGATACTCCACAGCCTGGTGGGATTTGAATCCTTAGCTCTCACATGCCAAGCTAATCACTTTGGATATGTTCCAGTCCTCTTTTTAAAGCTGACTGCCATGACTGAGGGCACAAAATGTGTCACTCTTGTAGAAAAAATGTAGGAGAGGAGAACTGACTCAGTCTAGAATTTAGGACACTTCACAAAAGGTAGTTCACAGATTCTTAGCCCTTCTTTAGCTCACTTAATGGATCATCCAGAGATAGTCTAATTTAAAGTTCATAAGCAGCATCCATATTTTAAACTAAATATGAGTCATTCTGTCTCAGAGTATAACTCAAGGATCATAGAGGTCTTTTCCAATTCTGAATTTCCAATGCCAACTAAGAAATGCATAACAATTCTGTGATCTCTGCCTAGCAAACAAATTGCACTGATGCTGGATGACATTTTTCTTGACTCCTTGTTTATGTTCTTATGGGTTTGCACATTGATTTAGGGACCTAGGAAACAAGTTGTTATTTTTCTTCAATGTTCAGCTCCAAGGATGTTTCAGGTTCCCAGGCCCATCAGAGTAAGTTCTCTCTTCCTTCAGTAAGGAAACATCTACTTAAGATGCCCAAATTCTGTAGGAAAATAGGAGTAGGTGTCCCAGAAAGCTGCACTGGATCTGGCCTGTGTGCATAGTGTGTGTGTGGATGATTAATTGGCAACACCTACAATTCATTACTGTATTAATACCAAATGTAAGACTATTCCAATCTTAAATTATTGATGTGTGTGCCATTATATGTAAAAAAAAAAGAAAGGAAGAAAGAAAGAATAAATCAGAAAGATTGGAAGCTTAGAAGTGATAATCTAATGATTGTATGATACTTTAAATGCCTCTGAGATTCATTTGGGTTGTGCTGCCTTTGATGCGTTCCTTTTCCCTTTGAAATCCTAAGAGTTGTCTGGGTTTAACAATTAAAGATTATAGGTCTGATCTATTTCAAAGATGCAGAAGGCTTGCTTTTCTTTGGAACTTCAGTGGAATTTGTGAGTGTTAGTACTGCTACAAAATCAGGTCCAGGTTTTGGGGGGGAAAAAAAAAAAAAGACAAGAAAAAAAAGAAACAAGCCAGAGCTCTAATTTAAGAAAGCTACCAAGCAAATGTGTATTAATGCTACTGCCACACCAGATCCTCAAACACGATGTGCAGAAGCAGACTAGAAAAATGAGGATGCTGTGCATTCATTTGTGACATAGTATTTTTTTGGTAAGCATTGAAAAGAGAGATGTTACTATAAAAAAGTAAAAATAGGGATAAAAACCAAATATTAACCAAAATATTGGTGCTGGAGCCAGTGCAGAGGAGGGCAAGAAAGCTCAGGAAGGGCCTGGAGAATAAATCTAATGAAGAGAGACTGAAGGAGCTGGGGATGGTTAGTTTGGATAAGAGGAGGCTGAAGGGAGACCTCATTGCTCTCTACAACTNCACTAATATGGAACAAGAACACTTTGTTTAGTAGTAAATATCATTTTAATTTTTAAAACAACAAAATCAAAAACACCACCAACAAAAAGAACCCAAAAAATTAACTATTATGTGCAATTTTATCTTGTTTCAATAACTGACATGCAAACTTAAATATAAATAAATATATTAAATGTTTCAAAGAAAATTCAATCAAAAATTCAAACTGCTACTGAGGGCAGATTAATAGCAATTATCTTGGAAAAATACCTTGACAAGTGAGAAGTTTTTTTTTTGTTTGGCTTTGGTTGTTTTGGTTTTGGTTTCAGTTTTATCACAGCATATTGTACATACATCTTGTTTTGTCCATAATGGGGACACAAACTCGGACATGAAGCTCTAATACTGGTTTTAACCCCCTACCTAGATGTCCCTTTTAATAGAGGAAAAGGTCATAAACATTTTAGTAAATGCATAAATAATGTTGATCCTTTTAATGTGAAAGGAATTTTTCTTTATTAGGAAGAAGGAATTGTCCTGACAGCAATGGTAATAATAGACTAAATTTTCTGTAAATATAGCAAAGAAAAAAACTAAAGATAATTTCTTGGGATGTTACTCCACATTGGAGGACATATGCTTAAAAGCAGAAGGCTCAGTCCCCCAGGACTGCACTTACAAAGTCGCGCAGAATGTTTCTTACTCCTGTTATAAGTCAGGATCTTCTTCATCTGAAGAGCTGTAGGGGTGCTGATGTAGTTACAGACTTGGAACCTATTAATTCCTAAAATGTAAAGATCAGGAAGCCATACTCCTGAGCCAGGAACAAAGGAAGACAATGTCATAAACATAGAAAAGAAGTGGCTCCTACCTCAATCAAGGAAGTGAGATGAACTCTGTAATTAAGATGTTTTATATTTTAATATTTACACTGATTGAGAGGTTGACTCTTTGGTCATCCCTGACGACCTCATTTGGGCAGACAGAGTGACTGTCCATCCAAGCTTTTCATTTTCTGACTTCCCAAGGAAGTGAGTGAGAGTTCTTTACATCAGCTGAGGAGAAATTGTTCTGCTTAAGTTCTAGCAAGAGATATATGACTTCATATTGTCTGCCAGGAACTTGCCTGGACCCCCAACAACGAAATTAATTGACTTTTTGCTTTCTTTTTTTTTTTTTTTTCTCTGTAAAAAGCAAGACAGTCAAAGTTAATCCAGGGAATCTTTAAAAGGTTACATTGTAAAATAATATCAATCACAGTAGATTAGAGGTTGAAAGGGACCTCAAGAGATCGAGTCCAACCCCCCCTGCCAAAGCAGGATCACGTAGGATAGTCATAAAATAATATCAATTAAATAAATATATTCTAAAATAAAGATATTCTAAAATAATAATGAAAGACAGGAATATCTTTTTTTTTTTTTTCTTTTCCTCTCCAGGTGAAAAAGAAGAATTTTCTCAGCTGGCTATTCCTTTAGATGAGAAATTACAAAGGAGAAATGACTTTGCATACCAATGGCTTCATACACAGGTTTTGGATTATGAAACAGCCAGTTCCAAAGATGTGAAGTGGTGAGGTCATTGCCTTTGAATTAGATTTTTATTCTTATTATTATTGGTATTATTGTTTTAAATTTATCTTGTAAAGTGATCCTCTGGGTTAAAAGTTCTAAACCAAACCTGGCTTTGTAGGTAGCAGACAGTGCACCATATTTCTAGCTCCTAACCAGGGTACCCTTTAGAACTGGGTTTGTACTGATTGTGCAGATGCTTCTTCCACAGTGATAATGAAATGATAGAGAGTTCAGAATCTTATGATAAATATCTACACAACTTTGTGTTAGCAATGCCCTGTTGTAGAATCTGGGGGGGGGGGGGGGAAAGGGCTTATTCATCATCTATTTTATAACTTTATTGGTATATATTATAGTTTTATGTAATTAGATCAGCTGTAACATTACCTATATTGTTAAATTTGATTAAAGAAGCAAAACCCCCTTCAGTTTAACTAGATAGTGTGTATTTATATATTGTTTTCAAAACATAAACCAAGCTTTCAGATCTTCATAGCATACTTCAGTAAAATGTTGTAAACGTGCCCCTTCTATATTTAATTTTGGTCATTACCCAGGGAAAATTTCCATACATTTAAGGAAAAGGTTAATCTCATTTCCTAAACTAACACAAGGAGACAGTAAGTGTATTTTGGTCATAAATTCAATATAAACCATTGCTATCTTAATGAAGTCATTAGTAGACACAATGCCAAGCACCTCTAATAAAACCAAACAAAGTGTCAGTTAGGCAGGCAATGTATTTAGTGTAGGCATTTGAACTTTATTTTTATTTTAAAATACTATTTTTATTTTAAAATGGACCTCATATTGTTATGTTTTGTATGGGAAAAAAAAATCCTCCATTTTTCTAAATTTTATCAATGACTGTGGGAAGTTAGGATGTTAGGAACAAGTTTTTTACTATGAAGGTAGTGAAACACTGGAACAGGTTGCCCAGGGAGGTGGTTGAGGCCCCTTCCCTGGAGATATTCAAGGTGAGGTTCAGTGAGGCCCTAGCCAGCCTGATCTAGTTGGGGATGTCCCTGCTGACTGCAGAGGGGGTTGGATGGATGACCTTTGGAGGTCCCTTCCAACCCAGACCATTCTCTGATTCTGTATGCAGCACATATTCCTTAGAAAATATTTATCTGTTACTTGTGTTCCATAATAGTGAAACACTTCAAGTGTTTAAGATAACTGCCACAACATTTAACTTGCATAAAACCCACTGCAACACAGCACGTGGTGATGTTGGAAACTAAGAATTGATGCAGAAATCTGCAAAAAAAAAATTTTTTTTTTGGTCATGTTCTGATGTTAATTCTGGAGGTGTGCTGTGCACTAGTGTTTGTACTGAGATTGTTTTAAATTATGATCCCATTTTTGAATGTGGCAAAACTCACAGTATCAGAGTCTCACTGTATATCAGAGGTTGGAAGGGACCTCAAGAAATCATCAGGTCCAACCCCCCTGCCAGAGCAGGATCACTTAGGGTAGTCTGCACAGGAATGCATCCAGGTGGGGTTGGAAAGTCTCCAAGAGAAGGAGACTCCACAACTCCCCTGGGCAGCCTGTTCCAGTGCTCTGTCACCCTCACTGGAAAGAAGTTTCTTCTCATGTTGAGGTGAAACCTTCTATGTTCTAGTTTGAACCCATTGTTCCTTGTCTTATCACTCTGAACCACCCAAAAGAGCCTGGCCCCCTCCACTTGACATCCACCCCTCAGCTATTGATAGACATTGATCAGATCCCCTCTCAGTCTTCTCTTCTCCAGACTAAACAACCCCAGGGATCTCCTACTGAAGTCCTACTGATCTGCATTTAGAACAGCTGCTGGATTTGTGTAACCGAAAGCAATTTGAGTCCTAAATAATCTGACAACTGATTTGGCTATCCTTTATGTCACTAGATGTGAAAATCCATGTATGATTGCATTTATTGACATTTATGTTTTTAATTAGTATTGTCATTGTGGTCATTCTATCACAAGTGGTGAGGGACTTATTAGGATGTCAGATAGTGATAGGACTAGGGGGAATGGAGCAAAACTAGAAGTTGGTAGATTCAGATTGGATGTTAGGAAAAAGTTCTTCATCGTGAGGGTGGTGAGACACTGGAACAGGTTGCCCAGGGAGGTGGTGGAAGCCTCATCCCTGGAGGTTTTTAAGGCCAGGATGGATGTGGCTCTGGGCAACCTGATGTAGTGTGAGGTGTCCCTGCCCATGGCAGGGGGGTTGGAACTGGCTGATCCTTGAGGTCCCTTCCAACCCTAACAACTCTATGATTCTATGCTTACTTGTTAATGATTTTTTAATTTTATTTTAAGCACACACAAAGTTAATATTAATTACTCTAACGCTTTAAGATTATCAATTAGTATTAATTACTCTGGCACTTCTTAACTTTGAAATCATTTTAAATAGTATCATTTCTACTTAGGCAGCAGTGCTTCCAGGAAAAGATTCTGTGCAGGTATTTTTTAGCAAGCCCAGTACAGAAATTTCTATTCTCCTTTTTTGTTGTTTTGTTTTGTTTTTTCCTCAGCTGTCGTTTTTTGCCTGAGTTAGATCCTGCGATACGTGACAGTAGACAAGTACAACTTGTGGTAAGAACTTGTTTCCTTGTGGGATTTTTCAGGACTCAGCTATGCCTTGATGGTGTTTCCAAATGCATACTTGGTGTAAAAATAACCAGAAGAATTTTTTTTTCCTTGATCAATTAGAATTCTTTAATGTCTTTATTTGGCAATCATTGATGGGGATCAGGAGAAAACGTTTGAACACAAGAGCCCACGTGGGTACATAGGTTTCTAATTTCACAATCTGACACTGGTTTGGGTTTTTAAGACATCAAATGCTGCTGTGTGTTTTTAAAGCTTCCAAATCAAACTTTGGGAAAAAGGTTAAAATAAGATTTCCTACGGTTCAGCACCACTTCTGTTATTGACTTAAAACATGTCTGCTTTTCAGTCAGACAAGTTTAAATGTTCTTAAATTGTGCAAGTCATACCTAAATCACAGAATCACAGAATCAACCACATTGCATAAGACCTCCAAGCTCATCAAGTCCAACTCATCACCCAACCTTATCTAATCAACTAGACCATGGCACTAAGTGCCTCATCCAGTCTCTTCTTAAACACCTCCAGGGATGTCAATCCCACCACCTCCCTGGGCAGCCCATCCCAATGGCCAATCTCTCTTTCTGTGAAGAACTTCTTTCTAAGATCAAGCCTAAACTTCCCCCTGCACAGCTTGAGACTGTGTCCTCTTGTTCTGTTTCTGACTGCCTGGGAGAAGAGACTGATCCCCACCTGTATTCAACCTCCCTTCAGGTAGTTGCAAATCATTCCAATATGCCCACAGTGTAATTCATTATTAGACAGTAAATTGGACTAGTGGTAATTCACAGATTCCCCAGTTGCATTGGGTTGGAAGGCACCCTCAAAGGTTATCTTGTCCAAACCCCCTGAAGTGACCAAGGACACCTCCAACTAGATCAGACTGCCCAGGGCCACATCAAGTCTTGAATGTCTCCTAGGAGTGAGGCCTCAACCACTTCGCTGGGCAGCCTGTCCCAGTGTTTTACCACTCCCATTGTAAAGAACTTCCTGCTTATGTCCAACCTCAATCAACCCTGCTCAATTTCAAACCACTGCCCCTTGTCCTATAGCTACAAGCCCTTCTAAACAGTCCTTCCCCAGATACTGAAATACAATGTGGTGTATAATATTACTCCTACACTGTTTTTTTCCCCTGTATTTTTTTACATCATGAAAAGAAAGTGTGTTTTCTGAGATGGGTAGTTCTGTAGGTTGACAGGAGCAGGAATATGAGTGATTTAACAACTTGAAGATTTATGAAATGCAAAGGCACAATATCAGCGGTACCCAAAAGTTCCTTTGATAGTCAGCAGTGTTATGATGCCTACAGACCAAACCCAAAAGTTCCTTTGGTAGTGAGCAGTGTTATGATGCCTACAGACCAAACCCAAAAGTTCCTTTGGTAGTGAGCAGTGTTATGATGCCTACAGACCAATTTATACTGTATATGTACAGTCATACATTCATAGAATGGCTTAGGTTGGAAGGGACCTTAAAGGTCATCTAGTTCCAAGCACCTTGCCATGAGCAGGGACACCTTCTACTAGCCCATGTTGCTGAAGGTTTCATCCAACCTGACCTTGAACACCTCCAGGAAGGGGACATCCATGACCACTCCAGGCAACCTGTTCCAGTGTCTCACCACCTTCACAGTAAAAAATTTCTTCCTAATCTCCAGTCTAAACCTGCCCTCCTCAATGTTAAAGCCATTCCCTCTCATCCTATCACTATAAGCCCTTGTCAAAAGTCCCTTGCTGGCTGTCTTGTAGGCCCCCTTCAGGTACCGGAAGGCTTCTATAACATAAGCTCTTTACATTTCATTGTCAAATTAGCAAGATTATTGTTGGTATAATCATGTGGGGTTAAAAAATGGAGCAAACCCTTCCAAACTCTACAGTATTAATGTCTTGTATCTAGATACAGAATAGAAAATACTGCATTAGAAGTATTTTCCAGTTAGAGGTTGTGTCAAATGCCTCATCCTGCACTCTGAATTTTGGCCCCTTCTAATCCCTGTCTTCCTTAGCTTTACCACCTATGCACTATGTCTATTTTGGAAACACTTCCAGAAGCACTTCTAAAATCCACCCTTGAAAAAATGCTTTTAAGACTTAGATGTTCCTGTTATTATTTCCTTAAAGTCGTATTTTGTCAAAGAAAAATCATCTCAGGTGTGGGCTGTGTCCAGTTCTTAGGTTCCTGCTAAAGTTTACTGGCTGAAACCATCATCTGGGCAACCTGATCTAGTTTAAGGGTTGGATGTGGTGCTTGGGGGTATGGTTTAATGGTGAGCCTTGTAGAGTAGGGTTCTCAGTTGGACTGTGTGATCCTAAGGGTCTCTTCCAACCTGAACGTTTCTGTGATTCTGTGATAGTTGAGGATGCCTCTGCTTACTGCAGAGGGGGTTAGACTAGATGACCTAGGGAGGTCCCTTCCAACCCAAACAGTTCTGTGTTTCTGTGAACTGTTGTGATGGGTTTTGATTGTAGTGAGACTAATTTGTTAGATAAAGTCTAAACCAGTAATTTTTCTAAGTTGAGCAAATCAGAACCTGGTAATGTTATCTAAATTGCACATTAGGTAATTATCACATGTGCACCTAGGTAGATTGTATCTCATTTACAGTAGGCAGTTCAGTCCACAAAATGCTGCTGCAATCCCACAATGATATTATGTGGTGTGCCCACATAACTGGCAGTGTTATGGGATTGTCACAGCCTGTGCCACATAATTACATAGTTGTTCCACATGAGTGAAATGCAGACAAAAAAATGTATTAGAAGGCCAAAAAAAATAGAAAAAAAGAGTTAAAACCTATCTCTAATACAGAAAGCAGTACTTTCCAGGCAATGGAATAATGACATGTTCTGTACACAGAGACAGTTAGAGAATTATGGGTTTAAAATTTATATGAGCCCTCTTCCATTTTAAAGCTTGAAACGTGAACTTACTCCTAATGCTTTTGCACAGTAACCCAGGGAAAAGCTATGAAGTCATGACAGAAATGAAATTAAACATATAGCTGCAGTCATCAAAAAACTAAGAAAAGTTCCTGTAAACTGAGAGAAAGAGGAAAAGATAGAATTAAAAAAAAAAAAAAAAAGAGGAAAGCATTCCTGAGCATTTCCAGTAGTTTATTCATATTTCATGTGCTGGATCATAATTTCCTGGGGTGTACTAGGAGCCCTCATTTGTTCCATAAGCCTGCATTCTGAAAGTACTAAATTAGTATAACTTCCTGATTGATATTTGTGCACATTCCAGGAATACAAAACAGCATTTCAGTTGTTGCATCCTAACAGCAAAGCCTTCTCATTGGGGAATAAAGCCCAATTAGTAACCTGCAGTAAATCTCACACCTGATTATGTTAATCTTGATTGTTTCAATGATGATTTTGCTTAATACTACTACTTAAGTGCTTAGGTGGGAAGATGTGCTGCCTTACAGTTTCAACTGTAATTAACAATTTGAAATTGTTGAAATTACAATTGAAATTAATATAATTTTGCTGAATGACAATTAGGATAGCCTTCCTGAATCATCTTTGTGTGTATTTTTAATTTACCACAATTAATCAGTATCTCCAAATCATTAAGCTATAACTTTAATTTCAAAGTGCTGTACACCTCAGAATATCTTGATAATTTAACACAGGAACAGGCAAAGATTGAGATGCAGAGCTGTGGTCAAGGCAAAAGTTCCTCCTGATTGAGATTAATTTCTGATTACTTGGAAAAAATAAAAGGTTTTTAAGTGCTAAAACTAACGGCAAAAAGTCCGAAGACTTCGATGTGGTGATTACTGCAGATCAAAGTCTAGTACTGCATGCTGTGAAAAAGTGTACCAGTGTGGTAAATTTCTTCCAAATTTTTGGCTCTAAGCTATAAATGTGAAAGGAAAGGTTTTAATTAGCTTCAGAAGACTTTCAATCAGGTTCTTTACAAACCTGAAATTAAGTTTGCTCCAGTGATTAATACAACCTTAAATATTACCCTGACTGTAATTGGGTGAAAACTCTTATCTTTATTTGAAAGAACATAACAGATATTGTACATCAGAGACCAGGCAGCCCTATTAAAATCCAGCATATAGCATTAAATACTGTCATCCACAAGAAGATGAAGCCTCAGATTTCATGATGGTAGGATTTGGATAATGAAAGTTTAATTATTTAAAATACTGTGGCCTCCTGGGTCTTGGGAATTGGGACATTAGGAAACTTCTGCTGTGTATTGAAACAGGTTAGATGAAAACAAGAATAATCAATTCCATTGGTTTGAATCTCTCTGAACACCACAATGATTGCCTTATTTCTACTAAGGACAGACTTAAAAGCGTTCTTTTTAAAGGGTTTGGACATACAGAGCTCTCATAAACTTAAAGTGATTGCAAATATTAAGAGTTGGCAGGATAAAACTGTCGCTCTTCTCAAAGTTTCTTGACCCTGCTGTGGAAGAGAAAATAAAATATTGTTGCTAACAGCAATATTACAGCCTGCCAGCTATGCAAAGAAAAACTTTAAAATCATGGTCAGAAAGCATACAAAAGTCAAGCATCAGAAAACAAGGGATAAACTTTTTTTTGTGCTAGCACAAAGGGCATGCAAGCACTGAAGGAAGAGCATAAAGTCTCTGTATCTTTAGGGCTGTTGATTGGAAAATGCACAGATTTTTTAACGAATTTTACATTAAACAGTGACTGAGTAAAGACAAGGAAATGAAACAGGTCTCCATTTCACATGAATTCTCTAAGTTAGAATGGACTACAAAGCCTGTCTGCATTGGTGCAATGCGGCTCTTGGTACAGTGAGCTGGTTTGAACAGGAAGTCTGGAGATCGTCTCCTCCAGAGTAGCCTACATCTTTATAGTAACTGCATTTTCCTGAGAAAAAGGGAGCTGCAGGCTTCAACCCCCAGAGGAAGGAGTTGAGACCCAGCCTCTCTATTCCTGAGCAAGCAATCCTAGCTACTAAATTATGCAAAAGTTTCATGCCCTTTACCGCTAACGTGCTTTCCTTTTTCAGTCATTGCTAATTTTCCTAAGGAATGGTCTCTGCTCAGATATTTATATTTATATATTCTCCTTCTCTGGAGTCTTTCAAAACCCACCTAGATGCATTCCTGTGCAGACTACCCTAAGCAATCCTGCTCTGGCAGGGGGGTTGGACTTGATGATCTCTTGAGGTCCCTTCCAACCTCTGATATACTGTGAGACTGTGATTTAGCTTCTGAAAGAATTTGGGGCTTCTCAGCCCAGCAGAGAGAGGAAGGACTTAATCTTCCTCCTGGATTCCACTTCTGAAGGTCCAGAGACTAGATGTCTTTGTGTTCAGTGCTTGAAGTTGACTGACGCCACACTGGGGATTTTGTAGATCGTTCTTGAGCGGTGTCTAATTTTTCCCTGTCGTTGCTACTGACCCTTAGTATCTACTCAGCAGTACTTTTGCTGTTGACTAGCTTTTCATTTCAAGGAGAGGGGCTTCTTGTTGAGTAAATGCGAAGCCATTTCTGCCAAACTAACACTCTGCCCTTTATGGTGTGTGGTGTTTTCTAAGTCACTATTTTTGACCTTTGCCCTGCATGCTTTCAAAACAAGGACCCTCTGCCAAAATGCAGCATCGTTTCCATTTCTATTTTTTCAGTTATTTACATGAGCAAGTAAAGTGGCCCATGCCAAAATGTACCAGCATGGGATGTTACAATTAATATAATGCTCTTGCCTGAAGTATAATTAAAATGCTGTCTGATGGTTAGGTTTAATTAGAAAAAAAAAAAAATCCCCAAACCTAAAAGATTAAATTACTTGCTAGGCCCTTGAGTGATTGAACTGATACATGTCCTGGATAAAACATAAATATTGCAGAAAATAATCCAAGATGACATCTGTGACATTCAACTATAACTTAAATTATAGACTGGTCAGTAAATGATCTTAAGCTGTTTAAGGTTTCATCAGCCATCTGCAAGATTGATTTTCTTCAAAATTACTGTACTGAAATGTTTTCTTTTGTTGTTGCACTGACTCAGATCACAAACCACAATTTTAAGATCGGCTCTTATTTACAAAAATGCTTTGACATAGTACATTTGTTCAGCCTAGGCAACAATAAAGGATTGTGGTATCATTTTGAAGAAGGTTGTTTGACAGATCCTGTTTGTTTATTTGGGGTAATGTGAGCTGCATTCAGAAAATGTTATATTTTGTTTCATGATTGTGTACATTCTCTCCCGCTGCTTCCAGGCAAGCCCTGTAAGCAGAGAAGACACGGATTTAGACCTCGTTTCCATGGCCAGTGGAAGTGCTTTGACTGAGAACAGAGAAAAAAACAAGCAGCCACACAGACACTCAGCAAGATCTTCAAGTAAGTTATGTTTTTATTCAATAATCAATTTAAAAGATCGTTTAAAAAATGCTAAGTGGAACTGAGCATGCTTGGAATGACTCCTAAAACAAACTGCTTCTCTTTTTGTTGCTTTCTGATGTAAAACCTTTCCCCATGTTCTCTACAGTCCTGTCTAAAACCAGTGTCATTAATATCAATGGACTTTCCAACTCAAGTTCCCTGTGATAGGTCTTCTGCTGATCTAGTTCTTAAAAGATTTCCTTTGCTGGAAATTATAAAACAAGGTGGGTTTGTTGTTGGGTTTTTTTAATGTTTTCCTTCCTCTTTTTCTTTTTTTTTTTTTTTTTTTTTTTTTTTTTGCTTTTCTTTTTCCAAAGGGGGTTTGAAAAATGAATGGTTTGTTATAACTGAATACCAGAACATGGTAATCAAGCCACAGATTTCTGTCGTGTTGTTTACCAGTTACGCTGTAGTGTATCCATCCCGCTGAGCCTCCTCTGTAGCTCAGTGGAGGTTTTCAAAGCCTTATATTTTTCACCACACTAACATCATACAAATTAACAAAAGGATCTGTAGATAGAAGAAAAAAAAAAGATATTTTAAAGTCATTAAATGGTAGCATTTTGAATCATGTTAATTTCTGTGGAGTGTTCAGTGAAGAAAATGTTCATCTATTACTGATAAAGACGAAATCAAGCTCCAAACCCCCAAAAATGCATCTTACAGAAAATATAAGCAGGATTAAATAAGTTGGGCACAACTACTAAAATTCCTCAAAGTGTTTGATATGTGGCATTTCTTGAAAACTCTTTATGCCAAATAGAAATCAGGTTGTTTCATGGATTAGATGTCATTGCTGAATTTGGGGGGAGCTGGGGGGGGTATTGTTTTATATATGCTGACTTTTCATTGTTAAAGGAAAGCAAATTGAAATTCATGGCAAACAAGTAAAAATACTTGACATCTCTATTTTTCTGACATCCTTTGTAAATAATACAGAATAAAGACTTAGTTACATTCTATTAGTCCACCCCAGGCAGAAAAAATAGCAGTGAGTGCAACTCGTTATTCACTTGATTTACAATTCTAAGTCCTAGTCTAAGTTAGTTGCATCCATAGAGAAAAAAAATATTTTTTTTTCTATCTGCTTGCCGTCTTAGAAAAGAATTAATTGTGCCCAAAGTTTTCCTGTTTCTCTCCATTGGCTAGTGATGAAGCCCTAACATTTAAATTAGATGAGATTCCAAAATGCTGAGGTTCTGAATTTAGGTGAACCAAGTCTGAGCTACTGATGTCAGTAGCAAAATTATCATTCTAGTCTGATATTCAGAATTGAATGTATACATATCCTGAATAATTGAGTGAGTCAGTCTACACTGCATTCATATAATGTGTATCTTCTGTCTAGATTGCAACCTACACTAGAAAAATTAATAAGAATAAGCTATTTTCATGAAGATAGGCACATAGAACTTTGCCTGTGTTAGGAGCTTGGGAATGGTAAAGAAAGAAATGTCACTGGATTATACCTTCAAAGAGAAGAGACAATTGAGCAGGAAAGAACCATCAACTGGTGGAGTTGTGAGAGACAGAGAGACAGTTTGCAGGGTCTGGTAATAAATATTTTCATAAAATCAAATTTAAAATTTTCATAAAATTAAATTTAAAATTCATAAAATCTACCACAGCACAATTAGATATTCATTCTCCTTTCAGGAATTAAGGTTAAAAAGGCCCAGGGCTTCTATCTTTCTCTCTTCATTTGTGAACATACATCTATATATATATATATATACTTTTTCATCATGGATTTGTAATGCATGTTCCATATAATACCAGGTAGTACTATCATCTCTGTGCAAATTTATGTGCAGTACATAAAAAGTTTATTATGTTAGTTCAGTTTGCCAAAGCCTCTTCCTTTTCAACGACCAAAAACGAATTTTTAGCCCTGTGATATCCTCAATCTGAAAACATCAGCAACTTACCTTTATTTATAATGTATTCATTATAAAATACTTTCCTGTTGTATTGTATATCTTTGTTTCTAAAATATTTAATGAAGAAGCCTAGAAACTCCTTGAGTCATTTAGTAGGTGTAAGCCTGCACTTGTATTGCAGAAGAACTTAGAAAAGATACTGTGAGCTTAGAGGTGCTGCCACTTGAATGAATTGTACCATGTTTTTTTTCAGTAGAGTTCAGTCCCAGTGGTGTGATACCTTTAATTTATAAAATAGTACTCAGTTGACTTTGCACCATCCATAATCCTGGCTGGTGCCTCAGAATTCTTTGTATTTATTGATAGGAAGTCGTCTTCAGCACACTGTGCTGTACAGCTGAGAGCAAAGTTAGTACCTGTCAGAGATATTTCTTGGGGCTGTCATATATGTTTCTTATATATGATTTGTAATTCAGTAATTGTATCAATAAATGCTTGAGATCCTCCAGCCTGAAAAGTGAGACCTAAAAATGCAGGCTAAATGGGTTTTTAGGCATATTTACTAAAAACAAAAACACAAAATAAACCCACAAACAACTCAAATGTATCTGATGCTGAAATAAAATCCATTTTATATGCTACAGGGACATGAGTGTACATGAATGGTCATATTTTTGTGAAGGCAAAACATACTAGAAATTATAACATAACAGAAATCATTATCCTTTAATTCAGAAGGGTTTTTAGAAAGGCTAAGTCAAGAATTTCAGAAATATTTGGGGCAACTGCCAGACATTGATGTACCTTTTGTAGATCTTATTTTCCAAAAGTAGCTTCTTAGAATTCCTGGTTAAAGAATTGTAAGGTTTTCTCTCACCCAAATTTACTAAATTTTTTTTTTTTTCATGAAAAAGCTGGATGAGGTAGATTAATCCTAAACTAAAATTAAATTCTGTTCCTTGACAAAACAAAATAAAAGAAATGTTGTGGACATCGTATCTCAGTTTAAGGAAAGAGTTTGGACTGCCTGGTGAGGTGGTGGAGTCACCATCCCTGGAAGTGTTCAAAAAAAAAGAGTGGATGAGGCACTTAGTGCCATGGTTTAATTAATTAGAAGGTGTTGGGTGATAGGTTGGTCTTGATTATCTTGAAGGTCTTTTCCAACCTGGTAAATTCTGTGTGATACTGTGTTTGTGCACTTAAAGCATTTGATGTGGGTCCCTGTTTTATATACAAAGGGGAAATAGACTGTGCATTAAAGTCTTCCAGTGTTTTAAAACAAAACCAAAACCAAACCCAAATCAGGGAAAGAAAGAAAGAGAGAAAGAGAAAGAGAAAGAGAAAGAGAAAGAGAAAGAGAAAGAGAAAGAGAAAGAGAAAGAGAAAGAGAAAGAGAAAGAGAAAGAGAGAGAGAAAGAAAGAGAGAAAGAAAGAGAGAGAGAAAGAAAGAGAGAAAGAAAGAGAAAGAAAGAAAGAAAGAAAGAAAGAAAGAAAGAAAGAAAGAAAGAAAGGAAGAAAGAAAAAGAAATTAGATAGATAAACTGAAGGAATTGTAGCAATTGCTCAGAATTCTCTCTGATTTAGGACCTTGCCTCTATTGTGGCAAATTCACTATGTTCTCAAATATACTCCTTTACATTCCTTCCACAAATCATAGCTATTTCTTTACAATCACTGATAACTAATTTTTTTCTTTTCTGTTTCTTGAGGTGGGCTTTTTTTTGTCCACTCTTATCTGACCATTGCTAAGGTCTTAATCTCTGTGGTACCTAATGCCTTTAAGTTGTAAAAGTGGGCGTGTTAGTAAGACCTTTTCACTGATTGTATTTTCTTGCCTTTCAGTTTCACCTAAACTTACCTTGCCGCTGTGAAAAAGCACAGAAAAGAGGGAGGAGGGGGAAAAAAGGAAGTTCTTTTTCCTTGATGTGTAATTTCTCTGGAATCCACATACATAAGCCAGGATGGTTAGTGGCTTTCAAGTCAGAGCTGTGCAAAATTCAAGTATCAGTCCTACGCTCTGGCGTTTTTATTACCTCCAGAAATATTGGATATATTTTTGTAATACTTCTGAGAACACTGTTAGTGTGGTCAGCACTAAGTTGCAAAACGAGCAGAAAAATATTGTGCAAGAATGAGAAGTTAAGTAATTGTTTGGAGGTTTTTTATATACTTGGTTCAACAGGATGGTTTTTTTATTCTACTAATGTGCTGTTAGAGACTAGGCTATGACAATCAGCAACTCCATTCCATCATCCTTGGACCTTTAGATGAGTCTTCTACACATTTGCATTGTCTACCTGTCATCACAATTTTGTGGATTTCTTTTCCCTTCAAATTCAAATCTCAACCTTTCTTTTCATTGCACACTTCTTGTGAGTTGCAATCTTTTGACCTGGGTTTCCAGGAGTGTCAGAATTTGAGAGCCGAAAGCAATGAGAGCTGTGTTATATGAAATACCACTCAGAATTCTTAATTCTTCTCTTCCCTGAACTGGAGTCTTTCAAACAGCCTCTGATGTCAGTAAAACACTGCTTTCCTTTAAAAAAAAAGTAAAATTAAATATTTGGAACTGAATCTTAATATTCTTTAATCACCTTTCATTCAAAAAGTGACCCATAAATACTAAAAAAAAATTTATCACTTTCGATTTCTCAGATCAATTAAAACTTTACAGTTCTGTTTGTCAGCTAAGTGAAATTAATGAAATTTAATGATGTCTTTCTCACTGTTGGGAGGCTTTCAAACTCAGAGAAAACTTCTCTTTCACTTTCATCTTTACATCTTTGCCTCAATTCTTCCTCTTCCTCTCGACAGCACCCTCACATCGATCTCTTCACCTTCTTTTCTTTGATAGTCCTTCAAAAGCCTTCAGCTTTGTTTTAAGCAGTGTATGGTACAGCTTCACTTCTTAAAAACATTCCTACTTTCCTGCTCCTTTCTCCTTAGCTTTAGTATTGTCTATGTATTCTCATTCTGTAGCTTCTGTCTTTCATTTAGGATTTGTAAACTCCCTGTGTGCAGTAAACATCTCATTTTTAAACTCTCTCTTCATGCCTTTGCTCATATTTTACTGAGGGGTTTCGGGTGGTCTTTTTTTCTTTCCTTTTTTCTTTCTTTTTTTCTTTCCTTTTTTCTTTCCTTTTTTCTTTCCTTTTTTCTTTCTTTTTTTTTTCTCCTTTTTTTTCCTTCCTTTTTTTTTGGTTTCTTTTGTTGTTTTTTTGTTTGTTTGTTTGTTTGCTTTTTGGGGTTTTTTTCCCCTCTGGAGTCTGAGTTAGAAGCTTCCCACATTACAGAAACTGAATAAGAAACATCTTAGAAACACAACATCAAATATGGGTGTAGTTATGGAGTATTTATTTAGTAATCCTTTCAGTCTCTTTCATTTACCTGCTTAGTAGACTTCCTAGAAAATAGTGGCAAAATTTATACTTTTTCCTCAAAAATGCATAGAATTGCTGTAAATTTATAGCAAAGTTGCTAATGATCAGCAGCAAAATGCTGAGCCTAATTTCTTTTTGAGATCACAACTATATAATAGATGAGAAAGAGTTCTCCAGTTCTGAAGGGATTAAAATTTACCAAACTTTGATACCTCATATAAAGTCCCTAATGTTGTTTTGAACATCCTTTTAACATCAACATTTTGGCTGGGAGGAAATTTCCCTCTGAAAGCATCGAGTATGATGGATGCTGCCATGGACTGTCACAGTAGAAAAAGGTCATGAAATATTTAATAGGTAAAGGCAGCCTCCTGTTGTCATCAGTTAGTTTTTAATGGCATTGGGTGCAGAATATGTGTCAATAAGCTCACACTTCAGGGACATTTCTTCAGTCACTTCTCTTGTTTGAGTGATGCACTCAAAGCAATTGGAAATACAATTATATGGATACAACTCTGACAAAGCATCAGAGTGTTCCAGAAAGAGTTCTTCATACCTAATGATCATATTCTATCAGTCTCTGGATTGATGTGCTTCTTTCTGGTGATGCCTTGGGCAAAACAACTGAAATGCTTCAAGCTCTGGGAACATGTGGAGGAAGAATGTGAACCGATGGGGCAGATTTTTGCCTGAGTTCTCTAGTGAGTGGAAAGTACTTAGAGAGGGGTTGAAAATCCAAGCATGGACATAAAGAAAATGCCATCTTTCCCATGCAAATACCTCTGCACATCTTACCAGAATACGAAATATGCCTCAGGAAAACAGCTGTTGAGCCACCATACATTAAAACCCAGCATGGTCAGAGGAAAACAGTTAGGAACTGTGTTATACGCTGAAGGAATGCCTTAGTTTGGGAACCTTTAGGTGTGTTAGCATAGAATGAGCAGAGATATGGGGAAATCTGACAGTGGCACAACCCTATGTGAAGTTGAAATTCTTTAATTTCAATACTTCCAATAATACTTCAATACTTCAAATAATTCCAAACAAGAGCTCACTCATATCCTGCAAAATTACAGTGCAGGTACTTGAAGCTAACAGTATTAATATTGTGACACATCCAAATTTTTCATCTGACTGAGGTTTTCTTTTTAATAATCAGTGAACAAAAAGGCAGGTTGGGCACCAATTGAGTATGTGGTGGGTTTACACCACACAGAATGTGGAATTTGCCTCAAGAAGTAAATTATCACACTCACTCAGAATTTGGAAGTGAAGTGAAATTACTATTTGCAAAAAAAAAATCACAAATACAAAAGGATAAAAGGTAATAAACATATACAAAAATGTATTTGCATATAAAACTAGACAACAGCCCAGCTTAAACCCCCTTCTACAGACCCAGACCCTAATGTGTACAGCTAACACATTATTTCTATCCCACTGCTGCTCCTTACCAAAAAAACCCAAACAAGATCGATCAGGCCAAGCAGAGCCAGGTCAGAAGCAGAGACAGAGAGAAAGAGGCAAGCCCAAAGAGAGCAAAACAAGCTGTGCTGCAAAATATAAGAATTCTGCAGTCCAATGGAATCAGATAAACATATCTCTTATTATTCTGTTCAGCCCCACTGAAGAGGCCACCCCTTCGGGCTCTCAAATTCTCTGGAAAAACTTATTTGCAACTAAGACATTAGTCTTAACCTGCAACATTATTAGAAATTAATAAACCAGTACCATGCTTTTCATTCTATTTTAAAAGATTCTTCAGTGTGATGAACTTTACTTGGTGTCCTCTGTGTGAAAATACACAGCACAGTGGCACTTGTTCGTGCGCAGACAGATACTAAAAGCTACTTTTCTGTGTATGATGCTTATAGGATCCATTATCCACATGAGATGAGGCATTTGCAGATCCAAGAGTTTTGTCTTTTTCCAGTTCTGTCACTAACTTGTTAGTTGGTATTAGGAATGTGATTCTACATCAGTTTTCCTATCTGCAGAAAGAATAGTCATAGTATATGTCATCCTTGTTCATGTATCTGCTGCTGAAAGAGTAGTAGCATCATGACATTTATCTGTTAGGAAAAGGAGAGGGCCTCCTCCTCATTTGTGAACTGGATAAGCTGTTTGGAAGCTGTCATGTCAACAAAAGAGTAATGTGACTGGTATGGCCATGCAAACAACAAACTAGCCCCAGTAAGGTGACAAAATCAAGTGGTGGAATAATTAACTCACAAGATAAAGGTAATTGGATAATTATAAATTCATAGAATTACTTTTCATGGATTCACAGATTGCATTGGCTTAGAAGGGACCCTCAAAGGTTGTTTTGTCCAATCTTCCTGCAGTGAGCAGGGACCCCCGTAACTAGATCAGGCTGCCCAGGGCCATATCAAGCCTGTTGGAAGGGACCTTAAAGATCCTCAAGTTCCAACCCTCCTGACATGAGAAAGGACACATCCATTTAGATCAGGTTGCTCAAAGCCCCATCCAAACTGATCCTGAACGCTGCCAGGGAGGGGACATCCACAGCCTCTCTGGGCAATCTGTTCCAGTAGAGAATTTCTTCCTCATATCTAACCTAAATTTACGCTCTTTCTATTTAAAATTGTTACCTCTCCTCCTATCACTGCACTCTCTGATAAAGAGTCCTTCCTCATCTTTATGTAGGCCCACTTCAAGTACAGAAGGTCTCAACAGAGTCTTCTCTTGACTAAACAACCTCAGCTCTCTCAGCCTATCCTCATAGAGGAGATGCTACAGCCTCTTGATCATCTTCATGGCCCTCCTCTGGACCCATTTGAGCAGATCCATATCTTTCTTAAATGGGGGCCTCCAGAGCTGAACACAATACCCCAGCTGGGATCTCATGAGAGTGTTATAGAGAGGGAGAATTACCTCCCTTGTCCTGCTGGTCACTCTTCTCTTGATACAGCCCAGGTTGCAGTTGGCTTTCTGGGCTGTGAGCACACATTCCTTACTCTGGCTCACAGTCATTTTTTTATTCCCTCAGTAGCTCCAAGTCCTCTCCACAGGGCTGCTCTCAAGCCACTCCTCATCAAGCCTGTATTTAACACTTGAGATTGCTTTGACTCATGTACAGGACCTTACACTTGGCCTTGCTGAACTTCATGAGGTTTGCATGGCCTCACCTCTCAATCCTGCCGAGGCTCTGGGTGGCATCCTTTCCCTCCTGTGCACTGAGTGCACCACACAGCTTGGTGGTACTGGCAAACTTGCTGAGGTGATAGCAGTGACAATAATTGGTGACCCTCATTCTCTCAGAGTTGGTCACAACTCCAAATTATAGAATCATAGAATGGTTGTGAGGGACCTCCAAAGGCCGTCTAGTCCATCCCCATCTGCAGTCAGCAGGGACATCCTCCACTAGATCAGGTTGCCCAAAGCCCTGTCGAGCCTCACCTTGAATATCTTTAGGGATGGGGCCTCAGCCACCTCCCTGGGCAACCTGTTCCAGTGTTCCACCACCCTCATGGCAAATAACTTCTTCCTGACATCCAACCTAAATCTGCTCTTCTCTCATGTCAAGCCATTGCCCCTCGTCCTATCACTACAGGGCTTTGTAAACAATTCCTCTGCAGCCTTCTTGTAGGTACTGGAGGCCACTCTTCGGTCTTCCTGGAGCCTTCTCTTCTCCAGGCTGAATGACCCCAGCTCCCTCAGCCTGTCCTCGTAGCAGAGGTGTTCCAGGCCCCCTGAATTTCTTTCCAGAATCAATAGAAATCCTATGTTTAGAGTGAGGTAAATCAGCATAGGTGTCACCATCATGTGTAGAGAGATATTTATCTTCATATAATCTGCTTATTTATCTTAATATCATCTGCCTGAAAAGGCTTCTGTCAAGCATAAAATTGTGGGGGTAAAAGTGAATTTCTGAGGTGAAATCCTGGCTTAACTAATGCCAGCAAGCCAGATTTCCATGTGGCCCACACATCTAAGACGCAATGCAAAACACTTCCATTTTTTCACAGGTTAGGTTTTTTTTCTATTCCCAGATAGAACATCTGAGTATTACCCTGGTCTTACAGTATACAGTCCTTGTAGTCTTAATAACTTTTCCTTCTTCTTCTCTTCCTAAATATAAGGAAACACACACATAGGCCTGGCTCATCGATGTAATTCCTCTCATTTCCATGCCCAAGTGTTTTAAAACTTTGACAAGTGGTGAGTCTGATCACAAAGAAGAAAATCTGGACCAGGAAATTACTTCTGTATAATTTTTATGTAATGAGGATGCTCATGCATGTGATTTTGATGTATTCTATAGGATGAGAACTTCTTAATTTATTGCACTTTTTACTTCACTGANACCCCAGCTGGGATCTCATGAGAGTGTTATAGAGAGGGAGAATTACCTCCCTTGTCCTGCTGGTCACTCTTCTCTTGATACAGCCCAGGTTGCAGTTGGCTTTCTGGGCTGTGAGCACACATTCCTTACTCTGGCTCACAGTCATTTTTTTATTCCCCCAGTACCTCCAAGTCCTCTCCACAGGGCTGCTCTCAAGCCACTCCTCATCAAGCCTGTATTTAACACTTGAGATTGCTTTGACTCATGTACAGGACCTTACACTTGGCCTTGCTGAACTTCATGAGGTTTGCATGGCCTCACCTCTCAATCCTGCCGAGGCTCTGGGTGGCATCCTTTCCCTCCTGTGCACTGAGTGCACCACACAGCTTGGTGGTACTGGCAAACTTGCTGAGGTGATAGCAGTGACAATAATTGGTGACCCTCATTCTCTCAGAGTTGGTCACAACTCCAAATTATAGAATCATAGAATGGTTGTGAGGGACCTCCAAAGGCCGTCTAGTCCATCCCCATCTGCAGTCAGCAGGGACATCCTCCACTAGATCAGGTTGCCCAAAGCCCTGTCGAGCCTCACCTTGAATATCTTTAGGGATGGGGCCTCAGCCACCTCCCTGGGCAACCTGTTCCAGTGTTCCACCACCCTCATGGCAAATAACTTCTTCCTGACATCCAACCTAAATCTGCTCTTCTCTCATGTCAAGCCATTGCCCCTCGTCCTATCACTACAGGGCTTTGTAAACAATTCCTCTGCAGCCTTCTTGTAGGTACTGGAGGCCACTCTTCGGTCTTCCTGGAGCCTTCTCTTCTCCAGGCTGAATGACCCCAGCTCCCTCAGCCTGTCCTCGTAGCAGAGGTGTTCCAGGCCCCCTGAATTTCTTTCCAGAATCAATAGAAATCCTATGTTTAGAGTGAGGTAAATCAGCATAGGTGTCACCATCATGTGTAGAGAGATATTTATCTTCATATAATCTGCTTATTTATCTTAATATCATCTGCCTGAAAAGGCTTCTGTCAAGCATAAAATTGTGGGGGTAAAAGTGAATTTCTGAGGTGAAATCCTGGCTTAACTAATGCCAGCAAGCCAGATTTCCATGTGGCCCACACATCTAAGACGCAATGCAAAACACTTCCATTTTTTCACAGGTTAGGTTTTTTTTCTATTCCCAGATAGAACATCTGAGTATTACCCTGGTCTTACAGTATACAGTCCTTGTAGTCTTAATAACTTTTCCTTCTTCTTCTCTTCCTAAATATAAGGAAACACACACATAGGCCTGGCTCATCGATGTAATTCCTCTCATTTCCATGCCCAAGTGTTTTAAAACTTTGACAAGTGGTGAGTCTGATCACAAAGAAGAAAATCTGGACCAGGAAATTACTTCTGTATAATTTTTATGTAATGAGGATGCTCATGCATGTGATTTTGATGTATTCTATAGGATGAGAACTTCTTAATTTATTGCACTTTTTACTTCACTGATGGCAGGGGAGTTGGATTTGATGATCTTCAGAGTTCCCTTCCAAACCCCAGAATTCTATGATTCTAGGACACAATCTTTCTACTATAATAAATAGTAAATTTAGTCCTAATTGTAGTTTCACACACCATCTGTGGGCCCTCTCTGATACCCTGATGCCCCATTCCCCAAAAGCTGATGGGACTTGAGGATTTGGAACATGGAAGGCACTGAAAACTGGATGAAGAGTTAAATGGACCTGGTTTAATGACCACGGTGGTCTTAGGCTGGTGGTTGGACTCGATGGCCTTAGAGGTCTTTTCCAACTGAAACAATTCTAGGATTCTATGAAATACAGCTGAAAGATGCTGCTTTACAGTTTGAAATTATCGTGGAGATGCTTATATACTTTTATATAGCACAGAATCATGGAAACATTTAGGTTGGAAAAGACTCTCAGGATCACCAAGTCCAACCCAGAACCCTACTCTGCAAGGCTCACCCCTAAACCAGAGCCCCAGGTACCACATCCAAATGACCTTCAAACACAGCCAGGCTTGGGGACTCCACCACCTCCCTGGGCAGCACATTCCAATGCCTGAACACTCTTGCCCTGAAAAAATGTTTCCTACTGTCCAGTCTAAACCTACCCAGTGGCAGCTTGAGGCCATTCCCTCTTGTTCTATCACTAATTACCTGGGAAAAGAGATCAGCACCAACCTCTCCAAAATATCCTTTCAGGTAATTGTAGAGAGCCAGGAGGTCTCCCCTCAGCTTCCTCTTTTCCAAACTAACCATCCCCAGCTCCTTCAGTCACTTTTCATCAGATTTAGTTTCCAGGCCCTTCCCCAGCTTCGTTGCCCTCCTCTGCACTGACTCCAGCACCTCCACATCTCTCTTGTACTGAGGTGCCCAAAACTGACCACAAAATACATATCTTAGTTAACTATCAAAGAGGACATATCTGGTCTTTTTTGAACAGGCTACAGAACCATAATTTGTAAGATGCTGCTTAATTCACTTTGATATTCCTTATTTTAAAAACTACTTCAATACAAATTTTAAAAGGCACTTAGAACTTGCTGTCATTAAAGTTAGCAGGCTAGGGAGAAAAAAAAAATGATGCAATTATTTCATGTAATTTCATCATCTGTGTTTTGAGGTATGAGAATAATTCAAAAGCTGTCTATAACAGAGGCACAGAGGCATTTCCTAAATTTCAAGTGCTTCATTTTCCAGCCTGATAATCTTTTAATAGGGTTTGGGGGTTCTCAAGGCAGGAAGAGGGTGGGGGGGACAAGGGCATTTTTAAAGCAAAACAGGCTAGAAAAACTAGTAAAAGAGAAAATACATTCCCAGACATTGACTTACATGTAACAGATACCCATTTGGAACCTTGGAACCATTAGACCCACCACAAAGATTTCTGTCATATGATAGCAGTAAATAATAACAACGTTAAGTTTCCTTTGCTGTGGGATATTTGTGAAGCAGCTTCAAAAGTATTTCTCAAGTCAGTGCACAGAAAGACTCAGGAATTAATGCTGAGCTACTGCAGAGCTGTTGCACTGGATGGCAAAGATGTTTCTATAGATTTTTTTTTTCCCCCATGACAAACTTTGGGGTTTTCCTTCTGTCTCTTTTTCATTGCTGATGTTTCCACCTTGTGTTCCATAAGCGTTTCTTTTACCATGAACAATTCTGGTTTCTGTCCCCCCCAACTTCTTCCAGCATAAGCTTCCACTCCCATCCACTCTTAGGCTTCTTTTCCACGGTCTCCATCAAGTCTTGTGTTTGTTTCCACAGAACCCTGTCAGATCACCTTTTTCCTCTATCTTGTATCCAGATATTCCTTGCCAGTGTTACTCAGATTTATCCTCTAAGTTTCTTCCAAATTTGACTAAATTAGGCAGATCTTCAGGCCAGATTCTTTATGTCTATGTTCATTGTATCTTCTACTCACCAGTATTTTTACTTCTTTTAATCATGGATGTTCTAAGAGTTAGAGCCCATCTAGTTCCCCTTAATCCATCTTCTTTATTCTTCCTCAGTTGCCCTTTGCCAGTTTTCTCACATTTTCTCTCTACTCTTTCACATATTCTCTCTACTCTCAGCATCAATCTGTTGGTCAAGTCATTCTGGTCTGTTGTGCCAGCTATGCCAGGATATTGCCTGCCAAGTTAGCCTTGGTCTCTCACCTTAACTCCAGTTCAGTCTCTTTCAGGTTTTAACTCCAGCCCTATGCTGCTTCTTTCAGTCTCCCTCCTGCAGGCTCTTATCCTCTCCACGTGTCCTGTATCTAGGCTCTACCTGCCACAGAGAGCATACAACAAGCAGGCTCCAAAGTTCCCTGATGCAGCATGAGCTTTGATATTATGTTTAGTAATAGTCTTCCTCAGCACTGTGTTTTCTTCTCTGATTGTGTTGAAACTTTTAAACTTGATCTAAATTTGCACAGACCCTAAAAATAAGACCATCATCTTACTTGGCAGACTTGAAGTCCCCTCTGCAAAGTGTAAAATGGCAATTAATAGATATTTATAGCTTATTCTTGTGGATGCTTAGCTATCTGAATTCCTTCATGTTACTGAGTCACATTCTAGAGTTCAGATTATTGAAGGAGGGCATGATCTGGTTAAAGTATCATTAATGTTGATTTAAATTCCTTTTTTTTTTTAATTCATTGTTGCTATAAAATTTTTAATTATTCTGCATTCCTGGTAACTTGAAGTCAAGGAGATTTTACAGACAAAATTAATCATCTGCTTACTTACCAAAAATAATTAATAAAAAATTTATCATGACTATGACTTATCTTCAAATCTCTATATCTGATATAATCTTTAGGGTTTATATATATATATATATATGTATGTATGTATGTATGATTATATTTATATATTACATCTTATTATTATATTTATGTCTTAAATATATTTTCTATATAGATAGACATAGATATAGATAAAGATATAGACAGAGACAGAGATAGATATAGAGATTAGATATAGATATAGATTAGATATAGGTACAGAGATAGAGATAGAGATAGATATAGAAATATAGATATAAAGAGATATAAATATAGATATAAAGCAATAGATATGATAGATATAGATGGATATAGATAGAGATAGAGGGATATAGAGATATAGATATAGATATATAGATTAGTTATAGATATAGATTATATAGATATACAGATATAGATGATATAGATATAGATATAGATATAGATATAGATATAGATATAGATATAGATATAGATATAGATATAGATATAGATATAGATATAGATATAATGTGGGATTTCTTATAAGATGTTCCTGAGGCTTCTCAACACTTCAAACATAAGTGTGAAATACAGAAGTGCAATGTCAAACTGCATATAGTAATTCCATATAGAATTGCATATAATAAATATATTTGGGGGTTGATGTCAGCAATGCAACTAAAAAAAAAAAAAAGAGAAGCTGCAATTGGTCTGACTTCAGTATAGCCATAAGTAATACTATTAAAAAGTAACTTTTCTGAGATTTTAGCATTTACCTTTGTCACAAACCTGCTGAACCTACCTTTTTACCAGAGCTCAAATTGATGTAAACGCTTTGCTGCTAATGATTTGTTCTGGTCACTTTCATTAGCATGTTGACTTTTTTTTTTCTCCATGCCTTCTTATGCTGTATTTGCTCTTAACTGATACAATATGGTAAGGTCTTTGGTATAAATTATATCTCCAGACACACAACGTTAGGTGGATCGATAAATGCCCTATGACATCTACTATACATCACAAAATTTCTATCATAACCTGTTTAACAAAGCTTTTCTTCTGGGACACCAAGAATTTCAGTCAAAGCATTTTACATATTGCATTACTTATCAAAACAGAGGATATGTAAACCTTGACATTTGTTAAAAGCCCCAGACTTTAACCAAAAAAGACCAGAACAAATCAATAGCAGAAAACAGATTAAGCAACAGAAAAGTGACTGCTTCGAAATAGAAGCATGTGAACTTAACTCAAGACAAGCTTTCAGCACATGCACAAAAGAAATGGTTATTTGATATACACAGGCACCTGAAAACCTCTCAAACTATGCTGGGGCTTCATCTATGAAATGAAAGTACAGCAAAGAATTGTTACAGCCTGTCTTCTAAAACCTAGTTTGGGAGAGGAGGAATTAAATTGCCTTTTTTTTTTGGCTAAGATTTTGTTCCTCTATGAGTGAGTAAATAACTGTATATCATGTTAAATTATACTTAGTGCACAAGACAGAGTCCATTTCATTCTAATACTAATATTGATAATAGTGATGATAATTCTAATTTTCATTATAATGATTATAATGACAATGACAATGATAATGATAATGATAATGATAATGATAATGAGGAGAAGAAGAAAAGGAAGAAAAGAAGGAGAAGAAAAGAAGAAGGAGAAGGAGAAGAAAAGAAGGAGAAGGAGAAGAAAAGAAGGAGAAGAAGAAAAAAAGGGGAGAAGAAGAAGAAAAGNAAAAAAAAAAAAAAGGGGAAAAAAAAAAAAAAAAAAGAAGAAAAAAAAAGAAAAAAAGAAGAAGAAAAGAAGGAGAAGAAGAAAAGGAGAAGTAGAAGAAGAAAAGGAGAAGTAGAAGAAGAAAAGGAGAAGAAGGAGAAGAAGAGAAGAAAAAGAAGAGAAGAAGAAGAAAAGGAGGAGAAGGAGAAGAAGAGAAGAAATAAAGGAAGAGAAGAAGAAGAAAAAGAAGTAGTAGTAAAAATATCAGTACTTTCAAAAGTAAACCCAGAGTAATACTTCTAATTTATAGTTAGTAAAGATATTTATATCTTGAAATAATGTGAACCTTTCTGTTGTTGCTT
>VXBD01004203.1:38159-52387 GCA_013399975.1 Indicator maculatus | reverse complement strand
CCTCTTCCCCTGCTGCTATTCAGCTGCTTTCCCCCTCTTTCCTCCTCCCACCTATTATCTCCCCTCTTGCATTAATTTCTTAGCAGATGTTTGTGCAGTGCCCTCCTACTCAGACAGCTTGAAGATCCTTTGTGGGCTTGAGAAGGAAAATAAAAAGAGTAATTGCCTGGGCAGAGCAGGCAAGGATCAGCTGTCACTCCCCTTGGGGTACCCAGGTGGAAGTAAGGAGATTCAGTCCAGGGCCTTTCAGGGATGAAAGATTAATTCAGGATGAGAGAGTCTTTTTTTTTTGTTTGTTTGTTTGTTTGCTTTTGGGGTCTTTTAAAGGGGCAAAACCCTTGAGCCACTGCAATTAAATAGCAGTGTGGGGAGTGGTAGTTGAATAAAAATAAAAGGAGGTAGCAAAGAGAGGAAAAAAAAGAAATTAATAAATAAAACCCCAACCCAAAATCAACAACCCTCAAGCTTTTTACTTCTTCTGGTTCTCAGTGAATGGATATTAAGTTGTGTGCTGTCAGGAGGCTTTTTATCTTCCAAGTGACACCTGCCTTGTGCTCCTCAGGTTGCATGTTGCAGGCTAGAAGGCATTTGCTGGTCACAAAGACTCATTTGGCAAGCTCCTGAAGTGTAAAATGATTTCCACCAGGGCTTAGCACAACAAAATAGGTTCAGTCTTGGTTGTGTGCTGGAGGCAGTGTGAAGCACTCTGTGTGTGTGGCCTTGGTAATGAAGCAGAGGTTCATGGAGTGAAAGGTCCTACAGCTGATTTCTTGCTTGTGCAAGGGGATGGGAAGAGACAAGACAGAAGAGCAGCCCCAAGGAGAAGGAGCTGGGAGTGCTGGTGGACAACAAGTTCTGCCTGGGACAGCAATGTGCCCTGGGGGCCAAGAAGGCCAAGGGGGTCCTGGGGGGCATTCAGAGGAGTGTGTCCAGCAGAGCCAGGGAGGTTCTCCTCCCCCTCTCCTCTGCCCTGCTGAGACCTCACCTGGAATATTGCATCCAGGTCTGGGCTCCCCAGTTCAGGAGGGACAGGGATGTGCTGGAGAGAGTCCAAGGGAGGGCTGCAAGGATGCTGAAGGGACTGGAGCAGTGCCTGGGGAGGAGGGGCTGAGAGCCCTGGGGGTGTTTAGTGTGGAGAGGAGAAGGCTGAGAGGGATCTGATCAATGTCTATCAATAGCTGAGGGCTGGGGGTCAGGAAGGAAGGGACAGGGACAGGCTCTGCTCAGTTGTGCCCTGGGATAGGCCNAGTTGATCTGTTAGAGGGCAGGAGGGCTCTGCAGAGGGACCTTGCCAGGCTGGACAGATGGGCAGAGTCCAAGGGCATGAGGTTTAACAAGGCTGAGTGCTGGGTTCTACACTTTGGCCACAACAACCCCAGGCAGTGCTGCAGGCTGGGGACAGAGTGGCTGAGAGCAGCCAGGCAGAGAGGGACCTGGGGGTGCTGGTGGAGAGCAGCTGAAGAGGAGCCAGCAGTGTGCCCAGGTGGCCAAGAAGGCCAATGGCATCCTGGCCTGCATCAGCAAGAGTGTGGCCAGCAGGAGCAGGGAAGTCATCCTGCCCTGTGCTCAGCACTGCTTAGGTCACACCTTGAGTGCTGTGTCCAGGTCTGGGCTCCTCAGTTTCAGAAAGATGTTGAGATGCTGGAAGGTGTCCAGAGAAGGGCAGCAAGGCTGGGGAGGGGTCTGGAGCACAGCCCTGTGAGGAGAGGCTGAGGGAGCTGGGGGTGTTTAGCCTGCAGAAGAGGAGGCTCAGGGGAGACCTTCTTGCTCTCTACAACTCCCTGAAGGGAGGTTGTAGCCAGGTGGGGGTTGGTCTCTTCTGCCAGGCAATCAGCAACAGAAGGAGAGGACACAGTCTCAAGCTGCAGCAGGGGAGGTTTGGGCTGGAGGTGAGGAGAAAGTTCGTCCCAGAAAGAGTATTTGGCCATGGGATGTGCTGCCCAGGGAGGTGGTGGAGTCACCATCCCTGGAGGTGTTCAAAAAAGGATTGGATGTGGTACTTGGAGCCAGGGTTGAGTTGTCAGGAGGTGGTAGGGATTAGGTAATAGGTTGGACTTGGTGATCTCTGAGGTCTCCTCCAAGCTGCTTGCTGCTGTGCTGCTGTGCCTGTTGTTGGTGGAGAGCTGCTGTGTGACAGGGTGCTGGCTGACACCATCAGCTGAAGAAGTTCTTTCAGCTGCCTCTGCCTGCATGAGTCAGGAGAATGTTTGCTCTCATCTTACAAAGGAAGCATTTCTTTTAAGTGTAGCCTCCCCTCCTTCCCAGCCTCCCTCCTCTCCCCCCCAGACATGATACCATCATCCCAATTCTCATTACAGTCCTCTTTCATCCCTTCAGTTAATGCAGGCTGAAAATTCCTTTGTCTTCAAGTTCCTTCAATTATTAATGATTCAGTTGTATTCTCTTTGCCAACTGGTGCAGAGAGAACCTTGGAGCAACTGGGTATTAGTTACTCCATTGGTCCTCTCCTCTTCATTCCTTCTGGGTTCTTTTTTTTGTTGTTGTTGTTTGGTTTGGGTTTTATTTTTTAATAGTGGTGCTCTGCTGGTTTGTGACTGGCAGGTTCTGCCTGGTTGCCTGCATTTCTTGCTCAGACACAAAGAGCTGTTGTGCCCCCAGGACTGACTTTGATTCTGAAACCTCTGGAAAAGAGGTAGGTAGGAGCCCTCCTGCAGGTGCTAGAAGCATTTCACACAGTCACAGAGTGTTAGGGGCTGGGAGGGACCTCCAAAGCTCATCCAGTCCAACCCCCCTGCCAGAGCAGCAGCACCTAGAGCAGGTCACACAGGAACACATCCAGCTGGGGTTGGAATATCTCCAGAGAGGGAGACTCCTGGGCAGCCTCTTCCAGGGCTCTGTCATCCTCACAAGGAAAAAAATTCTTCCTACTGTTTCCATGGAACTTCCTCTGCCTCAGCTTCCACCCCTGCCCCTTGTGCTGTCCTTGGGCATCCCCCAGCAGAGCCTGGCTCCAGCCTCTGGGCACTCCCCCTGCACATCTTGAGCACCAGCAATGAGGTCACCTCTCAGCCTCCTCCTCTCCAAGCTCCAGAGCCCTCAGCTCCCTCAGGCTCTCCTCAGCAGGAAGATCTTCCACTGCCTTCAGCATCTTTGTGGCTCTGTGCTGGACTCTCTCAAGCAGTTCCCTGAGGTCCTTCCTGACCTGAGGGTCCCAGAACTGGACACAATCTTCCAGATGTGGCCTCAGCAGGGCAGAGGAGAGGGGGAGGAGAACCTCTCTGGACCTACTCACCACATCCCTTCTAATCCACCCCAGGCTGCCCTTGGCCTTCTTGGCCACCAGAGCACATTGCTGGCTCATGGGCAACCTCCCACCCACCAGCACCCCGAGGTCCTTTTCCCCTTCCCTGCTCTCCAGCAGCTCAGTCCCCAACCTCTCCTGCTCCATGAGGCTGTTCTTGCCCAGGTGCAAGACTCTCCCCTTGCTCTTGTTGAACTCCATTCCATTTCTCCCTGCCCAGCTCTCATCCTGTCCAGGTCAGGCTGAATGGCAGCACAACCCTCCTGTGGCAGCCACTCCTCCCAGTTTGGTGCCATCAGCAGACTTGCAGGCAGTGCCCTCTGTGCCCTCAGCCAGGTCCTTGATGAATCTGTTGAACAACAGATCAGCCAACCCTAACTAAACAACCAGACCATGGCTCTGAGTGCCTCATCCAGGCTTGTCTTAAACACCTCCAGGCTCTCAGGGTGCTCAGACAGGACTCCCCTGGGTAAAACCTTGCTGCCAGCTCCAGCTGACTGCTTCTTCACTCTCCACTTGAGTGGACAAAGACCTTCACATGAACCAGTCCCACTCTGTGGGCCAGCTGAAGTCTGGAGGAAGGCAAATCACAGCCCCAGTAAAACTCCTTTCTCCTAGACCCTAATGCATGAGCTCCTAGACCTCTGTGGAGAGGCAAGGGCCAGCCTTGGTGTCTCCTCCAACCCACTGAGCAGCAAAGAAGGTGAGAGACCCATTTGGAAGAGCTGCAGGGTTCCTCACACCTGCCTTGTCCTCTGAGAGGCTGTTGCATGATGGTAATGTTGGTGCAGTGCTCTGCTCCCCTGGGCATGGCTGTTCCAGCCCTAATCTCCCTGGAGCTGAAATCTTGGTGGCTCTCCAGACTGGTCTGAGGCTGAGCTCTCCAGGTGTGAAGGGAGCAGTGCTGGAGCAGTGCTGGAGCAGTGCTCTGCTCCCCTGGGCATGGCTGTTCCAGCCCAAATCTCCCTGGAGCTGTAATCTTGGTGGCTCTCCAGACTGGTCTGAGGCTGAGCTCCCCAGGTGGAAGGGAGCAGTGCTGGAGCAGTGCTCTGCTCCCCTGGGCATGGCTGTTCCAGCCCTAATCTCCCTGGAGCTGTAATCTTGGTGGCTCTCTAGACTGGTCTGAGGCTGAGCTCCCAAAGTGTGAAAGGAGCAGTGCCAGACTCTGTGGTTGGTGATCCTGATTTGTGTTCCTTGGGAAGTCCCTGAGGGATGGAGAGCAGAAACTCAGTCCTTCAGCCCAGGTATATTTTGCTGTGTCCCCAGTCTGTGTGCAGCTGCATGGTTCTGAAGTCCAGGTGCCTGTAGGGGAGGTGGGCAGGATCCTCATTCACTCCAAGGAGGATGCCAGCCAGTCTGGGCACTGTCCTTGCTGCTTTTTAAATAGAAATGAATGCAGAAATAAATTGTTTGACCTTCCTCAGTAGCAGGGGTTTGTGGGGTTTGGTGGTGGCAGTTTGGGTTTGGTTAATTTTGATTTGGTTTGGTTTTGCTTTGTTTAGTTTTTGCTTTGGTTTTTTTTTTGTTTATTTGTTTGTTTTGTTTTGTGGGGTTTTTTTGTTTGTTTGTTTTTTATTTTTTTGCTTGGTTTGCTGTTTTGTTTTGCTTTGCTTTTAATACCAAACCAAGAGATCATAGAATCATGAAATGTCAGGGCCTTTGTTGAAGGCTGGTTGCAAGATTTTGGCAGTGGTTTGGGTGGAGAGAACTTAGACTAGGGTTCCTGGGAGAGGTCTTCCAGCTTGGCTTGGCAACAGAGCTTTGTGTGTGACCTTGAATCATAGGATTGAATTGTCAGGGTTGGAAGGGAGCTCAAGGCTCAGCCAGTTCTAAGCCCCCTGCCATGGGCAGGGACACCTCACACTACAGCAGGTTGCTCACAGCCACATCCAGCCTGGCTGCAAAAACCTCCAGGCATGAGGCTTCCATCACCTCCCTGGGCAACCTCTGCCAGTCTCTCACCACCCTCATGGGGAACAACTTCTTCCTAACATCCAATCTGAATCTCCCCATTTCTAGCTTTGCTCCATTCCCCCCAGTCCTATCACTCCCTGACACCCTCAAAAGCTCCTCCCCAGATTTCTTGCAGCCCCCTTCAGATCCTGAAAGGCCACAAGAAGGACTCCCTGGAGCCTTCTCCTCTCCAGACTGCACAACCCCAACTCTCTCAGGCTGTCTCCAGAGCAGAGCAGCTCCAGCCCTCTGCTCATCCTCATGGCCCTTCTCTGGACACCTTCCAGCTACTTGCTGCCTGCCATCTCAAATGCCTTTGAGCAAAGCACTGCTGCCTCTAAAAGAAGGTCGTGTCCCTTCAGGTCTATCAGATAAGTCCCAAGGTCTGCAGTTCCACTCTGCTTAATGACTTTCTTGGTTTCCATCCCATTGTGACAAAGTAGCTTTGCCCATAATCAAGTTACACCTCCCAAAAGCCTCCCTGCTGAGGGTGATTGGATCTGGCACCCCTCACTTGGTAGCCTGAGCTCCTGGGCAGCCTGACTGAGAGCTGAGAAGCAGCTGCTGCCTTTCACCCTCCAGGCAACCACCTGGGGGAGATGAGGGAAGTCATTCTCATGTACGAAGAGCTTGAAAATGGATGGAAACTGCAGCACAGGAGGTTCCACCTCAACAGGAGGAGGAACTTCTTGACTGTGAGGGTGACAGAGCACTGGAAGAGGCTGCCCAGAGAGGTTGTGGAGTCTCCTTGTCTGGAGCCTTTGCAGCCCTGTCTGGATGTGTTCCTGTGTGACCTGTGCTGGATTCTCTGCTCCTGCTCTGGCAGGGGGGTTGGACTCAATGATCTTCAGAGGTCCCTTCCAAACTGCTGAGACCCCACCTGGAGTGCTGCATCTAGTTCTGGAGCCTCTGTTCCAGGAAGGCTCTGGAGGTGCTGGAAGGTGTCCAGAGAAGGGCCATGAGGATGAGCAGAGGGCTGGAGCTGCTCTGCTCTGGAGACAGCCTGAGAGAGTTGGGGTTGTGCAGTCTGGAGAGGAGAAGGCTCTGAAGAGACCTTCTTGTGGCCTTCCAGTATCTGAAGAGGGCTCCAAGAAAGCTGGGGAGGGACTTTTGAGGGTGTCAGGGAGTGATAGGAGTGGGGGGAATGGAGCAAAACTAGAAATGGGGAGATTGAGATTGGATGTTAGGAAGAAGTTGTTCCCCATGAGGGTGGTAAGAGACTGGCAGAGGTTGCCCAGGGAGGTGGTGGAAGCCTCATGCCTGGAGGTTTTTGCAGCCAGGCTGGATGTGGCTGTGAGCAACCTGCTGTAGTGTGAGGTGTCCCTGCCCATGGCAGGGGGCTTGGAACTGGCTGAGCCTTGAGGTCCTTTCCAACCCTGACAGTTCTGTGATTTCTCACACACTGTTGAAGTGCTCCAGGGAAAGGAAAGGAGGACTGGCAGGGAGAGCCTTGCAGGTAGCCTCTCTGCAGAGGACCCTGCTGCAGAAGGCTTCTTAATGGATTTTGACTTGTTGCCATTACTATGAAATGAACAGAGCAGAGACTGCAGGCTAATTCATTACCTACTTTTGATTGATTCTTGTTTTCATCAACATAAAAGCAGATTTCCTGTGGTTAACACAATGATCCTGATTCCCTCTTTGCTTACACACAATTTAAGTCAGCCACAACTCCACCAAGCCCACAGCAGTTGCCACACAGGCACTAAAATGGCTTTAATGAGACTTGGATTTGACAACTCAGAAACAGGTTTGGTTCACCTAGGTCTTACAGTGCTGTCCAAAGGGATTTTCACAGGATCATAGAACCATAGAATGGTCAGAACCTCCAGATCCTTCCTGGAACAGAGGCTCCAGAACTGGACCCAGAGCTCCAGGTGTGGTCTGAGCAGAGTGGAGCAGAGGGGGAGAATCCCCTCCCTGGCCCTGCTGGCCACACTTCTCTTGCTGCAGCCCAGGCTCTGCTTGGCTCTCTGGGCTGCAAGTGCTCACTGCTGGCTCCTGTTGAGATCCTTGAGGTTTCTTCCAACCCCAACAGTTCAATGATTCTATGACTCTATGATTCTATGGTTCTCTGCTTCTACAATTCCATGTTTGCATGATTCTATGAGTCTGTGATTCTAGGATTCCATGATTCTATGGTTATATGATTCCATGATTCCATGATTCTATGATTCCATCATTCTATGATTCCGTGATTCCATCATTCTGTGATTCCATGATTCCATCATTTTATGATTCTATGATTCCATGACTCTATGTTTCCATGATTCCATGATTCTATGATTCCATGATTCTATGATATCCATGATTCCATGACTCTATGATTCCATGACTCTATGATTCCATTATTCTATGATTCCATGACTCTATGATATCCATGACTCCATGATTCCATGATTCTATGATCCCATCATTCCATGATTGCATCAGTCTATGATTCTATGATTCCATGATATCCATGATTCCATGACTCTATGATTCCATGATTCTATGGTTCCATGACTCTATGATTCCATGATTCTATGACTCTATGATTCCATGATTCTATGATTCCATGATTCTATGATTCCATGACTCTATGATTCCATGATTCTATGATTCCATGATTCTATGATTCCATCATTCCATGATTCCATGACTCTATGATTCCATGACTCTATGATTCCATGATTCTATGATTCCATGATTCTATGATTCCATGACTCTATGATTCCATGATTCTATGATTCCATGATTCTATGATTCCATGACTCTATGATTCCATGATTATATGATTCCATGACTCTATCATTCCATGACTCTATCATTCCATGATTCTGATTCCATGACTCTCATTCCATGCCTCTATGATTCCATGACTCTATGATTCCATGATTATATGATTCCATGACTCTATCATTCCATGACTCTATCATTCCATGATTCTGATTCCATGACTCTCATTCCATGCCTCTATGATTCCATGACTCTATGATTCCTTAATTCCATGACTCTATCATTCCATGCCTCTATGATTCCACGACTCTATCGATAATATCATGACTCTATCATTCCATGACTCTATGATTCCATGATTCCATGATTCTCTGAGTCTCACCCCCCAGCACCCCCAAGCCCTTTCCTGCTGCCAGTGCCCTGAGTGCCGGCAGTGCTCTGGGTGCCTGTGCCTGGCTTTGCTCTGGCAGCTCAGCCTGGCTGTTACTTACGGCTGGCTTGAGCGGAGCTCTGCCGCTGTGAGGGAGAGCAGCTGGACAGGCTCCTGTCTGTCCAGAGGACTGGATGCCCATGCACAGAGGGCTGGAGCCATTGCATGGTGCTGGCACAGTGCCCTTGTGGGTCAGGCTGACCTGGCTGCAGCCTTCTCAGCAGGCAGATTTGTTGTCTCTCCTTGGCACCGAGGCCAGAGCCGCTTCCCCCCCTGTGAGGCTCAGCTGCTGGTAGATCTTCTGTGCCTTTCTGCCTGACTGCCTCCCTTACATAAAGTGCTGCTAAGTGAGAAGCTGTTCAAACCAATTCTGCTGCATGTTCCTACATGCTGCTGCAATTTCTGCTGCCTGTCTGCTTGCTTTTGCTGTCGAGGAAGAGAAGTGAGTTAATAGAGCTAACCCACTTGAAAGGAAAGGGGGAAAAAAAATGAGCTCCAAGGGAAGTGTGGACAAGGGAGAAAAATAACTACTGGGAGCTTGCAGGAAGGCAGTAGCTGGCTGCTAGGGAAGATAGCTCTGGAAAAAAAGGCTGCTCTTCAAATTGACTTATGAAAATCACAGTCTCACAGTACCTTAGAGGTTGGAAGGGACCTCCAGAGATCATCAAGTTCCAATCTCCCTGCCAGAGCAGCATCACCCAGGGGAGGCTGCACAGGAATGAATCCAGGTGAGGTTGGAAAGGCTCCAGAGAAGGAGACTCCACAACCTGTCTGGGCAGCCTGCTCCAGGGCTCTGTCACCCTCACTAAAAGGAGCTTCTCCTCATGGTGAGCTGAAACCTTCTCTGGTCAAGTTTGTCTCCATTTATTTACATTTTGTAGAATCATAGAATGGGCAATGCCAGAAGGGACCTTGGAAGGTCATCCAGTCTGAGCCCCACAGTCAGCAAGGACATCCCCAACTAGATCAGGTTGCCCACAGCCCTGTCCAGCCTCACCTTGAAGATCTCCAGGGATGGAGCCTCAACCACCTCCCTGAGCAACCTCTTCCAGTGTTCCACCACCCTCATGCTGCACAACTTCTTCCTCACATCCAATCTCAAGCTGCTCTGCTCTACTTTGAAGCCATTGTCCCTGCTCCTGTCCCTGCAGCCCTTTGCAAACAGTCTCTCTGCAGCCTTCTTGCAGCCCCCTTCAGGTCCTGGCAGGTTGCTCTTAGGTCTCCCTGCAGCCTTCTCTTCTGCAGGCTGAACACCCCCAGCTCCCTCAGCCTGGCCTCCTAGCAGAGCTGCTCCAACCCCCTGAGCATTTTCCTGGCCCTCCTCTGGACCCTCTCCATCAGGTCCATGTCCTTCCTGTGCTGAGGGCTCCAGAGCTGCACACAGCACTGCAGCTGAGGTCTCAGCAGAGCAGAGCAAAGTGGCAGAATCACCTCTCTGGCTCTGCTGGCAATGCTGCTTTGGCTGCAGCCCAGGCTGCCCTTGGCCTTCTGTGCTGCAAGCTCACCCTGCCTGCTCCTGGCCAGCTTCTCATCCCCCAGCACCCCCAAGGCCTTTTCCTCAGGGCTGCTTTCTATGGCATTCCTACTGTTTTCTAGGGAATTTTCCTAGGCATCAGCCTGAACTGCCCCAGGAGCACAGGTGCAAAGCCATTTGAGGAGAGCCTCCTGTTTTCAGTACCACCTTTTGCCAGGTGCCAGCCTCCTGCAGGCTGGAAACAGAGCTTTAAAATGTTCTGCTGCCTTGTTGTCCTAAATGTAAATGCCATTTAAGTTGAAATGCTGCCCAAAGCCTAGGATGAGGCAGCACAGAGAAATCTGTGTGTTTTACACTGCACTGAGCACTTTCTGTGTGCTTTAAGGCCCTGCTGGTTTGGAGTTTATGTTTTAATTGCCTGGCATGCCAAAGCTGATTCAACAAATGATTAATGAATTGAAAACCTCCTATTTGACACAGAGTGATAATCCAAGCTTCTGTTTCAGAGGCAGAGCAAGACAGTGAGGTGAAAAACATGAGGTTAGGTGGTTGAGGGAAGTGTACAAACTGACATTTGGAGACATTCTGGCACAGCAGGTGTGATATTTCACTGCCAGCAAGATTTTGTCTTGAGTCACCACCCCACTGGTGTAGGTCAGGAGAGTAGAAAAGAAGGGGTAGGGTTTCTATCTGCAGTGTTTTCTTAGTCATAAGCCAGGAGGTAGGATGGAGAAGTGCTCCAGCATGAACTGATGGAATTGACAACCCTTCCCTTCCTTTGCTTCACTTTGTTGTTGTTGTGGTTTCAGCTTCCCCAGAGTCCATAAGCCCAAATGGAACAGATTCAGGTTGCTTCCCCTCTCCCTTTTTCCCAGGAGGGGAAAGCAAAATTAGGCAAGAGAAAAGAGAGGTAAAAATCATGAAAGCAACAGTCTTGAATCAGTTTGGAAGTCAAAAGATAAGTTTAACAAAATATAAAAGGCATTTGGGTAAAAGGAAGGTTGCAAAGGTATAAGGGGGAAAAAAAGGGTAAATAAAAATATATAGAAAATGAGATCCAGCTGGCAAAGGATTCCCTGGGTGCAAATGTGGATTCTCCTTGGATGCAGTCCTTAGGAGTCTGGAGCAGCATGGAGCAGGCCTCACCAGGTGCTTACAGCAACAGCAGGGAGCAGCAGGAGCAGCCTCTGGGGCAGGCAAGGGGCAGGAGCAAGAGAGAGAGCACAGGAAAGGGCTCCCATTAAATAGGCTGTGGGCAGGAAGGGGCAGTGGAATAGGCTTTGACCCAGGAGCCCTCTCCCTGGGAAGGGGAACCAAGTCTCTCTGCCCACCTGGGTCAGGTCTATTTGTCCACCTGGGGCTAGGTTCTTTTCAGCCCAACTCCCTCCTGGGCTGGGTGTAACCTGGCACAGTTGTACTGAGTGGTCCAAACAGGATGCAGCATCAAGGCTCCAAGGAGTGGTGGGCAGAAGGGTTACTCACAGCCCTGAACCTGCAGTCTGTGCCTCTCTACACCACACCCCAGGGTACTGCTGACCATTTCTGCTGGCAGTGCAGGCTGTTGGATGATGCTCAGCTTGCTTCCAGCCCAGAGGCTGTCCAGAGAAGGGCCACGAGGATGATCAGAAGGCTGGAGCTGCTCTGCTATGAGGACAGGCTGAGAGAGTTGGGGTTGTGCAGTCTGGAAAAGAGGAGGCTCTGAGGAGACCTCATTGTGGCCAGTTCTGGAGCCTCTGTTAGAGGAAAGATCTGGAGGTGCTGGAAGGTGTCCAGAGAAGGGCCATGAGGATGAGCAGAGGGCTGGAGCTGCTCTGCTCTGGAGATAGACTGAGAGAGTTGGGGTTGTGCAGTCTGGAGAGGAAAAGGCTCCAGGGAGACCTTCTTGTGGCCTTCCAGGATCTGAAGGGGGCTACAGGAAAGCTGGGGAGGGACTTTTGAGGGTGTCAGGGAGTGATAGGACTGGGGGGGATGGAGCAAAACTACAAGTGGGGAGATTCAGATTGGATGTTAGGAAGAAGTTGTTCCCCATGAGGGTGGTGAGAGACTGGCAGAGGTTGCCCAGGGAGGTGGTGGAAGCCTCATGCCTGGAGATTTTTGCAGCCAGGCTGGATGTGGCTGTGAGCAACCTGCTGTAGTGTGAGGTGTCCCTGCCCATGGCAGGGGGTTGGAACTGGCTGATCCTTGAGCTCCCTTCCAATTGTCCCTGACAATTCTGTGATTCTGTGAAGCACTCAGTGTGTCTGCAGGGTGCATGTGGTAGGACAGGCTTTCACATGGACACCCACTGGGACAAGGGCTGTGGGTACTCAAGGGCTGCCAGAGCACCTGTGGCTGAGTGGAGGCTCTGGCTGGCACTGAGCAGAGTATTGCCAACTCTCAGAAGTGTCTGTGAGGCGTAACAGGCAAGTTGCTCATGGAAAGCTGCCACTCAGAGAGGGGTCTGGGGGTTCTGGATGGCAGTTGGTTAAATATGAGCCAGCAGTGCCCAGGTGGCCAAGAAAGCCAAAGGCATCCTGGCTGGGATCAGAAGCAGGATGGGCAGCAGGGCCAGGGGGTGACCATCCCCCTGTGCTCAGCACTGCTGAGGCCACAGCTCCAGTGCTGTGCTCAGCTCTGGGCCCTCACTGCAGGAAGGACACTGAGGGGCTGGAGCCTGTCCAGAGAAGGGCAAGGAGGCTGGAGAAGGGCCTGGAGCCCCTGGGCTAGAGGAGGGGCTGAGGGAGCTGGGGGTGTTCAGGCTGGGGAAGAGGAGGCTGAGGGAGACCTCAGTGCTCTCTGCAGCTCCCTGAAGGGAGGTTGGAGCCAGGAGGGGACAGCCTCTGCTCCTTGGTGGCAAGAGACAGGAGCAGAGAAAATGGTTCCAAGCTGCCCCAGGGGAGGCTGAGGCTGGATGCTAGGAAATATTTCTTCCCAGGGAGGGCTCTCAGCCATTGGAATGTGCTGCCCAGGGCAGTGCTGGAGTCAGCATCCCTGGAGGTGTTCAAGCAGCCTTGGAGCTGTGCTTAGGGACATGGTTTGGCGTTGGTCAAGGTTGGACTGGATGAGCTTGGAGGTCTCTTCCACCTGGATGTTTTCTGTGATCCTGTTTTCAGCTCTAAGAGGTGGGATTGGATCCTACAGCTTTAGGAGCCTGGCTGAAGCATCTCTCTGAAACAGTAATTTGTGAGTGGGTTGGGCAATGACTTTCCTTCCTTCTGCAAGCAGAGCATGAAGGGCAGAATTGCCCTTAAAGAGAAAATGAAGCTGTGGAGAAAGGAGTGATGCAGAGTGAATAACACAGTGCTCAACAGGTGCCATGCAGCACAAGCTCCTCAGGCTCTGACTTCTCTGTGTCCTTCACCCGTTGGGAGGCACAGGTTGTTAGGAGGGAAGTATCAGAAAGAGAGAGACACAGAAAGGATGCACCAAGAAGAAAAGGCAGTGGGGGAAGAGAAAGGGGAAGAATGAAAAACAAAAGAAGAGGAATGAAGAATGAAACAGCATTTGGAAGAGGATTTGGAGCCAGGAAGTAGCCTCCAGATAGGACTAAGGGGAATGGATCCAAGCTTGAGGAGGGGAGGTTGAGATTGGATGTTAGGAAGAAGTTGTTCCCCATGAGGGTGGTGAGAGCCTGGCAGAGGTTGCCCAGGGAGGTGGTGGAAGCCTCATGCCTGGAGGTTTTTGCAGCCAGGCTGGATGTGGCTGTGAGCAACCTGCTGTAGTGTGAGGTGTCCCTGCCCATGGCAGGGGGTTGGAACTGACTGAGCCTTGAGGTCCCTTCCAACCCTGCAGTTCTGTGATGCTAAGGGTAGGTTTTGAGAACTGGAACAGTTACTCTGTCAATGAATTTTGCTTTCCTATTATTTTCTTCTCACTGTCTCTGAACTAGAAAGCAAGGATTTCCTAAGAGAACTCGAAAATGATGCTTGGCTGGTAGCTTCAAAGGGCTCTGTGCAGAATCCTTTGCTCTGAAAAGCAAGCCTGGGGGGATTTGAACATCCCATATCTTCCAGCTTGATTTCTGTGACATGCTGGCACAGAGCAAACTGGAAACAGGAGATCCCTTTCTGGGCATTCCTCATGTTTGTCATTTAATTGCTGAGAAGCAGCTCAGAGTCATAAAGGAGAGATGATGCCTGAAAAGAGAGAAGCTGAGGGAGAGGAAGGAGAGGACATCATTTGGGTTGGGAGTGCTCATTTCTGGCACCATGCTACACAGAAGCCCACCTCAGGTGGTGGACTCCTGGGTGGAGGAGAGCTGATTGTGATGCTCAGTATGAAGGGAAGCCTTCCATGGCTGCTGGGGAAGGGCAATGGCAGCAGCATCCCAGTTCCACAGAACATTAGAGGCTGGAAGGGACCTCCAGAGATCCTCCAGTCCAAGCCCCCTGCCAGAGCAGCAGCACCCAGGG
>VXBD01004203.1:8996-20752 GCA_013399975.1 Indicator maculatus | reverse complement strand
TTCTAATTACTGTGTCTGTATATTTGCTCTTAAAAAGGCAAATGTAGGCCTTAATTGGCTGAGAAAAAATGAGTCACCTTGGAGAAAGTGCCTTTCTTTAGCCTATTCATCATCAAGGGGAAGAGGTTGATGGCTGCTGGAGCCAGGAATAGAGAGCAGTGGGAGAGAGATCACAGAGCTGCATAGAGGATCAGAGGATGTTAGGGGTTGGAAGGGACCTCTGGAGATCACTGAGTCCAACCCCCCTGCCAGAGCAGGAGCAGAATCCAGCACAGGTCACNGACAGGGATCTGCTGGAGAGAGTCCAAGGGAGGGCTCCAAGGATGCTGAAGGGCCTGGAGCAGTGCCTGGGGAGGAGAGGCTGAGAGCCCTGGGGGTGTTTAGTGTGGAGAGGAGAAGGCTGAGAGGGATCTGATCAATGTCTATCAATAGCTGAGGGCTGGGGGTCAGGAAGGAAGGGACAGGGACAGGCTCTGCTCAGTTGTGCCCTGGGATAGGCCAAGGGACAATGGATGGAAACTGCAGCACAGGAGGTTCCACCTCAACATGAGGAGGAACTTCTTCACTGTGAGGGTGACAGAGCACTGGAACAGGCTGCCCAGAGAGGTTGTGGAGTCTCCTTGTCTGGAGCCTTTGCAGCCCTGTCTGGATGTGTTCCTGTGTGCCCTGTGCTGGATTCTGTGGTCCTGCTCTGGCAGGGAGGTTGGGCTGGAAGATCTCTGGAGGTCCCTTCCCAACCCTAACATCCTCTGATCCTGTGTGCTGTGTTTATGATCCTCATCAATCACTTCACTTTAACAGGGTGTGTGAAACAGGACCTGGTAGCCACACAAAGAAGAGCAGCAGCAGCATTGAGCATTGAAACCCAAATCACATTTTATGATTAAACATATTAGGATGGCAATAATTGCAGGACTTGGAGGAGAAGAAGTGCTGGATGTGGAGGATGCTTTGGGAAAGTGTGGCAGAAATCACAGAACCAACCAGGTTGGAAAAGACCTCTGGGATCACCAAGTCCAACCTATTACCTCTCATCACCTAACACCTCCTGACAACTAAACCATGGCTCCAAGGGCCACATTCAGGCTTTCTTTGAACACCTCCAGGGATGGTGACTCCAGCACCTCCCTGGGCAGCACATCCCAATGGCCAATCTCTCTGTCTGGGAAGAACTTTCTCCTCACCCTGAGGTCACTTATATGAGATTCAAGAAAGCCAAGTGCTGGGTCCTGCACTTGGGTGACAGCAACCCCATGAATGCTGCAGGCTTGAGGCAGAGTGGCTGCAAAGCTGCCTGGTGGAAAGGGACCTGGGGGTGCTGGTGGAGAGCAGCTGAAGAGGAGCCAGCAGTGTGCCCAGGTGGCCAAGAAGGCCAATGGCATCCTGGCCTGCATCAGCAAGAGAGTGGACAGCAGGAGCAGGGAAGTCATCCTGCCCTGTGCTCAGCACTGCTTAGGTCACACCTTGTTCAGTTTTGGGGCCCTCACTCCAGGAAGGACATTGAGGTGCTGGAAGGTGTCTTGAGAAGGGCAACAAAGCTGGGAAGGGGTCTAGAGAGAAGTCTGATGAGGAGTATAAATCTGATGAAGAGCAAGTGAAGGAGCTGGGGATGGTTAGTGTGAAGCAGAGGAGGCTGAGGGGAGACCTCCTGGCTCTCTGCAGCTCCCTGAAAGGAGGTTGTGCAGAGGTTGGTGCTGCTCTCTTCTCACAGCTCATGAGCCAGAGAAGAAGAGGGAAGAGCCTCAAGCTGCAGCAGGGCAGGGTCAGACTGGACAGGAGGAAGAATTTTTTCCCCTCAAGAGTGGTCAGGGCTTGGAATGTGCTGGGCAGGGAGGTGGTGGAGTCCCCAAGCCTGGCTGTGTTTGAAGGTGGTTTGGCTGTGGTGCTTGGGGCTGTGGTTTAGGGGTGAGCCTTGTAGAGGTTCTGGGCTGGATTTGGTGATCCTGGAGGGCTTTGTTTCTGTGATTGCCTGGACAGAAGGTCAGCCTGGGGACAGCCTCAGCTCTGCAGGGATGTGAGCAGCCCTTGTACCACCCTCTGCCATCCACAGCAGTTTCTTTTTCTGCCAAGGCTCAGAAATCCAATGAACCCCTGAGCTGTTCAGGCTGGCCTCTGTGTTTCCAGTGCTCATCTGCCTGTCCCAGACCTTTGAGCTGCTTTGTCCTGGGCTCCTGGAGCACATTTAGAAGCAACAGAAGCCCAGCTTATCACTGCTGGCCAGGAGCATCTGTCCTGGGCTGGGCTTGTTTTGTGCTTGGCAGAGAGAATGAGCAGACTTGCAAGGGGGAGAGTGGAAGGCAAAGCTGTGACCCTCTGCACCTGCTTCAGGTCAGAGGGCTCCATGCAGTGGGAGAGGACCTTGGAATTAGCACAGATCTCAAGCTGGGGTGGGTGTAAGAAGACGACTTGCTGGCTATTGTGTAGCTGCCATCTGTCCCTCTTTCACAGAGGATGCTTTGGGGTTGTTTTTGTCTTTAACCAGGTCTTACTGAGGTCCCCAAAGTGCTGCTCAGTCTGCTCTCATTGCTGGCTAATGGAGCTGCCACTTCATTCTGAACAGAAGAGAATCTCACTACAAAAAGTGGCAAATGAGCCTTTTCCTCCCCTTTTTTTGGCCTTTATGCAGAAGAGATGTGATTGACAGCAGGAGTCTTACTGCTCTGCCCTGCTGAGACCTCACCTGGAATACTGCATCCAGCTCTGGGCTCCCCAGTTCAGGAGGGACAGGGATCTGCTGGAGAGAGTCCAAGGGAGGGCTCCAAGGATGCTGAAGGGACTGGAGCAGTGCCTGGGGAGGAGAGGCTGAGAGCCCTGGGGGTGTTTAGTGTGGAGAGGAGAAGGCTGAGAGGGAATCTGATCAATGTCTATCAATAGCTGAGGGCTGGGGGTCAGGAAGGAAGGGACAGGGACAGGCTCTGCTCAGTTGTGCTCTTTGGTAGGCCAAGGGACAATGGATGGAAACTGCAGCACAGGAGGTTCCACCTCAACATGAGGAGGAACTTCTTTACTCTAAGTGGGGAAGAACTTCTTCCTGACATCCAATCTGGATCTTCCCACTTCTAGTTTTGCTCCGTTCCCTCCAGTCCTATCACTCCCTGACACCCTCAAAAGTGTGTGAGGAGGAACTTCTTCCCTGTGAGGGTGACAGAGCCCTGGAGCAGGCTGGCAAGAGAGGTTGTGGAGTCTCCTTCCCTGGAGCCTTTGCAGCCCTGTCTGGATGTGTTCCTGTGTGACCTGTGCTGGATTCTCTGGTCCTGCTCTAGCAGGGGATTGGACTGGATGATCTCTGGAGATGCCTTCCAAGCTCTAAGGTTCTGTGATGCTGTGATACATGATGCCAGCAGAGCAATGGTTCAGGCTTCAGGGTTGCCTTGTGAGGGGGAGCTGTATGGGGAACCTTCCAACCCCCTCACATCCTCTGATCCTGTAATAAAGAGCAGAAGAACCCCCACTGGCCAGAACTAGGGGGCTGCTAATAGCTTCCCCTTGCCTGCTCCCTCCCCTCCCCCCCTGTACACATGGTGGAGGAGAGGAAAGAGCAGAGAGTTGTTTGTTAGTACTTAGCCACAACAAAGCAATGCAGCCAAGGTCAGCAGAACCCACCAGAAGCAGCATCCAGAGCAGAGGAAGCAAAAAGAGAGAGAAAGTTGATTCACCAAACTAATTTTGTGGCAGACATCTCTCCAAAGGGAGTATTAAGAACTTACCATTGTTTTCCTTTTTTACATCCAGTGGTGATTTCTTCACATCCTACTCCTTTTCTGTTCAAGATCTGTGGAAAAGCTTTCCAGGCACAGCCTTGAAACTACCACATCCATGCAGGAGCTGCCCAGGAGCTGCAGTGCTGCATGCAAGCAGGGGTCAGAGTCAGGTTGTGGTTTGTGTTTTATTGCTCTGCTCTGGCCAGGTGCTCTCAGCAGCAGCAGCAGGGAAGGCTTTTGGAAGGGCTGTGAACACTGCTGTGCCCAAGTGAAAGTCTTCCCTTTGACAAACTGTCCCAAGGGGGGAGGATTTCAGTAGGTGCGAGAGGTGCAGGAACGTTCTGGAAGATTTCTGAGGGTCACAAATCCTTCCTGAACTGAGGAGCCTCAGCTTCCACCCCTGCCCCTTGTGCTGGCATTGGGCATCCCCCAGCAGAGCCTGGCTCCAGCCTCTGGGCACTCCCCCTGCACATCTTGAGCACCAGCAATGAGGTCACCTCTCAGGCTCCTCCTCTCCAAGCTCCAGAGCCCTCAGCTCCCTCAGGCTCTCCTCAGCAGGAAGATCTTCCATTGCCTTCAGCATCTTTGTGGCTCTGTGCTGGACTCTCTCAAGCACTTCCCTGAGGTCCTTCCTGAACTGAGGGTCCCAGAACTGGACACAATCTTCCAGATGTGGCCTCAGCAGGGCAGAGGAGAGGGGGAGGAGAACCTCTCTGACCTACTGACCACAGCCCTTCCAATCCACACCAGGATGCCCTTGGCCTTCTTGGCCACCAGAGCACATTGCTGGCTCATGCTCAACCTCCCATCCACCAGCACCCCCAGGTCCTTTTCCCCTTCCCTGCTCTCCAGCAGCTCAGTCCCCAACCTCTCCTGCTCCATGAGGTTGTTCTTTCCCAGGTGCAAGACTCTCCCCTTGCCCTTGTTGAACTCCATTCCATTTCTTCCTGCCCAGCTCTCAGCCTGTCCAGGTCAGGCTGAATGGCAGCACAACCCTCCTGTGGCAGCCTCTCCTCCCAGTTTGGTGCCATCAGCAAACTTGCTGGCAGTGCCCTCTGTGCCCTCTTCCAGGTCCTTGATGAATCTGTTGAACAGCTCTGCTGCCAGTGGAGTAGATTGGTCCAACAGTATCCTGTGTGTCCCTGGGGAAGGTGGAGCTGTGGTGTGCCTGTGGAGGAGTTTAGTTCCAGGCTCTGCTTACAGGAATGAAGGAGTTTTAATTCACACATCCACACAATTCTAATGAATCTGTAGGCAGTAATTGTGATGGACTTGGCTGAGTGTTGGAAGGTAGGAAGGGTTGAGGGGAAACAACAGGAAGGCTGTTTGAAATCTTTTCTGTTTCTTTCCCAGTGAGTTAATAGCAGCACGTGGGCTCAGGCTTCAGAATTCAACTCGTGGTGAAATCCTTCCATGCTCTGTTCAGACAGGGTTGTGTGCTTTTATTGACTGCTTGCAAACACTACATTCACAGTACCAGAGGGTGTGAGGGGTGGGAAGGGACCTCTGGAGATCTTCCAGTCCAACCCCCCTGCCAGAGCAGGATCAGAGAATCCAGCACAGGTCTCACAGGAACACATCCAGACAGGGCTGGAAAGGCTCCAGAGAAGGAGACTCCACAACCTCTCTGGGCAGCCTGTTCCAGTGCTCTGTCATCCTCACAGTCAAGAAGTTCCTCCTCATGTTGAGGTGGAACCTCCTGTGCTGCAGTTTCCATCCATTGCCCCTTGTCCTATCCCAGGGCACAACTGAGCAGAGCCTGTCCCTGTCCCTTCCTTCCTGACCCCCAGCACTCAGCTATTGATAGACATTGATCAGATCCCTCTCAGCCCTCTCCTCTCCACACTAAACACCCCCAGGGCTCTCAGCCTCTCCTCCCCAGGCACTGCTCCAGTCCCTTCAGCATCCTTGCAGCCCTCCCTTGGACTCTCTCCAGCATATCCCTGTCCCTCCTGAACTGGGGAGCCCAGAACTAGATGACACATCCAGCCTGGCTGCAAAAACCTCCAGGCATGAGGCTTCCACCTCCTCCCTGGGCAACCTCTGCCAGTCTCTCACCACCCTCATGGGGAACAACTTCTTCCTCACATCCAGCCTGAATCTCCCCACTTCCAGCTTTGCTCCATTCCCCCCACTCCTGTCACTCCCTGACACCCTCAAAAGTCCCTCCCCAGCTTTCTTGGAGCCCCCTTCAGATCCTGGAAGGCCACAAGAAGGTCTCCTGGGAGCCTTCTCCTCTCCAGACTGCACAACCCCAACTCTCTCAGGCTGTCTCCAGAGCAGAGCAGCTCCAGCCCTCTGCTCATCCTCATGACCCTTCTCTGGACACCTTCCAGCACCTCCAGATCCTTCTTGTGATAGAAGTTAGGTGGCAGCAGGAGGACGTAGCCTAATTAATGCAAATTGATTATTTATTGGGTGACACTGAGCACATGGGCAGGGTAACAGGAGATTCATTCCATCTGCAGTTTCCCAGACTTTCTGGCCCCACTGGCACACCTGCTCAGGATGGGTTGTGTCTGTATTTATAGAATCATGGAATCATAGAATGGTCCAGGCTGGAAGGGACCTCCAAAGCTCATTCAGTCTGATCTCCTCTGCACTCAGCAGGGACATCCCGAACTAGATCAGGTTGCCCACAGCCTTCTCCAGCCTCACCTTGAAGATCTCCAGGGATGGAGCCTCAACCACCTCCCTGGGCAACCTCTTCCAGTCTTCCACCACCCTCATGCTGCACAACTTCTTCCTCACATCCAATCTCAGTCTGCTCTGCTCTACTTTGTAGCCATTGTCCCTGCTCCTGTCCCTGCAGCCCTTTGCAAACAGTCTCTCTGCAGCCTTCTTGCAGCCCCCTTCAGGTCCTGGCAGGTTGCTCTTAGGTGTCCCTGGAGCCTTCTCTTCTCCAGGCTGAACACCCCCAGCTCCCTCAGCCTGGCCTCACAGCAGAGCTGCTCCAACTCCCTGAGCATTTCTATGTCCTACTCTGGACCCTCTCCATCAGGTCCATGTCCTTCCTGTGCTGAGGGCTCCAGAGCTGCACACAGCACTGCAGCTGAGGTCTCAGCAGAGCAGAGCCAAGTGGCAGAATCACCTCTCTGGCTCTGCTGGCAATGCTGCTTTGGCTGCAGCCCAGGCTGCCCTTGGCCTTCTGTGCTGCAAGCTCACCCTGCCTGCTCCTGGCCAGCTTCTCATCCCCCAGCACCCCCAAGTCCTTTTCCTCAGAGCTGCTTTCTCTCCCCTCCTCCCCCAGCCTGTCTTGACAGTGAGGATTGTTCCAGCCCAGCTGCAGAACCCTGCACTTGCTCTTGTTGAACCTCATGAGGTTCCCCTGGGCACCACCTCTGCAGCCTGTCCAGGTCCCTCTGGATGTCATCCTGTCCCTCTGGGGTATCCACAGCACCACTCTGCTTGGTGTCTGGTGCAGCCTGCTAGTGGGACACCTCCTGTCTCTGCAGAATTCAAAACACTTCTTTGGCAGTATCTTGTTGATGACATCTTCTCCTGTTTTTATGCCTTTGCTATTCCTGAGTGAGGAACACTTTGTTGTAGTTCTGCCTTCCTATCTCACACTGGACTTTGCTGCTGTTGATAAGAGGACTTTGAATTTCTCTGTCTCAGCTTTAATTCCTGTGGCTCACAGCCACATCCAGCCTGGCTGCAAAACCTCCAGGGATGAGGCTTCCACCACCTCCCTGGGCAACCTCTGCCAGTCTCTCACCACCCTCATGGGGCACAACTTCTTCCTAACATCTGATCTGAATTTCCCCACTTCTAGTTTTGCTCCATTCCCCCCAGTCCTATCACTCCCTGACACCCTCAAAAGTCCCTCCCCAGCTTATGGCATTATCCTCAAAATGCACTTAGAATGGAAAAGATTTTCTGCACATAGTAGAATCATAAAATCTTAGCATCATGGAGTCATAGATCTTAGAATCACTGAGTCATAGAATCATAGAATTATAGAACCATAGATCTTAGAATTATAGAATCATGGATCTTAGAATCATAGAATCATAGAATCACGGAATCATAGATCTTAGAATCATAGAATCTTGAATCTTAGATCTTAGAATCATAGAATCGTAGATATTAGAATCATAGAATCATAGAATCATAGATCTTAGAATCATAGAATCTTGAATCTTAGATCTTAGAATCATAGAATCATAGATATTAGAATCATAGAATCATAGAATCATAGATCTTAGAATCATAGAATCTTGAATCTTAGATCTTAGAATCATAGAATCGTAGATATTAGAATCATAGAATCATAGAATCATAGATCTTAGAATCATAGAATCTTGAATCTTAGATCTTAGAATCATAGAATCGTAGATATTAGAATCATAGAATCATAGAATCATAGATCTTAGAATCATAGAATCTTGAATCTTAGATCTTAGAATCATAGAATCGTAGATATTAGAATCATAGAATCATAGAATCATAGATCTTAGAATCATAGAATCTTGAATCTTAGATCTTAGAATCATAGAATCGTAGATATTAGAATCATAGAATCATAGAATCATAGATCTTAGAATCATAGAATCTTGAATCTTAGATCTTAGAATCATAGAATCGTAGATATTAGAATCATAGAATCATAGAATCATAGATCTTAGAATCATAGAATCTTGAATCTTAGATCTTAGAATCATAGAATCATAGAAGGGGAGACCTCATTGCTGTCTACAACTACCTGAAGGGAGGTTGTAGCCAGGAGGGGTTTGGTCTCTTCTCCCAGGCAACCAGCACCAGAACAAGAGGACACAGTCTCAAGCTGCACCAGGGGAGGTTTAGGCTGGAGGTGAGGAGAAAGTTCTTCACAGAGAGAGTGGTTGGCCATTGGAATGTGCTGCCCAGGGAGGTGGTGGAGTCACCATCCCTGGAGGTGTTCAAGAGGGGATTGGATGTGGCACTTGGTGCCGTGGTTTAGATAGGCATGAGGTGTAGGGTGACAGGTTGGACTCGATGATCTTTGAGGTCTCTTTCAACCTTCTTGATTCTTGATTCTTAGAATCATAGAATCATAGAATCATAGATCATAGAATCATAGATTCATAGATCTTAGAATCATAGAATCATAGATCTTAGAATCATAGATTCTTGAATTGTAGATCATAAAATCATAGATCTTAGGATCATAGAATCTTAGAATTTTAGAATCACTGAGTCATAAAATCATAGCTCATAGAATCATAGCTCTTAGAATCATAGAATCATAGCTCTTAGAATCATAGAATCATAGATCTTAGAATCATAGAATCACAGAATCGTAGAATGGTCCAGGCTGAAAGGGACCTCCACAGGTCATCCAGTCTGACCTCCCTCCAAGTCACCAGGGACATCCTCAACTAGTTCAGGTTGCCCAGGGCCACTTACCCAGACACCCAGTACCTGTGCTGGGTATCTGTTACCTGATATTCTCCCTGCTTACCCATTTGGGTCCTCATCCAGCAGGGGAGAGGAAACATACCATAGTATGGCTGGTGGGAGTAGCTGAAGGGAGTTTGGAGTGAGGAGGGGACAGCCTCTGCTCCTTGGTGGCAAAGGACAGGAGCAGAGGAAATGTTTCCAAGCTACAGCAGGGGAGGTTGAGGCTGGAAGCTAGGAAATATTTCTTGCCAGAGAGGATTCTCAGCCATTGGAATGTTCTGCCCAGGGCAGTGCTGGAGTCAGCATCCCTGGAGCTGTTCAAGCAGCCTTGGAGCTGTGCTTAGGGACATGGTTTGGTGTTGACCTTAAACTGGGGTGAGGGTTGGACTCGATGAGCTTGGAGCTCTCTTCCAGCCAGATATTCTCCTGTGATTCCTTCCTTATGGTGGGGAAGCTGGTGTTGAGCAAAATGCCCTGCAGAAAGGGCAGGGATAAGGAGTGGCTTCCATTTGTAATGGTTAACTGGAGGAGGTTGTCTCCCCTTCCACACCTCTGGTTTGCCTGCTGGCAGCCTGACCCACACACCCTTCAGCACCTGAAAGGAGAAGAATGAGGCTTCCAACAGGGAGAGGGCCAGGCAAAGCTCCCTGCTCCTCCACTGCTCTGTTCTTGTTATCCTGTGCTTCCCCAATCCCTCCAAACCCAGCAGCAGCCCTGAGCTTTAATGCCTGAGAGTCAGGAGGAGCCTTGGACTGAGGTTTCTGCATTGGCATTCCCAGTGCAACGTTTTCTAATCACCTCAGAGCAGCAGGCAGGAAAGCTCCTTCCAGAGAGATGTCACCAAAGGTCACACAGTTTCCTTTGAGTGCTTCTAAAGGAGCTTAAAGATAAACTTCCAGCCTATGGCCTGTAGGATCTGTGTACTGCATGGAGAGGCTGCAGCCTTTTGCTAAGCTCCAGCAGTGATTCTGTTGTTACAGCTCAGACTGGGAGTCAGGAACTCTTCCATGTGCTCCCTTGATGTGCTGCAAAGCCTCTGCCTGTTTATCTTCCTTGGCCTTGATTCATAATCTTAAAAGAAAGGGGGAAAAAAATTATATAAATATGGGCACAATGCAGCACAGTTCCTGGAATATTTCCCATGAGGATGAATTCCAGTTCTGGGTTTCTCAGTTTCAGAAAGATGTTGAGATGCTGGAAGGTGTCCAGAGAAGGGCAGCAAGGCTGGGGAGGGGTCTGGAGCACAGCCCTGTGAGGAGAGGCTGAGGGAGCTGGGGGTGTTTAGCCTGGAGNTTGGCCATGGACTGTGCTGCCCAGGGAGGTGGTGGAGTCACTGTCCCTGGAGGTGTTCAGAAAAAGCCTGGATGTGGCACTTGGAGCCATGGTTTAGTTGTCAGGAGGTGCTGGGTGAGAGATTGGACTTGATAACCTCTGAGGTCTTTCCCAACCTGGTTGATTCTGTGCTTCTGTGAATCCAGAGATTTATCCTCAGATGTCAGAGGCAAGGAGCAAGCAAGAGCAGCAACAGCTGGGGAACAGATTCATCCAGGCTGCTTTGAAACACCTCCAGGGATGGTGACTCCACCACCTCTCTGGGCAGCACATCCCAAGGGCCAATTACTCTTTCTGGGAAGAATTTCTTTCTCCCCTCCAGCACAAACCTCCCCTGGTCAGCTTGAGACTGTGTCCTCTCCTTCTCTCCCTGCTTGCCTGGGAGAAGAGCCCAACCCCCACCTGGCTGCAACCTCCCTTCAGGGAGTTGTAGAGAGCAAGAAGGTCTCCCCTGAGCCTCCTCTTCTGCAGGCTAAACACCCCCAGCTCCCTCAGCCTCTCCTCACAGGGCTGTGCTCCAGACCCCTCCCCAGCCTTGCTGCCCTTCTCTGGACACCTTCCAGCATCTCAACATCTTTCTTGAATTGAGGGGACCATGGGCTGCAGAACCCTGCATGGTGTAAGGATGTGCTTAACACCTTGGTGTAAACTAGGAACAAGTAGGATTGGATCCTACAAGCTTGCTCTGATGATTAGAGCTGAGGGAACCACGGGCTGCAGAACTCAAAGGCAGCTACCTGAAAGAAAAAAAGTAAATATAAAGCTCTCAGTCCCTGTGGTTGAGAAGAAAATCTTTTTCTGAGCTGAGGATCCTTAGTCCCTGGTTCTGAGCTACAAGAAGGCTACTAGAAAAGCTTGAGCTGTGTTAGTTCTGTAACCTGCAGTGCAGGGCTGCTGTGGTTTAAGCTTTCCTGGAGTCCAAAACTCCAAATGGAAGAGATTTAGATTGCTTCCCTTCTCTCCTTTTTTTTTTTTTTTTTTTTTTTAACAGGTAGGGGGAAAGCAAATTATGCAGGAGAAAAGGGAGGTAGAAATCATGAAAGAAACGGTCTGGGGTTGATTTGGAAGGAAAAAGTTAAGTCTAAAAAAATATATAAAAATATATAAAATGTATAAAATGCATGGAAAAGGCATTTGGGTAAAAGGAAAGTCACAAAGGTATAAGGAAAAAAAAAAAGGGGTAAATAAAAGTATATAGAAAACCAGGTCCAGCTGGCAGAGGATTCTCTAGATGGAAATGTGCTGCCCAGGGAGGTGGTGGAGTCCCCAAGCCTGGATGTGCTTAAAGGTGGTTTGGATGTGGTGCTTGGGGCTATGGTTTTGGAGTGAGCCTTGTAGAGT
>VXBD01004200.1:0-41145 GCA_013399975.1 Indicator maculatus | reverse complement strand
AACTCAACAAGACTTGCCTAGAAGTCAAGACCACCTACCTCGAATTCAACAAGACTTGCCTAGATGTCACTATGATACCTAGAAGGCAACGAGACTTGCCTGGAGGTCAGCAAGACTTGCCTAGAGGTCAGTGAAATGTCTACAAGTCAGCAAGTCTTGCCTACAAGTCAACAAGATGCCTGTAAGTCAAGACACCAAATAGACACAAGCCCAACAGTTCCTCAAAGGCATTCCCATCTCCCCCAACAAAATCCAACCTAAGAGCCCCCCATATATCTCCAGTGCCTGCAAACCAGATGTTCTACCTGCCTCTGCAACCACTTCTGCTGGTGTGCTCTTCTACACACAAACATGGAAGACAGACAGGAGGAGGATGCAAATGTGAAGGACCTTTAGACAAGAATGAAAGTTTAGAGGGTCCAGAAAGTCAAGCTTCTGGATGCTTCTGGATGCACCGGGAGAAAACTTCAATTAAAGGATAGGACCTAAATCCTGAGGAAGCAAACCTGAGCTGGCTGGAAGGCCATGGGTGAGTTGGCTAGGTGGCCATGGGTGATCTCCAGCAGCCAAACAGGGTCAAATTAACTCACTTTCAGCAAGGCATTAGAAGATAGATTCCCACACCTGAGGGACAACACCTTCAAAGATGTCTCGTCTCCCTACACCAGAACACCTCAAACCCTGACCAAGCAATAGAACTGTGAGCACAAAACCTCCAGACCCTCTCCACTGGCACTGATGAGATCAACATCTTTAAGTGGAGAAGTGATTTTGATGAACATCTCTAATTTTTGCCTTCTAAGGCAGAGGACAAGCTTGGATGTGGATGATGTTCAGGTTCCCCAGGTAGTTGAGACCCCATCCCTGAAGACATTCAAGGTCAGGCTTTATTGGGCTCTGAACAACCTGGTCTAGCTGGAGATCTGGGGATGGACTAGATGACCTCTAGAGGTCCCTTCCAACCCACAGCATTCTATGATGTTCCTCAAAGTTTTAGTAAGGAACATCACTCCAGTCCTGGTTTCAGGAATGATTTCTGAGAGCAAGCAAGAGACATGGAAGGAAAGCTCAGCAGATGACCAAGATGGAAGCCCATCACCAGCCAAGCTTCTGTTTCTGTAGCTACTTTTCTGTGCAACCTGGAAAAAAACAACATGAAAACTGAGCTTGAAACATTCAGCTTCCTGAAGGACTAAGAGGCTCTTCAGAAGAAATTCCAGAAGAACAACAGAAAAAAAAAAAAAAAACAAAACAAACCCAAACCAACAGCAACAAGAAGAAGAAAACTTAAGAGAAGCTGTTGGAGATAGATGAGACAGCAGAAAATTGACTCAAGCTATCAGAAACATTAGGAGATGACGACTTCCCACATGAGAAACTGCAGCTCAGGAGGTTTCCATCCCCCAAAGATGAACTTCAACTCAACCACTAAAGTTTCCATGACACAAGGACTCCCATGGTATGAAGACCTGAGGTTATCTGACCACCAAAGGGGTGGTAGAAATTAAACTCTCCTCAAGAAGCTCATGGAAAAGCAAAGCTGGACACGCAAACCTCTGCAAGAAGGACACTTAGTAACAGGGTCAATCAAACCAAAGAGGTTGTGGGTGGAACACAAAATGACCCAGGGAGGAGGGGTCAGAACAACGTCCACTTCTGCCCCAGAATGAACTCCAGGACCTTGAAATATTTTCCATGAGTGTTCCTCTGCTCAGCTGATCTTAGCAGCTTGGCTGTAGCCCTCAAACACGTGTTTGATCTGGCTGCCAGCTTCATCAGTCTCCATAGGACCCCAGCATGGTGGGGTAGGAAGCGACCTCTGGAGCTCATCCAGTCCAATCCCCCTGCTCAAGCAGGGTCACAATGGCCAGATGGGGTTGGAAGCTCTCCAGACAAGGAGAATCCACAACATCTCTGGGCAACCTGCTTCAGGACTCCACCACGCTCACATCCAACCAGTTGCTCCTGATGGAGCTTCCTGGGTTCCAGCTGGTGCCTGCTGCCCCTTGTCCTGTACCTGGGCATCACTGACAAGAGTCTGGCCACATACTCTTGCCCTCCACAGCTCCTTTAACTCTTGCAGAGCATTGAGCAGATCCCCCTTCAAGCTGCTCTTCTCCAGGCTCAACAGCCCCAGGGCTCTCAGCCTTTCCTCCTCACAGAGGTGCCCTCAGCAGCTTCCCAGCCTCCACTGGACTCTCTCCAGTAGCTCCCAGTCCCTCTGGAACTGGGGAGCCAAGAACTGGATCTGGTTCTCTAGATGTGGTCTCACCAGAGCAGAGTAAAGTGGCAAGGAGAACCTCCCTTGACTTGCTGGCCACACTCTTCTTCATGTCCCACAGGAGATCCTTGGCCTTTGTAGCCACCAGGGCACATTGCTGGCTCATGGTGACCTTGTTATCTCCCAGCACTCCCAGGTCCTTCTCCATGGAGCTGCTTCCCAACAGGTCACCCCTCACCTGTGGTGGTGCAGGGGGCTGTTCCTCCCCGGAGATAGGACCCTTCACTTGCCCTGGCTGAACTTCATGAGATTCCTCTCCCACAGCTCTCCAGCCTGGCCAGGTCTCACTCAGTGGCAGCACAGCCTGATGGGGTCAGCCACTCCTCTCTGTTTGATGCCATCAGCAAAGTGGCTGAGGTTCCACAATGTCCTTTCATGCAGGTCATTGACAAAGCTGTTGAGCAAGACCGTACTCAGTTGTGACCACTGGGGAACACCACGAGCTCCAGGTCTCCAAGTGGACTCTGCACCACCACTAAGAACACTCCATGGACCCAACCATGTGTTTATGTGTTCCAACCCTGACTGGGCTGATGGCAGGGATAGAGTGGTGTCACCTTCTGAAAACAGAACTACATGTCATCATGTAGTTAGGTGAATGAAGGTCACCAACCTCTGTATCTACTGCAGACTCTTCTCAGTGAAGCTCTGATATCTCTCAGATTTCCCACTCCAAAAGGAACCTTAGAAGCTCCAATCCAAAGCCACTTAACTTTTCCATGAGTCTATCTCTTTTTTCCCAGTGGACAATGCACCCAGCACAAAGAAGCTTGTAGATGCTACCTACAGCCATGCCCTCTAGATCTTCCCACAGGAGAGCTTGGGCAATTCTCTTTATGTTCACCAAGTTCAACATGGTGGCCAAATTCTGCTGGTTAACCACCTCCCAAGTTTGTAAACATTGCTTTGGAGGTCACTGCAGAGACTCCTCTCTTTCTACAAGCCCTGCAAAGCTCTCTGAGATATCTAACCACCATAAGTGCACAACCTGAATGGCCAAATTTGTCAGTCATAGGAGAAGATAAGCCTAGAAGACATGATCTGCATGGACCTGCATGTCTTAACAGTCCCTGCATCTTCATCTCTAGAATGCTTGAATGTAGTCTGGATAAATAAGGAGAGAGGCAGAAGGTCTCCCCTCAGCCTCCTTTTCTCCAGACTCAACAACCCCAGGTCCCTCAGCTGCTCCTCACAAATTCTCCAGACCCTTATGCTTGTTCTCCAGACCCTTCTGCAGCTTTGTTGCCCTTCTCTGGACCTGCTCCAGCCCCTCAATGTCCTTCTTGGAGTGAGGGGTACAAAACTGACCCCAGGATTGCAGGTGTGGCCTCAGCAGTGGCCAATCCAGAGGGATAATCCCTGCCCTGCTCCTTCTGGCCACACCATTGCTGAATCCAAGCCACTCTTCTTGGTGGAATCTTGATCCTCATCTCATTGCCAAAAGGTCTACAAAAGACTCTACTGGAGGCCCAAGCCATCAAAGAACTTTAGGGTTTGGGAAAAGAAGGTTTGGCACTGAGTGAAGCAACCTTAAGAGTTGATTTCTAACCACCTCTGAAGCTCTCTGGGATACTCTTTAGATATCCTCTAGCCTCTTTAGGACACAGAGTCATGGATAACCAAACCTCATGAAGACTCACTAAGAAGAACACAGTGCTAGAAACAAAGCAGCAAGAGATGCAGAAGCATTCCAAACACATGGATCATGATGAGCTCACAAGCAAGGTCTTCAAAAGCAGGCTGTGGAAGCATCAAGGGAAAGCCAAAGCAAGAGGTGGTGGAGTAGCCACACTACATCTCCACATAGCTATTGGCTGTTCATTAGACCAAGTCACACCAAGCAGGAGGTCTGGCTTCCAAACTGACTTGCCAACACAGCACCTGAAAAGGTCCCACTGAGGCCAATAATCACACTAAGTGTTCACAGACTCCTCTGATCCCAGCATGGTGGGGTGGGAAGGGAGCTCTGGAGCTTATCCAACCCCCTTGCTCAAGCAGGGTCACCCACAGCAACTTGTACAGGATCACAATGGCCAGGTGGGGTTGGAAGCTCTCCAGCCACAGAGACTCCACAACCTCTCTGGGCAGCCTGCTCCAGGGCTTCACCACCCCCACAGCCAACCAGTTGCTCCTGATGGAACCTCCTGGGTTCCAGCTGGTGCCTGCTGCCCCTTATCTTGTCACTGGGCACCACTGACAAGAGTCTGGCCATATCCTCTTGCCCCCCATAGGTCCTCTGGCTCTTGCAGAGCATTGAGAAGATCCCCTCTCAGGCTGCTCTTCTCCAGGCTCAACAGCCGCAGGTCCTTCAGCCTTTGACTGGAAAAGTTCTCTGGTGAACTGGGACCTCAGAGGAGCCCCTTATGGTGGGTTTCTTTGAATGAGCATACATTGAGATACAACCTAATGGCACCAGCTGCTGCTGTCCTGCTCCATGCCCCATGCCCCACTCCATGCTCATTTCCTCTCATCCTCTCTCTAAAGCATCCCAGCAGCTCCTCAAGTTAGGCAGCAAAAGGTGACACAAGCAGGACAATCACTTCTCATGCTGCTGTTCCATGCTCATCACATGCAAGGAGGAACCCAACCTCATGCAAGACCAACAGCTGGCAGGCAGGGGGAAGAAACCCAGATCCTGACATGGGAGAGCTCAAAACATCCACTGTGACAACATCAGCTCCACCCAGCTGAGACCCTGGAAGATGATCTTCTCTGCTGCACCCCAATTCCTTGCTCAAGCCAATGGCCACTTTGCCTGGACACCTCCAGTCCACCCAGCGCTGAAGTGCCAGGTGGGACTTCTGCCAGCTGCTCTTTCTGAGCTACCTCAGCAATTTAGAGTCTTTGGAACTCAAGTTAGGTGCTGCCATCCCAGAGCCACCTGTGATCAGAAACAAGAGGACACTTCTCTGGTGGTTCTACAGAAACTGTGGTGGAGGAACTGCAGAAATTCCTGCTTACGCTGTCTTATTTTAGCCTCAGGTCTAAGGACATCATTGCAGCACCTACAGAGTTTGTCTCCAGAGCTAGTGGACATATCAGCTCAGAGGTGGTGCCACCAAACAGAGAAGGAATATATGGTTTTAAGAGGTAACCACCACTATCTCCAGCTAAATTCCATCCTTCCTTCTAAAATTCCTTCTTCAGTTGCTTCTCCAAGCTAGCTGGGTGAGGAGGCACCAGGGAGAAGGGGACAGTGAACATCAAACCATTAAAGAAAAAAAGAAGAACAAGAAGAGAAGATTAAAGGGGAAAAAACCCAAAACATCTGAGGTGAATAAACAAATAGAAATGAGAAATGACAAACATCTCAAGCTCACAATGATCACCCACAGCTAATGTTGGATGTTCTCATGTCTTCTAACTGCAGCTCATCTTGTATTAGATGACCTTTAAAGGTCCCTTCCAACCTAAAGCACTCCATGATTCCATCTTTTAAGAAGCTGCTTAGAAACCTCACTTAGAGTCACAGAATCATTAAGGTTGGAAAAGATCTCCAAGATCATTGAGTCCAACCATCAACCTAACAGTGCCAGGTCCATTTGAACAACTCAGAGAGAAACAGAATCATGGAATCATTTTTGTTGGAGAAGATCTTTAAGATCATCCAGTCCAACCATTCTGTTAACTCTACCAAGGCTGGTGCTAAACCACAGCCCTTAGCACCCTATCTCCACAGCTTTGAAACCTCTCCAGGGGTTCACCTCACTAGGCAGCCTGGGCCAGGTCTTTGAGAACCCTTTCAATGAAGAAGTTTCTTCTGATGTCCAACCTAAACCTTGCCTGGGGCACCTTGAGGCTATTTTCTCTTGTCCTGTCACTTGTTCTTTGGGAGAAGAGACCAACCCAGACCTGCCTCCAGCCTCCTTTCAAGGAGCAGCAGCAAACCAGAAGGTCTCCCCTCAGCCACCTTTTCTCCAGACTCAACAAGCCCCAGCAGGTCCCTCAGCTGCTCCTCACAAGTCCTCCAGACCCCTCTCTTTCTTCTCCAGACCCTTTCCCCAGCTTTGTTGCCCTTCTCTGGACATGCTTCAGCCCCTCAATGTCCTTCTTGGAGTGAGGGGCACAAAACTGACCCCAGGATTACAGGTGTGGCTTCAGCAGTCCCCAGTCCAGGGGCACAATCCCTGCCCTGCTCCTGCTGGCCACACCATTACTGATCCAAGCCAGGCTGCTGGTGGCCTTCTTGGCCATCTGGCCAAATACTTCATCTGAGCTTTTACATTTCTTCTGTGATTGTCCAAAGCTGGTTCAACACTACAGCTGAAGAGCAAGCAGAGAGACACAGAATTGGACTTGTTTCCTCCCCAAAAGTCCTGCTCACACTTGGGGAAAGCAGAAGACTGGTTGCCCACAACAGGTAGGTCTCATGACCCTTTCTCCTCTTATCCAGAAGGTGAAGCACACCCTCTTCATTTCAGCAACTGCATCTTCAGCTCTAGCTGAAGCCTCACAGGAAGTCCTGAGCCTTACCACGGATGCATGCTCTGAAGAGCTTTGAGAACATTCAGCCAGTTCCATACTGGCATGGCCTGTGTCTCCTGGACCACTCATGAACAGCTTCATGATTGCTTCATTACCATAGCAGAAAGCCCTGCCTGAGAGCAGCCTCTGTGGGATCAACACAACACAGAGCCTCCTGTTTCTGAAAGAGGAGGAGACTTCCAAAAGTTTGTGAAAATGGCATCATTAGTGGTTAAACTTGAACATGAGATGAGGCCATGGTGAGTCACCAGCCTAGAGACACCACACAGCTGCCAGTTCCAAAGCCTTCAGTCACTGGAGACTGGGCACGGAGAATCCTGCAATCTCAGCATGGTGGGGTGGGAAGGGAGCTCTGGAGCTCATCCACTCCAACTGCCTGCTCCAGCTGGGTCACCCACAGCAGCTTGCACAGGAACATAATGGTCAAGCAGGTTTGGAAGCTCTCCAGACAAGGAGACTCCACAATCTCCCTGAGCAGTCTGCTTCAGGGCTCTAATATCCTCACAGCCAACAAACTACACCTGATGGAACATTCTGGGTTCCAGCTGGTGCCTGCTGCCCCTTGTCCCATCACTGGGCACCACTGACAAGAGTCTGGCCACATCATCTTGTCCCCTTTAGGTCCTTTAGCTCTTGCTGAGCATTGATCAGATCCCCTCTGGTGCTGCAGGGGGTTGTTCCTCCCCAGGGATAGGACCCTACCCTTGCTCTGGATGAGCTTCATTAGGTTCCTCTCTCCAACTCACGAGCCTGGCCAGCTCTCACTAGAGTCCTGATGGGGTGTCACCACTCCTCCCAGTTTGGCACCATCAGCAAACTGGGCTGAGGGCCCACGATGTCCCTTCATCATCGTCATTGATGGAGGTGCTGAACAAGACTGGACCTAGTCTTGACCCTTGGGGAACACCACAAGCTCCAGGTCTCCACCTGGACTCTGCTCCACTGATCACAACCCTCTAAAGGCTGAACTTCCAGGTTGGAGAAGTGGTGTTTCTGCTGCTTTCTAGATAGGTGAAATCTAGAAAATAACTAGTAATTATTTTTTGTGAGGATAATTAGTAAAGAAATGTTAGGAAAGAGAATGTTGGGGATAAAAATTAGCATTTAGAAATGTTAGGAAAGAGAACATTGGGGATAAAAATTAGTGTTTAGAAATGTTAGGAAGGAGAATGTTGGGTGATAAAAATCAGTGTTTAGTGACAAACAAAAGAACCTTTGGAAGACAGATCACCCACTACTTCCTGGTGGGTTACAACATGCAACTGTGAGAAGGTCTCCAGAGACTTGACCTAACACAAGAGCAGCAAGGGCTTCCCTGGAGACATCTCAACCACAGCCTGAACTTGGCTTTGTAAAGACTAATTAAGAAAATAAGCTATTTGCAGAAAGAGGTCACAAAGAGGGGGAATGGCAGAAGCTGAAGACGCCATGCATGAAACCACCAAGCAGTCCCTTTGCTTTTTAAGGCTGGTTGGTGACCATGCTGACTGTGGCCCACACAAAGGTCCACACATAACCTTCAATTCAGGTTTGGAAACAGATCTGTTTGACGTGATTGTGGAAAGATGAGGTTTCCCCAAGTCCAAGAGGACCTTTTTATTCCAGCCCAGTATGAGGAGCTACTTGTCAGGTGGATGTTTGGAACCTTGAGGTGGTGATGGTCATACATACCCTCTGGCTGAAGGTCTAAATACTCTTGAGCAACACCCCCAGCAAGAGAGAGAGGCAGGAATAGAGAGAAAGCAAAGAAAGAAGACAAACCAGTAAAGATTGCTGAAAAAAGAGACAAAAGAGTTAAGTTTGCAACCCTACCCTCAGGAGGTCCTCCTGCCTGGAAGGTCTAGGAGCTGTTCCAAAGAGGACAATCACTGGACAGGGCACTTTCCAGAAAAAATTCAGATCATTTTACACCAAAAAGCAGAAGATTCCATGTGCTGCTAAAAGCACCTTTACTGAAGCCCCACACACACAGCCTGAAGGTATTCAAGAGTGAGGTTTGTCAGAACTTGAAGCTCTTTAGATCCAGAAGCTCTGTAAAAGTCCTTGTTTCAGCACAAGGAACCACCATAAAAAGTTAAATATGGGTCAGGAGGTTGGCTCCTAAATCCATCAAAAAGATCTCCTGTTGTGTGACCTTTATGGCAGCCAATGTTCTTAGGAGCTCAAGCAGAACATCCATGAAGGACCTTCTGTTAAACCAGGCACACACAAATCATTGACTGCCCTGAGTTTAAATGATGGGATGGTGCAAGCAGGTAGAGAACCATCACCAATTGAGAAGATCCATAGAACCATGGAATGGTTTCACTTGGAAGGGACCTTTGAAGGTCATCTGACATCTTGGACACCTGCAACTAGAGCAGGTTGCTCAGAGCCCCAAACAACCTTACCATCCCTTGCAGGGATGAGGCATCTCTCATCCCTGGGCAACCTGTGCCCAGGTCTCACCGCTCTCTATGAAGAACATCTCCCTTCTCTCTTCTCAATGTCCCTCTTCTTGGTTCCAACCATCACCCTTTGCCCTGTCACAACAGGTCCTGCTCAGAAGTCTGTCCCCATCCTTTTTCTAAGCACTGAAAGGACACCAGAAGGTCTCCCTGGAGCCTTCTCTTCTCCAGACTGAACACCCCCAACTCTCTCAGCCTGGCCTCACAGCAGAGGGCTTCCAGCCCTCCTTTCATTGCAGTGGCCTCCTCTGGATCTGCTCCAACAGGTCCATGTCTCTGCTGTGCTGAGATGATCATGGAGGACATTCAGAGGCATGCAATGTAACACCTGAAGTTTCTACAACCCCAGTGATGATTGAACCTCCAGATTCCTTGTGTAGCCCCAAGAACTATCACAGATCTCCACTCTAGATTCCACTATTGCAAGCAAAAAGGGAGAAGAAAACCTTTTTCCACGGAAACATGGATGTAGGTTGGTGAAAGTTCAGCTCTCTTGGGAAAGTCTCTCCAGAAAGTCCTGCAGAAGCATGTGGTCACCCAAAATAATCTTCAGCCTTCAGCATCTTTAATTTCCTTGGCATTATGAAGTAAGTTGGCAAGAAATGGACGTATCTGATACTGACTGTTTGGGTTTCACTGCATCTGTTCACCAGAAGCCAGGTTGGTTTGGAGAGCTGAGGACACCAGGAGGGTCCCATTATCATCACTGGTCAAGATGAAAATTCATAGCTGGGAGAAACCTGACATCTCTGCCATGAGTGCATGCCTGGATCTCTTGTACAGACAGACAGGAGATACCTCAGTGATGTGGCTCCTTGGCTAGAAGGAGCCACCAACCTTCCTATTATCAGTATCTCCTTATCACAAAACCCCTGGGACAAAAAGACATCATGGAATGTGTTGGATTGAAGAGACCTCTCAAGGTCATGCAGTCCAATCCCCTTGCAGTCATCAGGAACATCTCCAAACAGAGCAGGCTGCTCATGGGCCCATCAAACCCTGAATGTCTCCACAGATGGGGACTCCACCACTTCTCTGGGCAACCTGTTCCAGTGCTCCACCGCCCTCATAATGAAGAGCTTCCTCCTAACGTTCAATCTCATCACCCAGGACATTTCATAGAGCCACAGAATTCCCAGATCCCAGAGTGGTGGGGTGGAGAGGGACCTCTGGAGCTCATCCAGTCCAACCACCCTGCTCAAGCAGGGGCACCCACAGCAGCTTGCCCAGTATCACAATGTCCAAGTGGGTTTGGAAGCTCTCCACAAAAGGAGACTAAACAACCTCTCTGGACAGCCTGCTCCAGGGCTCCACCACCCTCACAGCCAACAAGGTTCTTCTTTGGGCACCACAGCATGTAATAGGGACAAGGAAGACTTAAGACAAGGGACATGTCCCTTGCCCATGGCCATGGAAGGTTGGAACTAGATGACCTTCAAGGTCCCTTCCAGCTCAAACCATCCTGTGATAAATTCCCAATAAAAAAGGGAGTGCAGAGCCAGACCCCATGATGAACCTGCTGGACATGGTGCCCCCATCCTTCTCACCTGGTGAACACAGCCTTCTCGTTCTTAGCATCCATGGTCAGCTTGATGGTCTCCTGGCCTGAGCCTGTGCTGATGGTTTCTGTGACCACGTTGGCTTTCTCCTCCTCTTCCTCACTGTCAGAGCCTCCAGAGGAGCTGCTGTCTGACGCCACCAGTGGTGCTTTCCTAGTCACACAGACGTTCCAAACGCAGGGAGAGGCAGTGCTGGCTGAGGAGAAGAAATAAGTCACAAGGTAGGGTCAACCAAATCACAGGGACAAGTCCCCAGATACAACCCCAAGGAGAAGAACACACAAAAGTGGTTACAAGAACTAACATCCACGGTGGTGGTTTCTGTGCAGGTGCCACAGCACAAAATGGTCTTTTTGAAAGTCAGGAGAAAGGCCAACCCCACAACTCAATGTTCCCCACCTGCTACCTCATGTTCTGGGTGGAACACAAAGAGCAGAGGAGATGATGTTCTTCACTTGGTGAGTGGTGAGAACTCTGACCAGAGGATTAAGGAAGTTTCTGGGCTCCCTGCTAACCTCACTCAGCTCCCAGAATCTCCAAATCCCAGCATTGTGATGGTGGGGAGGGACCTCTGCAGATCATCCAGTCCAACTCCCTGCTCCACCAGGGTCACTCACAGCAGTTTGCACAGGGTCACAATGGCCAGGAAAGGTTTGGAAGCTCTCCAGACAAGGAGACTCCACAACTTCTCTGGACAGCCTGCTCCAGGGTGCCACCACTCTCAGACTCAACAAATTGCTCCTGATGGAACCTCCTGGGTTCCAGTTTGTGCCCACTGCCCCTTGTCCTGTCGCTGGGCACCACTGACAAGAGTCTGGCCACATCCTCTTGCCCCTCACAGGTCCTTTAGCTCTTGCTGAGCATTGAGCAGATCTCCTCTCAGGCTGCTCTTCTCCAGGCTCACCAGCCCCAGGGCTCTCAGCCTTTCCTCCTCACAGAAATTCTCCAGGGCCCTCAGCAGCTTCCCAGTCTCTGTTGAACCTTCTCCAGTCGCTCCTAGTCTTTCTGGAAATAGGGTGCCCAGAACTGGACTTAGGATTCCAGCTGTGCCCTCATCAGGGCAGAGTCAAGAGGCAGGAGAACCTCTCTTGACCTGCTGGCCACACGCTTGCACATGCACCCCAGGGCTTTGCTAGAACTCAGACTGTTGTCTGCAGTAACCACTGAAGGGTGGGCAGTGCTGGAAAGGAAAGCATGGTGCACCTTCTGCCACCGGCATTTTCTCCACGTGCATTGGAGAAGGAACTGGGATTCAGGGAAGAAACTTCTTCACTGAACCACAGAACCTAAACATGGCTGGAAGAGACCGTGAAGATCATCAAGTCCAACCCTTCTAAGGGTCTCCTCAACCACTGGAACAGGCTGCCCAGGGAGGTGGTTGAATCCCCAGACCTGGAGGTGTTTCAAACAGGCAGAGATGTGGTGCTGAGGGACATGGTTTAGCACCACACTTGGTGTTTCCTCTTCAACCTAAACCTCCCCAGGTGCAACTTGCGGCCATTTCTCATTTCCCAGAAGCCCAGAACGGTTTTGGTGGTGAAAGACTTTCAAGATCATCAAGTCCAACCATTTTAACCATGCTTTTGTCTCCTAACACTCTTCACTTACAGTTCTTGTCCTGACTCTGCTTCAGGTTTCCATCAGAATTGTTGCTCTCTGTGTCAGCAGGAGAACTGCATCGTGGACCTGATTCTGAGCTAAAGCAGGAGAAAGAAAACCAACCCTGAGAATGAATTTCAGGTGTCTCAGATGAGCTCCCAAATACCCCCAGGAGAAGAAAGGATCAGGGCTTACTCCTACTTTATGTAAATTTTTATGACTCAAAACCAATTACTGAATTATTTGATCCTCTCAGTGCAGCAGCAGTGATGGTCCACCATTCAAGACATCAGTGCTACCACAAGATCAAGGAAGATGATCAAGGGCAGCATGAAGCTCTGATCCACAACACCCAACAATGTTAAAAGATAAAGTAGCAAGAGGAAAGGGAAAAGATACCACAAAGTGTTCCACCAAACCACGTTGATAGAGTCATAGAATTGTTAAGGTTGGAAAAGACCCCTAGATCACTGAGTCCAACCATCAACCCAACACCACTCTGCCCATTAAACCACGAGATCTCCAAGTCCAACCATCAACCCAACGCCACCCTGCCCAATAAACCATGAGATCTCCAAGTCTAACCATCAACCCACCACCACCATGCCCATTAAGCCATCTCCCCAAGTGTCATGTCCATACTTTTCTTGAACACCTCCAGGGATGGTGATTCCACCACCTCCCTGGGCAACTGGCCCTAGGCCTGACCACTCTTGCAAGCCCTGTTTCATGACCAAGTCAGAGAGAAAGGAAAGGCCGTGAGCCCCTCTTACCAACAGAACGGTTGGAAGTCTGTGAACTTTGCCCAGCCTTTCTCCTCGGGCGTGGGGTTCTCGGGAGCCGCTGTGTCCCACACGCTGGATCCGACATCCATGGCGACGCAGGGCGTGGGGGGCTTGGAGCTGACAGGCTCAAACACGGCCGTCCAGCCGGACCCTGCGGGCACACAAAAGCATGGAGCTCCTGGGAACTTTCAGGAGCTCTGCTCAGCCCCAAAGTGTTCCGAAAGACCAAAAAAGACAGAGCAACCCATGCAAGGCCTCCAAGAGCTGCTTGGCTCACAGGTTGTAGACAACCAGCTTAGAAATCCCTCTGCTGATATCGAAGTTACCCAGGAGAGTAGTATCAGTGAAGAAAAATGAAATCAAGGAGGTCCTCAATGAGAAGCATCAATGAACGGCCTCAACGCTATGAATGTCCCCAACACTATGAATGCCCTTCATTAACTTGATGAATGTCCTTAACACCATGAACATCCTGAACACTACAAAGGTCCTTAATTCTCTGAGCCACCAACTTTCAGATGGACTCTAGGTTTCCTCTCAAAAGTTTAGTGGTTTCCAACGCTGCGTCTCATGAACTTGCACACCATCAAGCGTGCTCTGATCTGGGCAAACCTTGTTGGACTAGCTGACCTTCGAAGGTCCCTTCAACCCAAACCATTCTACGGTTTCCCTCCAGGTACTTTTCTACCATGGTCTTCTTCCAGGTACTCATAAGAAGGGGTTTTTAAGTAGAAGTGGATGGATAGATGGAGAGTGGCAATACTTGGCAGGTAGATAACCATTAAGGTCCCTTCCAACCAAACCATAGGTGAGGAACTCTGTGTAAAGAATCACAGAATGAGTTGAGTTGGAAGGGACCTTAAAGATCATCTAGTTCCAATTCACCTCCCACTAGATCAGGTTGCTCAAAGCCTTATTCCAACCTGGTCTTAAACAATTCCAGGGATGAGTTGTCCACAACTTCTGAGGACAACCAGGGATTAATGTCATAACCCACCACTAATACTTTGTTCACTGGTACTCAAAGAGCTACAGGTATGATCATACTTGGACCTGTGTGGCGGTCTTGGCCCAACTGAAGCATCATCACACCCAGTTTTGAAGGAGCTGGGCTCAACCTCATTGAAATTTCAGAAGGTCAAGCTGAAGACTGACACTGAAGCTCCATATCTGCATGGAATGGTCATGGAAACCAGGCACTGTCCACCCTGCTGCTCTGCAGAGCAACTGAAGATCTCATTTCATGTTGGATGATGTTGGTGGAAGCTCCTTACCTTCAGAAGAGGCTGAGGATTCTTTCTGCTCAGAGATGTTATTCTTGGTGGCTGAAGAAGGAGGTGGCTGCTGCTCAGTCTCCTCCTCTTCTTCAGAGTCCACGCTGCCGTCATGATCTCCGTTCTCAAGATCACTTTTGGATGAACTCTCTGAGGTCTGAGAGGCTCCAAACCTAAATGGTAGAATTCAGATTTAGAAAAGCCCTTAGAGCAGCCAGGTCATCTGCTGAAGGGTCAGGAGGTTCTACAGAGGGATCTGGCCAGGCTGGATCCACTGGCTGACCAACAAGGTCAAGTGCTGGGTCCTACACTTGGGTCACTGGGCACCACTGACAAGAGGCTGGCCGCATCCTCTTATCCCCCACAGCTCCTTTAGCTCTTGCTGAGCATTGAGCAGATCCCCTCTCAGGCTGCTCTTCTCCAGGCTCAACAGGCCCAGGGCTCTCAGCCTTTCCTCCTCACAGAGGTGCTCCTGGCCCCTCAGCAGCTTCCCAGCCTCCCCTGGACCCTCTCCAGTATTTCCCAGACCCTCTGGAACTGGGGAGCCCAGAACTGGATCTGGTTCTCTAGATGTGGTCTCATCAGGGCAGAGTAAAGTTGCAAGAGAACCTCCCTTGACCTGCTGGCCACACTCTTCTTCATGTCCCACAGGAGACCCTTGGCCTTCTTGGTCACAAGGGCACATTGCTGGCTCCTGGGTAAGTTGTTCTTCCCTAGCACTCTCAGGTCCTTCTCCATGAAGCTGCATTCCAGTAGGTCACTCCTCACCTGTATTGGTGCAGGGGGTTGTCCCTGCCATAGGGCATGACCCTACACTTGCCCTTGTTGAGCTTCATGAGGTTCCTCTCCACGCAGCATTTTGAAGAACATTCTGTCTAATCCCATCAGTCTTAAAATTCTTTCAACCTCCTCTTCTCTCTTAACCTCCTCCTCTCCAACAATGAAGGAAGAAGCAAGTTCTGAGTATCTCCAACTAAGGGTGAGGTTTATCTCTGATAACAGAGTCAATAATTAGGTGTTTCCATCATTATTTCCTTCCCTTTGGTGTCACAAGTCAGGAGAAACGACCACTCTCTTGGCAGAGGTGTGCCATGGAAAGTCCTCCACTTTGTATCAGAAGAAGGACAGAAATAACCAACACCACAACACGGATTTCACCAAAATGTAGACTTTTGTAGAGTTTAAGACCAAAACAAGTAACTCCATCTTTTGTGGTCACCTTACCGTGTTCTTGATTTCACTTGGGTTGCATAGGTGATCTCCTTATCTTCCCAGATATCTTCTTCCTCCTCATTGTCATCGAACTGTTGGATCCTCTCGTTGCAGCAGGCTTCAAAGAGGGAAGCGTTGGGCTAAAATGAGATAAAAAAAACCCTCAGCCATCTTTCTATTTCCAAATGAGGACCATGGATGGACACTACATGGAAAAAGGGAAATTCCTTCAATGGAAAGCATGGGCAATAGGTTGAGGGAGGGTTCTCCACCTCTGGTCAGACTTATCCTGGAGTACTGGGCCCAGCTCTGCAGCCCCCAACCCAAGGATATGGAATGGTTAGTAGGTCCAAAGGAAGCCATGAAGATGATCAGGGGTCTGGAGAACCTCTGCTATTAGGACATTTCAGGCATTGGAGTAAGTTTCCCACGGAGGTGGTAGAGTCACCATCCCTGGAGGTGTTCAAGAAACATGTGGACATGGCACTCGGGGATATGGTTTAATGGCCATGGTAGTCCTAGGTTAGAGACTGGACTTGGTGATCTTCAAGATCTCTTCCAACCAAAGCAATTCTATGATAGGCTGAGAGAGTTTGGATGAAGAGAGCCTGGAGAAGGGAAGGCTCCACAGAGACCTTCTGGTGGCGTTTCAGTATATTTGAAGAGGGCTCCAGGAGATCTGGAGAGGGACTTCTGACACAGGCATGGGGTTATGGCTTCAAATTGGAAGAAGCTTTACTGAGATGAGCCATTAGGAGGAAACTCTTCCCCATGCCCTCATGGTGAGGCTTTGGAACAGGTTGCCCAGAGAAGTTGAGGCTCCAAGCCTGGAAGCGTTCAAAGCCAGATTTGATGGAGTCTTGAGCAATCTAGTCTAGCAGGAGGTGTCCTCACCCATGGCAGGCACTTGGAACTAAATGATCATTAAGGGCCCTTCCTACCAAACCCACTCTCTGATTCCATGATTAAAGAGAACTGCTTCTGAAGATCATCACCGTAGGTCCTCTGAGGGCAGATGTAATGCCCTGAGTTCCTTAAGCAGCCTCAGTTCTGAGGACACCTCCTCACTGACCACAACAACACAGAAATCTTGTTTTGTTTCCACAAGCCAACAGCTGCTTGGGGCACAGCCTTGCCCCAGAAGGCTCCACTTACGCTGTCGTCATCGGCATCGATGTTGAAGCTGATCTCTGCGATTCTGTCAAAGGGGGCACTGCAAAAGGAAGGGAAAGACATCAGCAGTGGCATGGAGGAGAAAAAAACCCTTTCCCAATCCCACCTCAAGACCAGAGGACACTACAGAAGACCTCCTGTGTTTGCTCCTGCAATATTCACTTGTGCATCACACTCAGTTATCTCCTTCAGATTGGGGATAGCTTCAGGTTTGCATTCTGAGCTTTGATTTAATATTTGAGTGAAGGACCTTTGTCACCTTCTTGTGTTGATGGTGTTTGGGGCTTCTTGGTAACCACAACACTGGCTGGCTGATATTCTGTACTTCTCATGGGATCTATGGAGCATAAATATCACCTCCAGCTTCGAAGCACAGCCTCCAGCTTCGAAGACCACCCAAAATCTTATTTAATAAAGAGGAGGAGGATCTGCACCTATCTGCTCTGAGATTCTAGTCCTACCTTCACCCAAGAATTCCAGAGAGCTCCTCACCATGAGACCAGACCCAGAGACGGGACCTTCTCCTGCAGGGTGGACACCCCCCCCAACCTCCATGCATTGCTAGGACACAAATGCTGCCCAAATGTTTAAATGACCCAATTTCCAATGAGAACTCAAAAATGTCTGGTCAAGAACAGCAGAGGGTGCTGCAGGCCATGAAACTCCAACCCACTAGCAGAGTTGGGGACATTAACCATTCTTCTCCTCCACCGAGACATCAACTCTTCTCCACCTTCACACCAACTCTTACCTTCCACCGTTCTCTATTTGACAAACATCTCAGTGTTGCCAAGACCCTGAGGATATCAAGACTCTCCTTTAATTCATTGAATCAGAGATTTTATCAGTTGGAACAGACCTTTAAAGGTCATCTAGTCCAACACCCCTGCAGTAAGTAACGAGGGACATCCCTAACATGTCCCCTGCCTGGACTTGTTCAAGGCCAGGCTGGATAGGCCCTTGAGCAACCAGGGAAGTGTCCCTGCCCATGGTAGGGCATTGGAACTGGATAATCTTTAAGATCCTTTCCAACCCAAACCATTCTATGATTCTATGAACTACATCAGGTTGCTCAGAGCCCCATCAAGCCTCACCTTGAATGTCTCCATGTTGGGGAGGTGGGGCCTCCACCACCTCAATAGGCAACCTGTTCCAGTGTTCCACCTCCCTCAGAGTAAAGAACTTCATCATGTCTGGAATCAGCTCTGGAGCAGCCAAACTACTCCCATGTTGTCATTCAAGGTACCTCATGGAGCCCAGCATTTGCTATAAACATTGTCTGAGGAAATCCAGCAAAAGTATCCTCAGTAAATCAGATCTTGAGCAGCCAAAGGGTTGGGAGGTGTGAGATCCCTGGAGTTTTCTGGGTTAAATGTGTCCTGTTTCTGTCTGGATTCCAGGACACCAGGACCCTGCAGTTCTTGGCACAGGAGATCGAACATCTGCTGGGCTGTGAGCAGCAGCTCCAGGATGGAGGGTTCAGCATGTGCTGCCACATGCCCTCCCTGTCACCCTGGGTGACTCCTTTGATTCAGAAGAATCTTGCCAGAAGATGACACTGAATGGGCAAAATGGATGAGCAGGGAACACACTGAGTAGGTATCCTCCTGGAGAACTCTGTCATGACATGGATACTGAATGGTTACAACTTCTGAGCCCTTATGACAGTTGGGATGAGCACAGCCTCAGGAAGCTCCTCAGCTACAACTTCTAGGTCAGAAGATGACAGAATGGTTTGGGTTGGGAGAGACCTTGAAGGTTATGGAGTCCAACCCTTAACCCAGCATTGCCAGGGCACCACCAAACCATGGCCCTCAGCACCACAGCTTTGAAGTCCCTCCAGGGGTGGGGATTCTACCACTGTCCTGCACAGCCTGGGCAAGGTCTGGACAACCCTCAAGGGGCAGAAATTGTTCCTCATGTCCAACCTGAACCTCTCCTGGGTCAACATTGAGGCCATTTCCGCTTGTCCCATTATTTGGGAGAAAACCTTGACCCCCCTGGCCCCACCCTGGCTCTAGCCTCCTTTCAGAGAGCCAGAAGGTCTCCCCTCAGCCTCCTTTTCTACAGGCTCATCAACACCAGGTCCCTCATCTGCTCCTCACAAGTTCTCCAGACCCTTCACTAGCTTTGTTGCCCTTCTCTGGACCTGCTCCTGTCCTTTTGGGAGATAGGGGCCCAAAACTGACTCCAGGGTTCAGGATGGTTCTTCTACAAAAGCAGCAACAATCCCACACCCTAACCTTAGCAAGTTACAGAAGATGAAACCACCTCTACCTGCTTTCTCTGAACCCTTCTTAGCTCCTGTCTGCTCCATGTTTCCTTCTTCATACGAGAAATGGTTCAATGTTTCCATGGACTTCAGCAGAACATTCTTCTCTCTGCACCTCATTTCCCCAAGGACTTAGAGCCACCAGAGAAGATTGCTGTCATTGCCTGGAGTTGGCTCTAATGCTTCACCTACCTTCAATTACACTTATTCTAGGTCATGGCTGGATGGTAATTGTCTGGTTTATTAATGTTTCTGGTCAGAAGGACTTATTCTTGGCTCTCCAATCTTTGAAGATCATATTGGACCCCTCTAAATAAAGGTCAGTTTTGTCCCAAGCCATGGATCAGTCTCAAACCACAGGTTTGCAGGGAGCTCCATTTGATACCTTGAAACTAGAGAAGATGAGATGCAAAAAGGCTTAAACCTCTTGAAGTTTGATCAACTTACTTGATGTTATCATCCTGGTCTGCAAACTCCTCATCGTTAAAGCCAAACTGATCCACAAAGTTGGCTGTCATCTGCTGGATCTGGTACTCAGAGAAGGCCTGAGGAGAACCCAGAACAGAGCCGTCATGAAGGTGTCCAAAGATGGTCAATTAACACAGATTCTAAAAAGCATTAAAATCATAGAAAATCGATGGGCTTGGAGAAGTTCATCATCTGCTCCTTGGTGAGACACTGGAACAGGATGCACAGAGAGGTCATGGATGCACCCTCCCTGGAGATGGACCTTGAGCCACCTGGTCTAGTGGAAGGTGTCCCTGTCCATGGTAAGAGGTTGGAACTAGATGATCTTTAAGGTTCCTTCCAGCCCAACCCATTCTATGGATCTACTCCAACCACCCTTCTCAAGGCAGGATCTGCAAGTCCTGGTAGATGCTTCTCTGATCTGCTCTGAACTTCTTCCAAAGTGAGTTATGGAGAAACAATTTCTTCATCAGAATCTTTGGCTTGGTTTGTTTTCTCGTGATGCAATGTGAAACGTGGATTGTTGCAACTCAATCCCACCATGGGATCAAGAAGATACTTTGAAATTCCTCTAAACCCCCCTTCTTTGGAAGATGAGGCACATGTCTCCATATAACCATGTCTTCTCTTGGTCAAATGGATCAAAATCTTTCAAGTTTTCTTCCTATGTCATGTACATAGAATCATGGAATTGTTTGGGTTGAAGGAACCTTCAAAGGTCACCTAGTCCAACCCCTGCAATCAGAAGCAACTACAGCAGGTTGCTCAGAGCTCCAACCAACCCTTGAGAGTTCCAGGGATGGGGCATCTACCACCTCTCTGTGGCAGTGTCTCACCACCCTGATGTTCTCCACCTCTGATCATTCTCACCACCATCCACTAGCTCCCCTTCTGCTGACATACATCACTTTGGAAGTTCACTGCTTCCAACTGGACATTGACCAAGGAGAAGGGACAACTTACTTCATGACTTTAAGACAACACAGACCCATCATACATCTGGTTTCCCACACCAACTTGGGTTTCTTTCCAGCTTGCACCCCAAGGTAAGTGCTCAGATAGATGTGACCCAAAACCTATCTCCTTCTTGGAGGTGTTCAGGGCCAGGCTGGATGGGGCCTTGAGCAACCTGGTCTAGTAGAAGATGTCCCTGCCCACAGCAGGTTGGAACTGGATGATCTTTAAGGTCCCTTCAAACCTACACCATTCTGATTCTTGTCTACTTATCCATGCTTCACCTTCTCTTTACAACCAGGATGACTTGTACCTCCAAGCAGAACCTCACACTTGCTCTTAGACTTCATTTGCCAGATCATTTCTCCTGTCTGGAGGGCAACTCTGCAGGGTGGTGGGCAGCCCACTCCAGCTCCAACTGAGTAAGTCCAACACACATCTTGGTAGTCACACTGGCCTGTGGTTCCACTGCAGGTGACATTAAGCACCTGAGGTCCAGCTTATCTCCACCCTTACCTAGATTTCAGGTTGATTGTGTTTCTTTACTCCCAAGATCACTTTCCTACTAAACATGTTGAAACTCCAATGTTGTGCTGACATTCACAGCACCAAAAAACGTTGGAAGGAGGAGTATCTGAACCAAAGATTAATTCCAAGCTCATTCCAGCTCACCTCCACCCTGACCTAGATTTCAGCTTGATTGGCTTTTTTTTTTGACTCCCAAAATTTCTTTCCTACTGAATATGCTGCAACTTCTACATTCTGCTGCATCAAAAAAGGTTGGAAGACCTTAACATCTCATCCTGAAAAGCAGCTTCCATCTATCAATGGGGCTTTAGGAGAGCACCTCAGATTTTGAGGATCTTGGCTAAATCCAAGTGAATCCTTAATTACCTCCATTTCTTCTCAAATCAAGGCTATTCACTCCTCTTTACTGCTCATATCTTGGTGTGGTTCCTTCAGCTCTTACAAGAAGTTTGCACAGCTCAAAGGGGAGCAGAACCCATCTATCAGCTACAATTCCAGGATGGGTAGATGATGGCACCTGGTCTAAAACTTCCAGACCACCCTGCCCCCCTGCTGTGAAGAGAACCAGGGAAAGAGCAAGGAATTTGGGACATATCATGAATCTGGGACTTGCACGTGGTCTGAGCCAAATTTATTCCCAACTGGAGTCCAGACCATGAAGTATCTAGACTGGAAAACCACAAAAGAGCTGGAGGCACTTGACTAAGAGTAGGGCTGAGGAAGCTGCTCTACACTAGGATGGATGAAGCCTCCCAGGAACAGTCAACTCACCTGCTGGAGAGAAAGCTCATTGGGAAAAGCACTCTCAATGTCTTCATCTTCACTGGAGGAGTGCAGGTGGTGGGTGCTCACCTGAAAGAAGGCAAAAACCCAAGCAGGAGTCAAAGAAAGCTGAAAAAGTATTGTTCCACACAACAGTCAAGGCCCCAACTCACTCAAGGCCCCAACAAACTCAAGGTCCCAACTCATTCAAAGACCAAACTCAAAGACCAAAGGCAGCAACTTGGCCAATCACCAACACAGAAACGTGGAGTAGAGTGTGCCAACATCTATCAAGTTCACCAAGGCCAAATGCTGGGTCCTGCTTTTGGGTCACACAAACCAAATGAAGGCTCCAGGCTGGGGCATAGTGACTGGAAAAGAACCTGGGAGAGGGTTGGTGACAGCAGCTGGAGATGAGCCAGGGTGTGCCCAGGTGGCCAAGAAGGCTACCAGCAGCCTGGCTTGGATCAAAAATGGTGTGGCCAGCAGGAGAAGGGCAGGGATCTGCCCCTTGTACTGGGCCACACTTGGAATCCTGGGGTTAGTTTTGGGCCCCTTACTCCAAGGATATTGAGGGGCTGGAACATGTCCAGAGAAGGGCAACAAAGCTGGGCAAGGATCGGGAGAAGAAGGAGAAAGATCTGGAGAACTTGTGAGGAGCAGCTGAGGGACCTGGGGTTGTTGAGTCTGGACAAAAAGAGGACGAAGGGAGACCTTCTGGCTTTCTTCTACAACTCCCTGAAAGGAGGTTGGAGCCAGGTGGGGTTGGTCTCTTCTCCCAAGGAACAAGTGACAGGACAAGAGGAAAGGGCCTCAGGTTGCACCAGGAGAGGTTCAGGCTGGACATGAGGAACAATTTCTGCCCCTTCAGAATTGTCTAGGCCTGGCCCAGGCTGCCCAGAGCAGTGGTGGAGTCCCCATCCCTGGAGGGGTTTCAAAGCCATGGAGATGTGGTGTGGAGGGCCATGGTTTGGCAGTGCCCCGGCAGTGCTGGTTTAAGGCTCAGACTTGATGCTCTTCAAGGTCTTTCCCAAGCCAACCCATTCCCTGACTCTCTGAACCCTGCACACCATCAGAGTCCTCACCAGATCCACTGTGTTCCTCCTATTGGTTTCCGTCAGCGTCTCTTCTACAAAGCTCTCCCACCTCCCTCGGCAATCTTCAGGCAGCTCTGCAACAGAAGGTCACCACCACTCAACAAGAAGGGATCCAAGCCAATCCCTCAGGCCCAGTGGCTATCTGCAAGGAGTCAACTTTTCCCTTCCTCTTCTTTCATGGTGGTTGTGGTGAGTTAAACCCAGCCAGCAACTCAGCACCCACCCAACTGCTCCTTCCACCCCACACCAGAATGGGGGAGACAACTGGGAACCCCTAAGTGAGGAAAAACTCACAGGTTGAGATGAAGTAAAGAGGAAAGAAAACCCTCCCAAGTGGTGTTGGTACCCACTCACCCCTTCGCACCAGCAGATGGATGTTCAGCCAGTTTCTGAGCAGGAGCCACCTTACAAAGACCTATCCCCCCAGTTCCTACTGCTGGGCACATGGCATGGAAGAGCCCTTTGGTCAGTCCAGGTCTGGATGTGTCCCCTCCCAGACTCTAGTCCACCCCTTGTGTGTCCCAAAGGGTAAGGACAGACCTGGCCAGACTAGAAAGCTGGGGGAGAGGAACCTCATGAGGTTCAATCAGGGCAAGTGCAGAGTCCTGCCCCTGGAGAGGAACAACCTCCTGCACAGGTGAGGGGTGACCTCCTGGGAAGTAGCTCCATGGAGAAGGAGCTGGGAGTACTGGGGGACAAGTTGCCCTTGAGCCAGCAATGTGGCCTGGTGGCCAAGAAGGTTGATGGTCTCCTGGAGGGTATGAAGAAGAACATGGCCAGTAGGCTGAGGGAGGTTCTCCCTCTTTACTCGGCCCTCGTGAAGCTACGCCTGGAGTCCTGGGTCCAGTTCTGGGTTGTCCAGTTCCAGAGACTGGGAATTACTGGATTGTGGTGACAGGACAAGGGACAATGGTTTGAAACTAGAACAGGGTAGGTTTAGGTTGGACATTAGGAAGAAGCTCCTCACCATGAGGGTGGTGGAACCTGGAAAGGGTTGCCCAGAGAAGTTGTGAACGCTTCATCCCTGGAGGTGCCTAAGACCAGGCTGGATGAGGCTTTGAGCAATCTGCTCTAGCAGGAGGTGAACCTCCAAGACCTGATTAATAAAAGAACAATTCTGGGTCCAACTGCATTGGGGCAGCTGATGGTGGGGTTAGAGATGCTCATCATGGGGCAATTTTATGTGATTATTTTTTTGTCCCTCTTAATTAATTTGCCTTAATTCCCTCATCAGCACAGAGCAGGGCTCCAGAGTCAGCTGTGAGCACGGTCCAGCTCTTGGTGCCCATGGAGAAGGTGCAGACAACATGGGATGGAGCTGCAGGAGCTCAACAGGTTGTTGTGGAGTCTGGTCCAGAAAACAACAGTGACTGGCCATCAAGAAACAGCCTCAGGTTGCACTAGAGGACATTTAAGTTGAACACAAGACACATGCCCATGTCTTAATTTGCCCCAAGGGAGGTTTAGGTTGGACATGAAGAACAATTTCTTCATGGAAAGGGTTGTGAGACACCAGCCCATTCTGCCCAGGGCAGTAGTGGAGGGGTTTCAAAGGCATGGAGATGTGGTGCTGAGGGACGTGCTTCAGTGGTGACCTGGCAATGCTGGGTCAATGGTTGGACTCCATGATCTTGGAGGTCTTCTCCAACCAAACAATTCTATGATTCTGTGACATGAAATACGTGCAGTGAGTCCCTTCAAAAAGCTTCCAAGGGTGATGCAACCAAGGAGAAAAAGGAGAGGAGAAAGGAGCACAGACCTTTGATGAACTCACTGATTTGAGTCTGCATGGGGCCTTTCTCCATGTTCTGCACCACGGTGTTGGCTATCCGGGTCAGGTGGCCCATGTTGCCTCTCCTCATGCCTCCTTCTGCCCTGCAAAGAGAAAAGAGCCACTAACAATGTGAGGAGGAACCCCAAGAGCACCCTGACAGCTGCTTCCACGTGGAGATTGCAACAGTCCAAGATATTGAGAGCTTGCTCCAAGCAGAGTCAGCACAGAGCTCAGCAGGGCTCAGAAGGACAAGAGGAAATGCCCTCAAGTTGCACCAGGGAGGTTCAGGTTGGACGTGAGGAAAAATTTCTTTCCTGAAAGAGTGGTCAGGCATTGCACCAGGCTGCCCAAGGAGGTGGTGGAGTCACCATCCCTGGAGGTGTTCAAGAAATATGCAGACGTGGCAGTTGGGGCCATGATTTCATAGGCCATGGTGGTGGTGATGGCTGGACTTGATGATCTGATGGTTTAATGGGCCATGGTGGTGCTGGGTTGATGGTTGGATTTGATGATCTTAGAGGTCATTTCCAACCTTAATGGTTCTATGATTCCATGACTGGCCTCTGCCCATGGAAGCAGGGCAAGGATGGGTTTGCCCACAACAAATGAACCCAGTTCCACCCCCAGCAGTCAACAGGGACCTCCCCACCTGGAGCAGGTTCCATCAAGCCTGACCTTGAATGTCTCCAAGGATGGAGTCCCCACCATCAATCTGGGCAAATGTGTTTCACTACTCCACCACCCCCAGAGTAACAAAGTAAGTGATTTGATGTTGGTTTCCTCTAAAGAAAGCTGACAGCAGGAAGAACTTCCAGTGTTGCTGCTGAAGAAGCTTTAGTTTTACTTGCCATGGAAGGGTTGACTCTTGAAGTCAAGAGTAGATCACACTGAACTGCAACCATCAGATCTCCAATCTACAGAAATGATATCTAAGAAGCTTACAGTGAGGGCAAGCAACCTCCAAGTCACTCGTCACAGAATCACAGATTGGTTTGGCCTGGAGAAGTCCTTGAAGACCATGGACCATTCTCTTGCTCTACCAAGCTGAACCATGTCCCTCAGCACAACATCTCTGCAGCTCTGAAACACCTCCAGGGACAGGGATTCAACCACCTCCCTAGAGAGCCTGCTCCAGTCTTTCAGAACCCTTTCAGTGAAAAAGTGTCTTCTAATGTCCAACCTGAACCTCCGCTGGGGCAATGTGAGGCCATTTCCTCTCATCCTGTCCCTTGGGGGAAGAGACCAAGCCCCACCTGGTTCCAACCTCTTTTCAGGGAGCTGCAGAGAACCAGAAGGTCTCCATTCAGCTTTCTTTTCTCCAGGCTCAGCAACCCCAGGTCTCTCAGTTGCTCCTCACAAGCTCTCCAGACCCTTCTTCTTCTTCTCCAGATCCTTCACCAGGTTTGTTGCCCTTCTCTGGGCCTGCTCTAGCCCTTCAATGTCCTTCTCAGAGTGAAGGGCCCAAAAGCGAGCCAAGGATTCCAGTTCTGGCCTCACCAGTGCCCAGTACAAGGGGGACATTCACTTGCAACTATGTAACTCTTGAGGCTGGAAAAGACCTTTGAGATCATCGAGTCCAGCTGCTCGTCTCAAGCTCACAATCTCTCTTCCAACTGTTTTGGCTGGAAAAGCCCTCTAAGATCATCAGGTCCAACAACTGACCTAACACCATGATGGCCATGAAGCCACAATCAATGGCTCTTAGAATCACTACAATCAGCATGAAACCCAAGTGTTTAATCAAGATCAAGTATTAAATGAGGGACAAAACTGGGACCAAAGTGGTTGTCCACCCTAGTTGTCCACGAAGTTGCTCTCTCTAGAGAGAATGAAACAAGGCATCTGAAGAGTTAATGTTCTACCTAAGTTCCTGAGAAAGCAAGAAGGGCTTGTCTCCTCAGCAAAGTCAAGGGAGGCTCTCCCCTACTTCTGCTCTGCCCTGGTGAGGTCACAGTTGGAAAACTGGATCCAGCCCTGGGCTCCCCTGATCCAGAGAGACTGGGAGCTACTGAGGAGAGTCCAGTGGAGGCTGGGAACCTGCTGAGGGGTCTGGAGAATCTCTGTGATGAGGAAAGGCTAAGAGCCCTGGGGCTGTAGAGCCTGGAGAAGAGCAGCCTGAGAGGGGATCTGAGCAATGCTCAGCAAGAGCTAAAGGATGGGGAGCAAGGGAGAATGTGGCCAGACTCTTGTTAGTGGTGCCCAGTGGCAAGACAGGCAGCAATGAGCACCAACTGGAACCCAGGAGATTCCATCGGAAACACCTTCTTGGCTGTGAGGGTGGTGGAGCCCCAGAGCAAGATGTCCAGAGAGGTTGTGGAGTCACCTTGTCTGAAGAGCTTCCAAACCCACCTGGCCATTGTGATCCTGTGCAAGCTGCTGTAGGTGACTCTGCTGGAGCAGGGAGGTTGGACTGATGAACTCCAGAAATCCCTCCCTACCCCACCATGCTGGGCTTGGTGTGTTTGGGTTGAGAAAAGGCAGACAAAGAACCCTGCTTTCAAATTCTTTGCCCAGTTTGTGTTTTAACATCCAAATAATCCCAATTCCCAACCTTTTCACACATCATTCATCTGTCCATCATCACAATGACTGACAGAGCCTTTGAAGGCCATTTCCTGAACTTCTAACCCCAGAAGATGGATTTTCTGACCCTCAAATCCCTTACTGTATTTTGTCATTGGCTTCCCAGGCATCCAATATCCTCTGCACCAGGCAGCACTTCTGGAACAGCTGGAGATAAAGAGATAAGAAGAACATTTCAGAAGAGGCAGCCTCATCCTTCAGTAAGTCCTCTCCTGAACTGGAGTTACTCCTGTTTATCCCTTCCCTCCTACTCAACAAGAACTTCAACACTTATCTCTTCCCAAGATCTCCAAGCTTCTTCTCTCTCAGTTATTTTATAAGAGGATCCTTCACCCACCAACATCTTTAACATGGTTTGGGGCTCCACATGAGCAGTAATAAAGGACATTGTGGTCATTTTAGAGACACAAGTTTCATCATCAGGACCACGATGTAGAGGGTGAAGTGTAGTTAGAAGCTTGATCATGGCTTCTCCTTGAACCAGCTGAGCATTAATTCATAGAATCCTAGAATGGGTTGGGTTGGAAGCAACCTTAAGGATCATCTAGTTCCAAGCCCCCCCACTGTGGGCAGGGACACCTTCCACTGGACCAGGTTGCTCGAGGCCTCATCCAACCTGGCCTTTAACATCTCCAGGGAGGGGGCATCCACGACCTCCCTGGGCAACCTGTTCCAGCGTCTTACCACCCTCAGTGTAAAGAACTTCATCTAAACATACCATCCAAATCTTCCATCTTCCATCTTAAATTGGATTCTCAAGCCCATTAGATGTGGTGGGTGGCATCTTTATGTTCAAGCTGGACACCAAAACCCAATGTCCAAAGCAAATATGGTTCCCTCCAGAACCAAGTTCTATCTAGAGACTTCAGCTACAGCATCAGTGGAGAAGGGAAGAGCCACTGATGGCATCTACCTACACTTGTGCAAAGTGTTTGAATGTGCCATGTGACATCCTGATCATCAAGTTGGAAAAGCATGGGCTTGAAGGATGTTCCTCTGGCTGGATAAGGAGTTGGTTGGATGGTTGCACTCCAAGAGTTGCAGTCAACAGCTCAATGTCCAAATGGAGACCAGTGACAGGGGGCGTCCCTCAGGTGTCTATGTTGGGACCAGTGCTGTTCAATATCTTCATCAATGACATGGACAGCAGGATTGAGGCAACCTCAGCAAGTCTGTGGATGACACCAAGCTCTGTGGCCCAGCTGGCACACTGGAGGGAAGGGAGACCATCCAGAGGGACTTGGACAGACTGGAGAGGTGGGCCCAAGTCAACCTCATGAAGTTCAACGAGGCCAAGGGCAAGGTTCTACACCTAGGGCAACACCAAGCACAAATATACCCTGGGTGGAGAATAGGTCAAGATCTGTCTTGAGGAGAAGGACTTGGGGGCTGATGACATCTCAATATGAGCTGGCAACGGTTGCTGGCAGCCCAGAAGGCAACTGTGTCCTGAGCTGCATCAGAAGAGGTGTGACCAGCAGGACGAGGGAGGTGATTCTGCCCCTCTGCTCTGCTTTTGCAAGACCCCACCTGGAGTACTGCATCCAGTTCTGGTGCCTCCAACACAAGAAGGACGTCAAACTGTTGAAGCAGGTCCAGAGGAGGCGACAAAGATGATCATAGGGCTGGAGAATCTTTCCCTCTGGGTGCAGGCTAAGAGAGTTGGGGGTGTTCAGTCTGGAGAAGAGAAGGCTCCAGGGAGATCTTAGAGCAGCCATCCAGTACCTGAAGGGAGCTACAGCAAAGCTGGGAAGGGACTTTTTACAAAGGCTTGTAGGGATAGGATGAGGGGCAATGGCTTTGAGCTGGAAGAGAGGACACTTAGGTTGGACATCAGGAGGAAGTTCTGCACTATGAGGGTGGTGAGACACTGGAACAGGTTGCCCAGAGATGTGGGTGAAGCCCCATCCCTGGAAGTGTTTCCGACTAGGCTGGTCTAGTGGAAGATGTCCCTGGCCATGGTCCAATCCAACCCAAACCATTCTGTGATTCTATGACTTGAAATAAGCTCCACCAAGAACTCCCCAAAACATTTTGTTGTCAATGAACCAATGAGTCTGAACTTCTCAGGTGAGCTCCCCACTTACATGAGTAACCATGATGTTCTCAGGGGTGGGTTCTGGAGTTGCAGGGTTCTCTGTGGTCACATTTCCATTCAGCACCCCTTCTTTGCTCTCCAGGTTGTTTGTCATTGGCTTTGCCTCTTGCACAGAGTGGGAGAGGATGGCTGCTATTGACAGCTCCACTTGGAAATGCAAAAAATTATTCCATGTGTATTTGAAAAATAAGTCCTGGGGAGGGGAAAAAAAAAGAAGAGATCAAAGAATTCACTCTAGGTAGATCTTCTCATTCTGATCCAACAAATGATGGTACCACCAGAGATGGGATACATACAGCAAGGCTGAAAACACTTAAGAACGTTGCCCAACTTGGTCTTTAATCATAAATTTCACCAAAGCAACTTTATTTCTGTGCCTCAGTGTCCGCTTCTAGTTGGACCTGCTGTGTATGCTCTGCTCTGATATGTCCTCCAAAAGGGTCAGGACTGGGTCCAGTTGTGGTCAGCACCTTCAGCACTGACCACGATCAAGGGATGTTCTGGACCCTCGGCAGTTTGCTAAACCAGGAGGAGACGCTGACACCCTGTAAGGCTATTGCCAGTGAGAGAGACCTGGCCAGGCTGGAGAGTTGGGGAGAGGAACCTCATGAAGCTCAACCAGAGCAAGCGCAGGGTCTATCTCCGAGGAGGAACAAGCCCCTGTGCACCAATACAGGTGAGGGGTGACCTGCTGGGAAACAGCTCCATGGAGAAGGACCTGGGAGAGCTGGGGAACAAGTTGCCCATGAGCCAGCAACGTGTCCTTGTGGCCAAGAAGGCCAAGGGTCTCCTGTGGGACATGAAGAAGAGTGTGGCCAGCAGGGTGAAGGAGGTTCTCCTGCCCCTCTAACTCTGCACTGTTGAGGCCACAGCTGGAGAACTGAGTCTAGTTCTGGGATCCCCAGTTTAACAGAGACTGGGAACTACTGGAGAGTGTCTAGTGGAGGCTGGGAAGATGCTGTGGGGCCTGGAGCCATCTCTGTGAGGAGGAAAGACTGAGAGCCCTGGGGCTGTTGAGACTGAAGAAGAGCAGCCTGAGAGGGGAATCTGCTCAATGCTCAGTAAGAGCTGAAGGGTGGAGGTCATGAAGATGTGGCCAGACTCTTGTCAGCAGTGCACAGTGACAGGACAAAGGGCAACGGGCACCAAATGGAACCCAGAAGGTTCCATCTGAAGATGAGGAGAAAATTCTCTGTTGTGAGGGAGGTAGAGCCCTGGAGTAGGCTGACCAGGGAGGTTGTGGAGTCTCTGTTTTGAGAGCTTCCAAACCCACCTGGACGTTGTGATCCTGGGCAAGCTGCTGTGGGTGACCCTGCTTGAGCAGGGGGCCTGAACTGCATGATCTCCAGAGGTTCCTTCCCACACAACCCTGCTGGGATGCTGAGGTTCTGTGATACACACAACACACCCAAGCCTTCTCCATGACCAGACTGGTCACACACACACCACTACACCAGTGCCACCACAGAGGTGAAGCTGAGGTTCAGCTCCAACACCCAGCAACACCCACCAGTGTGTGCCTCACAAAACCTTTTCTGAGGTTGGAGAAGGAACCTCTTCTGAGGTTCCTAACCTCAGATCAGAAAGATAATGAAGATATTGGCTCAGAAGAACCAAACCACTTTGGGAAAGTAAACACATTCCCAGTGTCAAGTTCTCCCCCCTGCCCCCATTCCCAGTACCAAAATGGTTTACTCACAAGTAACAAATCCATGGTACTGAGTCTGCATAGTTCCTGGTTAATACTGGGAGTGTTGGTGTGGAGCAGAGCAGCGATCAGACGAGAGCCATGGAGACGAGCATTGCCCAGAGGCTCCTCCAGGACACCAATCGTGGTGAGGATTGCTGTCTTCTGCCAGAGGAACAGATGGTGATGAGCACCTCAACCAGGAACACCAGCTCCTCAGGTGTCACAGTCATAGAACCACGGAATGGTTTGAGTTGGAAAATATCTCGAAGATCACAGAGTCCAACCATTAACCTAACACCACCCACCATGTCCACTAAACCATCAAGTCCAACCACCAACCCAACACCACCAAGCCCACTAAACCAGGAGAACATCAAGTCCAACCACCAAGCCCACTAAACCATGAGAACGTCAAGTCCAACCACCAACCCAACACCACCATGCCCATTAAACCATGTCCTGAAATGCCATGTCCACATGTTTCTTCAACACCTTCAGGGATGATGACTCCACCACCTGCCTGGGCAGCCTGACCACTCATGCAGTCAAGAAATTTTTCTTCATGTCCTCTCACACAATTCAGGCCAATCACTTGACTAAACATCACCAGTTCACTCCATCAATGCCCTCTGGATGTGAATCTAAACCATGCCACCAGACAAGGTGTCCTGCAACCACGAAGAGGCCTAGACTTTCAAACCTGAAGATTAAACTAAAACTGTCCTCTAATTAGAATTTCCTTTCTCTTCACCTCTTCACCATCTTCACACAAGCCACAACTTGGTAGTAGCTAAGCACTAGTGCTGGGATTGTGAGGTCAAGGCCAGCAGCTGGACTTGATAATCTCAAAGGTCTCTTCCCATCTCAACAGTTCTAAGTGATTGTTCCCCTGGGCACTGGTGAGGCCACACCTGGAATCCTGTGGTCAGTTTTGGGCCCCTCACTCCAAGAAGGACATTGAGGGGTTGGAGCAGGTCCAGAGAAGTGCAAAAAGTCCCCTTCTCTGGAAACTTTCAAAGTCAACCTGGACTTGTTCCTGTGTGGCCTGCCCCAGGGTCTGTTCTGGCAGGGGGGTTGGACCCAATAATTTCTGGAGGTCCCTTCCAACCCCTAACATTCTGTGATCCTGTGAACAAAGCAGGGCAAGGGTCTGGAGAACTTGTGAGGAACAGTTGAGGGACCTGGAGAAAAGGAGGCTGAGGTGAGACCTTCTGGCTCTTTAAAACTCCCTGGAAGGGGCTTGAAGCCAGGTGGGAATTGGTCTCTTCTCCCAAGGAACAAGTGACAAAACAAGAGGAAATGGCCTCAAGTTGCACCAGGGGAGGTTCAGGTTGGACATGAGGAACAATTTTTGCTGCTTGAGGTTGTCCAGGCCTGGCCCAGCCTGCCCAGGGCAATGGTGAAGCCCCCATCCCTGAAGGGGTTTTCAAAGCCATGGATATGTGGTGCTGATGGCCATGGTTTGGTGGTGTCCTGGCAGTGCTGGGCTAATGGTTGGACTCCATGACCTTGGAAGTCTTTTCCACCCTTAATGATTCCATGAGTCTCTCTCTACTCCTGGGGGTTACTGAAACACAATGGCTTCCAATGCTGCTCCTGCCCAGCCCCTAAGCTCTTCCATGATGAAGCACGACTGCTCCTCCACAAGTTGTTTGCCTGTTCCAGCAAATGGCACTTTCAGCAGTGAGCCAGGACAGGGAAACCATGGAAACAGGTCAGAAGCTGCTGAGAAAGGCTGGGATGTCCTACCTTGGGAGGGCTGAGCAGCAGCTGGTGGAAATCCTTTAGCCTTGGTTCAATCCCATGGAGGATGCTGCTATTGACAGTGTAAGACCTTTCAAATCCCTGAGTGTATGAGTCCATCAGCCCTTCCACCCTGTGAGGGAGAGAAGCACAAGGGCACAGTTGACAAAATCATCAACAGTTCTTCAGTGTCATTGTCCATGGTGGTCATTTTCTCTTGAAAAATAACTATGAGTAGGAAAAAATGACCAGTTCCAGCTCCTGAAGCTAGTTACACAAGGATGGAAAAGCCCTCTAGGATCATCAAGTCCAACCTTCAACCCAGCACCACCATGGCCATTAAACCATGTCCCAAAGTGCCACGTCTACATATTTCTTGAACACCTCCAGGGATGGGGACTCCACCACTGCATTGGGCAACATGGGCCAGGTCTGGACAACCTTCAAGGAGCAGAAATTGTTCCTCATGTCCAACCTCAACTTCCCCTGGAGCAACTTGAGGCCATTTCCTCCTGTCCTGTCACTTGGGTGAAGACCTTGATCCCCCCCCAGCCCCAAGCTCCTTTCAGGGAGTTGTAGAGAGCCAGCAGGTCTCCCCTCAGCCTCCTTTTCTCCAAGCTCAACAATCCCATGCTCCTCAAGCTCTCCACACCCTTCTTCTCCAGACCCTTCCCCAGCTTTGTTGCCCTTCTCTGTATGTGCTCCAGCCCCTCAACGTTCTTCTTGGAGTGAGAGGCCCAAAACTGAACCCAGGATTGCAGGTATGGCCTCACCACGGCCCTATCTAGGGGGACAACCACTGCCCTGCTCTTGCTGGCCACAACAATGCTGATCCAAGCTAGGATGGTGGTGGCTTTCTTGGTCAACCTGGACAACCCATGGCTCATCTCCAGTTGCTGTCACCAATGCCCCTAGGTCCTTTTCCACCAGGCAGATTCCAGCCACTCTGCTCCAAACCCGGAATGTTGCCTACATTGCCTGGTGACCACCTTCAGCAATCCCAACCTTCACTGGCAAGGTCTTCAACAAGTAGATGTGACACTTGGGGACATGGTCTAGTGGTCATGGAGGTCTTGAATAGAAGGTTGGACCTGATGATCTTAGAGGTATTTTCCAACCTTAATGATTCTACGATCTCAATGCTTCAAGTTTTAACTCTACATATGATTTTCTAACTAGCAACTTGTCTGCCCAGTGTCACCTTCTGTCCTTCTCTCCAGCAGCTCTTCCTAATCTTCCATTAGCTCCTTCACTCCTCCTCATTTTCTCCTTTGGAGGTTTTCTCCTCCAAAGAAAGCTGGGGACAGAGTTTTGAGCAGGGCCTGTTGTGACAGGACAAGGGATGATGGTTTGAACCAAAAGAGGGAGCTTTAGACTGGAGAGAGGATGATGCTCTTCACCTTGAGGGTGGTGAGCATCTGTCCCACATTGCCCAGAGAGGTGGGAGATGCCCCATCTCTGCAACCATTCCAAGTCAGGTTGGTTGGGCCTCAGAGAAACCTGCTCTAGTTGCAGATGTCCGTGCTGACTGCAAGGGGGTTGGACCAGATGACCTTCAAAGGTCCCTGATTCCATGATTCTTTGATCCATCACAACAGTCTCAAGTGCCTCAGTTTCTCCTTCAGCATGGGCTAAGTAGCAAGACAGGTGGTCCTATGGTTCTCCATTCCTCCCCACAACTCTCTTTTGCCTTTTCTCTCCTTTAGCTCCATGAAAAGCAGTAAAATGAGCAGATCATGTCTAGAGTCATGGATCTGCATTACACAGACCATGATGACAGACCACCTCTTACTCCACCCTGCACACATTCTGCTAGGTCTCTGCTCTCAGACATGCAACAGAAGCAGAAGAGCCCACTGAAGACCCACCTGCCAAGTGGCTCACCAACCACGAGGTGCACCGACTGCATCAAAACCCCAACCAGCTTGCTCGTTTCTGGAGAGGACTTCACATCAAGCCCCCAAGTGTCCTTTTTTTCCCCCACAGATAGACCTAGACTGGAGCTGCTCAAGGTCTTCAAAGCAAACTCACCCAGAGCGCCTCGTTTCCAGCAACGTCAGAAGAACCTGGGTTCCGTTCACGATGCAATTTTCAGTCTGTTCTCCATCAAACATGTTCTTCAGGAGCTGCTCCACACACTCCTGCCTGTGGACAGACACACACACATCAGCAGGGATAGAAGGAGAAGCGTTGGGCAGTTGTTTTCATCACAAACTACCCAATTTTGGGTCTTCTGGGAGGAAAAAAAAAAAAAAAAAAGCAGCTTTTTTGATTATTGGGAGAGAAAGATGTTCTTCTAGAAAGGCTCAGATAATTCACAGCAAGGCCAGGTTGGATGAGGCCTTGAGCAACCTGGTATAATTGAAGATGTCCCTGCTCATGGAAGAGGGATTGGACAAGATGGTCTTTAAAGACCCTCCCAACCCAAACCAGTCTGTGGTCTATGACAAGATTAGGTCTACACCAGGTTTTGGAACTTGTTTCCTCATGACTAAGGCAGGAGATGGTTTTAGACATCCAGACCCCAAACCAGACTGATGCCCTGCTTTACCAACAGGCTAGACTTCTGAGTTAGATACTGGAAGACAACTCAACTGTCAGCTCAGTCAAGCTAACTTAGCAACTTATGTGAAGCTAGGAAGTTTGCAGACAACACCAAGTTGGGTAGGATGTTGATCTGCTGGAGAGTAGGAGGCTCTACAGAGGGATCTAGCCAGGCTGGATCCATGGAACCACCTGGGATCCAGTTAGTGCCTGTTGCCCTTTGTCCTGTCACTGTGCACCACGGACAAGAGTCTGGCCACATCCTCTTGCGCCCCATCCTTTAGCTCTTGCTGAGCATTGCTCAGATCCCCCCTCAGGCTGCTCTTCTTAGCCCCAGGGCTCTCAGCCTTTCCTCCTCACAGAGATACTCCAGGCCCCTCAGCAGCTTCCCAGCCTCCACTGGACTCTCTCCAGTAGCTCCCAGTCTCCCTAGAATTGAAGAGCCCAGAACCAGACCTAGGACTCCAGCTGTAGCCTCACTAGCACCAAGTAGAGGGGAAGAAGAACCTCCCTCAACCTGCTGGCCTCACTCTTCTTCATGCCCCCCAGGACACCATCGGCCTTCTTGGCCATGAGGTCACGTTTCTAGCTCATGGGCAGTGCTTAGTTCCACCTCTCTGTCCCATTTCTTTCCCTGTGCTCCTTCTGGGGCTGTCAGTGACACTTCTCCAAAGCCCAGCACTCTGGACCTTGTGCCACAGTGCCCTTCTGGTCCTTGCAACTACCAATTTCCAAATGCAACTTCGATTTTCCCTCTTCTCTGCCCTTGGCCACAATCTCATCTCCATTTTTATAAATAAAAGATGACAGAAAAATGTGAAACCCATGAATAATGCAGGGGATGAAATAACATGCATGAGGAACATCTAAACACCACTCCATCAGCAGAAGAAGTGGGGGTAGGACCATGAGAAGTGGTTGGTGGTGATTAAATGTATTGAGGTTTACCCAGAGTCGGTGAAAACTGAGACGTGATCTTGAATGCATAACCTTGGTTGTGGTTTCTCCTTGCACCAGCTGAGCATGAATTTATAGANGAAGTGGGACCAACAAAATCACTTTTCATAGAATCACAGAATCATTTTGGTTGGAAAAGAAGCTTGAGATCATGGAGTGCAACTGCTGACCCAACACCACCATGGCCATTAAACCCTGTCTCAAAGGGCTGTATCCACATGGGGTTTTTGAGTCCTGACTCCCTGCAGAGTCCCCACCAGCTTACAACATCTTGGAGGGCACAGAGTTTGGAAGGTTGAAGGACTGAGATGCAGTACTGCAGGGAGATTGTCCCTCAGTGCTGCCAGGAGTGTGAGGTCCTGCTCAGCAGACTCATGGAATCACGGAATGGGTTTGGTTGGAAAGACTCTGAAGACCATCAAGACCAACCCTTAACCCAGCATTGCCAGGGCACCACCAAACCATGGCCCTCAGCAGCACATCTCCAGGGCTTTGAAAGCCCTCCAAGGATGGGGACACCACCACTGCCCTGGGCCAGGCCTGGACAATTCTCAAGGGGCAGAAATTGTTCCTCATGTTCAATCTAAACCTCCCCTGGGGCATCTTAAGGCCATTTCCTCTTGTCCTGTTGTTCCTTGGGAGAAGAGACCAACCTCCAGTGGGCTCAAACCTCCTCAAGGGAGTTGTAGAGAGCCAGAAGGTCTCCTCCCAGCCTCTTTTTGTCCAGCCTTAACAAGCCCATGTTCCTCAGCTGCTCCTCACAAGTTCTCCAGATCCTTCTTCTTCTCCAGAGCTTTTCCCCAACTTCATTGCCCTTCTCTGAACTCAGGCCAGGGGAGGTTTAGGTTGGACATAAGCAACAATTTCTTTACTGCAAGACTGGTCAGGAATTGGAGCATGCTTCCCAGGAACATGGTGGAGTCACCAAAGCTGGAGGTCTTCAGAAACATGCAGCCATAGCTCTTTTAGAACATGGTTTAGTGGCCATGGTGGTGTTGGGTTGATGGTTGGACTTTTCCAACCTTACTGGTTCTAGGATTGTGTTTTAAATGTGACCCAAAAGTTAAGTTAAGCAAAGGTGGACAGGCAGTGGTTGTGCCTCAGAGGTGGCGGTAGCTGGCAACATCAGCAGCAATGTCTTCAGAACCAGTCCCACCACCAGTACTTACGATTCCAGTGCTGTGAGAAGTGGGTCAGGCTCAGGCATCTCCTGCAGCTGATTGCTCTGGTCTCTGCTCAACCTGATGATGTCACACAGGGTCTGGGAAGCATTGGATTGCCTCTGTGAAGGAAGACAGAAGAAGATATTTCAGTGCTAACCCCACTGCTTGGCTTGTTCTGACCCTCAGAGAAAATTTAATGTTGCTGAGAAGGCAAGAAACCCAACAACCCAGAAGTTCTCAAGATGATTCATCACAACACCCTCCTCTCTACACTGGAGAGAGACAGATTTGATGGGTGGGCTGTTCAGTGGATAAGGAATTGGTTGGATGGTTGTATGCAAAGGACAGTGGACAAGTGGTCCAGATGGAGATGGGTGACAAGTGGTGTCCCTCAGGGGTCCATACTGGGACCAGTGCTGGTCAGTATCTTCATCACTGACATGGACAGAAGGATCAAGATGAGTGGTGAGGCTGGCATGGCTGAGGGACCTGGATAGGCTGGAGAAGTGGGCTCAGGAGAACCTCATGAGGTTCAACCAGACCAAGTGCAAGGGTGGAGGATGAAGGGCTGGAGAACAGCCCTGTGGAGAAGGACTTGGTGGTGGGTGAGAAGCTGAACATGAACAACCAATGGGTGGCAATGGCATCTTGGGCTGCATCAGAAGCAGAGTGGCCAGCAGATGGAGAGAGGTGTCTCTGCCCCTCTAGTCTGCTCTGCTCTGGTGAAACTGGTGGTAAAAAGTCCAAAGCAGCTTGAAAGCACAATCAAATGTTCTGGGATTGAGCAACCCTAGGACAGGACGCCCATCCACACATCATCCCTCATTGTCTCCTTCCCTAAGTCACCTGGGCATTGCCCAAGACACAAAGAGAGCTTTCTGGACCTCACAGGACCCACTACCCACAAAGACAAAGCTCCAAGGTGCCATACTCACGTCCTCATCCTGGCTTGAATGGATCAGTTCCACCAGTCTCTGGATGATCTTGGCTTCATTGAGCCACTGGAAGGGAAGAGAAGGGGAGAAAAGCCTGGTTTGACATCAGAGAACTCCAAACAAGGTCTTTGAGAAGCTTTGCATGACACAAGCTCTTCTAGGAGGGCAGTCTTTCCTCCCAGCTCATCACCAAAGCCACAGGTAGGACATAAGGTCCCCGAGGCACTGAGATGTTGATTTCCATCAGCATGTACACGCAGCAGCATGGAAATGAGGTGGGAAATACGGACACTGTCCCACCTCCAGCAGCAGCTTCATTATCCATGTCTTCAACCACTTCCTACCCTACAGCCTCACTGCTGTTTACACCAAAGAGCTTCTCAGAGATGACACCACAGTGCTGTTGTTGTGCCACCTCCTCATTCTAAGCCAACCTCAGACTACTTCCTCTTTGTAGCTCAAGCTTCATCTGCTTGGTTATCTCACTTATCTCCTGACCACATGCAAACCAAGCATGCCACCTGCAAATGACACCTTCTTCCAGCTTCTCCCAGCCCAGTTTCACCCACCAGCTCAGCATCTTCAGCTATGGGCTTCAGCCCAGACAAAGTGGTGGATGTCCTACCATCAAATCAAACCGATCATTCAGATCAAACCAAGGGGTCCCCCAGCTGCTTTGGAACTGATTAATCAAATGTTAATTAAAAGCAAAAAGCCTGTGGAGGTATCTCCAATGATACCATCTTCAGATGAGTCATGGAAAAAATGACCTGTCTCCTGCTCTCCACTTCTGTTTCAGAAGGTTCCATGCAGATCATATCCCCTGGAAAGCTCATTTGTATGTTCTCTATTCATGATTTCAATCATGATCCTTCTGTTGGTTCCAGCTTTGCTCATCCACCTGCACCATGGAAGCTTTCTCCAAGGACACCAAAATGTAGGTGTCTGAAGGCCAAGCTTGCTGGAAGGAGCCTCCTTAGAGGCTTCTGATGAATTCTTTCAATTGTTAACAGTTCAGAAACCAGGAGAAGACAGGGCTGGAAAGATGCAAGGTGGACCACAGGTAAATTTCCGTCATTCCTACTGATGGATCTGGAGGCTTCCTTGGAGAGTGGTGCTTCTGTCCAATTCATGGAATCCTAGACTGGTTCAGGTTGAAGGGACCTTTCAAGGTCATCCAGTCCAACCCCCAGCAGTGAACAGGGACATCTGCAACTAGAGCAGGTTGCTCAGAGCCCCAGACAACCTGCCCCGGAATGTTTCCAGGGATGGGGCATCTCCCACCTCTCTGGGCAACCTGGACCAGGCTCTCATCAACCTCAGTGTAAAACCTCTGAATGTCCTTTCAACCCAAACCATTCCATGACCTCACAGAGAGGCAGAAAGGTTCTGGGGGAAACAAGATGGATCCTACTCTGGTGTTCCTTGGAAGCTCTTGGCCAGCCTTGCTTTTCTTTGTCCTACCTCCCTGGAGGCCATGCTTGTTTCCCTTCCATGGCAAGAGATTCCAGATGCCAACATAGGAACTCAGCCTGGAGAGATTAATGCTTCTGAATTTGGACTATCCTGAACCAGATTTCATGGAACCATGAAATAGTTTGCATTGGAAGGGACCTTCAAAGGTCATCTAGTCCAAACCCCCTGCAGTTAGAAGGGACATCCCCAATTACAGCAGGTTGCTCAGAGCTTCAATCCAGGGATGGGGACTCCACCATGTATATGGGCAACTTGTTCCAGTGTCTCACCACCCTCATTGTAAAGAACTTCCTCTTAAAGTCCAACCTAAACCTATCCTGCTCCAGTTTCAAACCATTGTCCCTTGTCCTAGTGCTGCTCATGACAGAACTATTGAGGACCACCATGTGCCGGCAGGGGGTTTTCCTGAAGGAAAGCTCTCCAGAACGACAAAAACAAGCTCCATGAGCAGTCATGCCTAATGAGATGGAAATGAAAAATGATCATGTTTTCTTCTTGACTGTAGGTGCTCAATTGCAGATCAAGAAAGGGGAAAACCACCACAAATGAGACTTCTCAAACAGTTTAAGAATAATTAAAGTGGCAACAACAGCTTCTCTCTGCTCATCCAGTTATCTTTTGCTCCTTTCTCCACTCTTAGCCCTACACCAGTCCGTGTAAACCTCCCCTCAAATCAAGGACCTGAGCTGCTGAGAAAAGTCTGGACAAGGACAACAAATAAAGCAAAGGGTTCTCAGGTGGATCAACTCCCCGCTCCATGTCAACTGAAACAATCCCTGAATACCAGCATGATAGGGTGGGAAGGGCCTTCTGGAGATCATGCAATCCAAATCCCCTGCTCCAGCAGGGGCAACTACAGAAGCTTGCCCCAGGTCACAATGGCCAGGTGGGTTTGGAAGCCCTCCAGACAAAGAAACTCCACAACCTCTCAGGGCAGTCTGCTCCAGGCCTCCACCACCCCCACAGCAAACAAGCTGCTCCTGATGGACCCTCCTGGGCTCCAGCTGATGCCTACTACCGCTTGCCCTGTCACTGGGAACCACTAAGAAGCTTCTGGCTTCAGCCTCTTGCTCCCCACCCTTGAGCTCTTGCTGTTCCCCAGGCTCAACACAGTGAGGAATGAAAGCAGTTACCATCCCAGACCACTGGTGTGAAATTCTGAACACTGGTGAACACCACAAATTCCCTATCTCCAGCACAACCAGCTCCAGCAAATAGCTGTTGTCACATGCAAAAATGAGTTGAAGATCCTTTTCTGCCAGCGCCTGAACCAAGCTTCCCCTGCC
>VXBD01004197.1:169067-179075 GCA_013399975.1 Indicator maculatus | reverse complement strand
CTATTTGTTTTTGGGGGGGGGGGGGGGAAACCAAAGCAGCCATTCCCAGGGCAGCACTGTCAGCAGGAAAGGCACTGCTGGGAGTGACTGAAAACACAGGGGGTTAAAAGGTGAAGAAAGTCAATGGAAGAAACAGAAAGCTAGAAGTGCAAGGGGAAGAAGCAGCACAAAACACCATCTTGAATGGCTGTGGCCCTGTTAACCCTCATCAATAATTTATGTCCCATTACATGGATTCCTATTGCCCTCCTGAGCTCAGCTCTGTGGCAAATGTGTTGTTTGGCACCAAAAATTAACCAAGCATTAAAAATTTACTAACATAGTTTTCTTCTTTAGAGACAGTTCCCTTCTGCATCCCCCCCCTCCTCCCCTTATGCTATGGAAGCAGCTCAGAGTGGCTTAGCACCTAGAAAAGCTGCATGCTGGACTTGCTCCAACTGATTTGCCCATCCAGAAGGAATGGAGCACCAGGATGTGCAAAGCTACTCTTTGAAATCATGGAATCACAGAAGGTTAGGGGTTGGAAGGGACCTCCAGAGATCATCCTTGCCAAAGCAGCATCACCCAGGGCAGCTCACACAGGAATGAATCCAGGTGTGTTTGGAATCTCTCCACACAAGGAGACTCCACAACCTCTCTGGGCAGCCTGCTCCAGACCTCCAGCACCCTCACACCAAAGAAGTTTCTCCTCATATTGAGGTGGAACCTCCTGGGTTCCAGCTTGCACCTGTTTTTCTTTGCCCTGTCACTGGGCACCACCATACAGAACCTGGCACCCTCATCCTGCCACCCACCCCTCAGATATTGATAGACATTGATCAGATCCCCTCTCAACCTTCTCTTCTCCAGGCTAAACAGCCCCAACTCCCTCAGTCCTGCCCTGCACCTTCTGCACAAACCCAAATCATCACTGAGGTCTCTTACCCAGCTTCCAACATCTCATTTTGGTTTTGTTTTCCTGTCAAGAGTGCAACCTCTTGAATTTATGCAGATTCTGCACTCTTCCAGGTGTTTACTTTATGTGCTTCTCTTCCCCCCCCTTCCTGCTGTACTGCAGAAGAAAAATTGGGTAATATTTGCTAATGAGCCAAGTGGGATATTTCTGGGCCCCTTTAAACTTACCAGGAATAAAATATATTTGTAAAAAATTGCTGACCCTTTCAACCTCAACAGTTAGTTTATCTCAGGGCCATGCTTCTTAGTCAGCAAAAGGTCTTTCCTGAAGGAGCTATTTGTAATTCATTAGTACTGGAGCAATAGCCACACTCCTAAATAATCCCTCTGCTTATAAAATACCATCTGGTGGCTTGCACTAAGGGCTGGATGCTCTCTTGGTGGAAATCAGGACAGCTCTGTTGACTTGAAGGAGCTCTGGTGGCTTTACATCCACCTGCAGAGCTGGCCCAGAAGCTGCTCTCAGAGGTCTCATGTTCCCTCTTTTACAGCAGCTCTCTCATTGCCTCCTCCAATGTGATGCCATTGCCTGTGCTGCTGGGCACAAATTGCTGCTCCTTGCAAAAGCAGCAGGCTGACTGCTGGCTGCAGCAGGAGCAAGCCAAGCCCTGGGCAGGTGGAGCTCCCAGGAGATGTAGTTATGGGTGTTTGTAATGGGGTGAGCAGCACTTCCCCTGTGCTGCTGAATAAACCAGCACAGAAAGTCTGACTGTAAGGGGGGTGAGGAAAGAGTCTGATTTTGAAGCCACTGACATAGATTCATAGAATGGTTTGGGTTGGATGGGATCTTAAAGATCATGGGCAGGGACATCTTCCACTAGAAAGGGTCTGATTTTGAATCAACTTTCATAGATTCATAGAATGGTTTGGGTTGGATGGGACCTTAAAAATCATGGGCAGGGACTCCTGCCACTAGAAAGGCTTTGATTTTGAAGCCACTGACATAGATTCATAGAATGGTTTGTGTTGGATGGGACCCCAAAGATCATAGGCAGGGACATCTGCCACTAGAAAGGGTCTGATTTTGAAGCCACTGTGATAGATTCATAGAATGGTTTGTGTTGGATGGGACCCCAAAGATCATAGGCAGGGACTCCTGCCACTAGAAAGGCTCTGATTTTGAAGCCACTGTGATAGATTCATAGAATGGTTTGGGTTGGATGGGACCTTAAAGATCATGGGCAGGGACATCTGCCACTAGAAAGGGTCTGATTTTGAAGCCACTATCATAGATTCATAGAATGTGAATGGGTTGGATGGGACCTTAAAGATCATCCAGTTTCAACTCCCCTGCCATGGGCAGGGACACCTCCCACCAGAGCATCCAACCTGGCCTTGAACATCTCTGACAGTGGGAGGTGTTTTATCTCCACTTCTTCAACTCAAGCTTGAGCTTTTTCTGACTCAGACAGCAGAAATGGATTTCCATAAATTAAAGCACATTTCCTGAGGTTATATTCCTCCTCCCTCCTCCCCCCCCCTTTTTTTTTCCCTTAAAAAAGGAAATAATTAAAGGAGTAGAAAGGAAGAGAGAATGGCAGGACACAGCCAGTGAGGAAATTCACACTTCATGCTGATCAACCCCAATTAAAGTGCTTCCCACTCTCAAACCCTGCCTACAAAGTATGCAAACTGATTTAGAAGCTCTTGAGTTTTATAAAAGATGGCTCCAGGCAGCAAATACCTGGATCAGCCACAAAAAAAAAACCCCCACAAACAAAAAACAAAACCAAAACCATGCTGGATCTGGGACCAGCATCTTTGATGATACAAAATGAGGAGGAGCAGCTGACATCCATCAGGCTGTGCTGCCATTCAGACAGACCTGGACAGGACCTCATGAAGTTCAATATGGGCAAGTGTAGGAGTTCAGTATGGGCAAGTGTAGGGTCCTGTACCTGCAGGGAATAACCTCCTGCACCAGTACCTGCAGCTCTGTGGAAAAGGACCTAGGAATGCAATGGACAAGTTCCCCATGAGCCAGCAATGTGCCCTTGTGGCCAAGAAGGCAAATGGTCCCCTGGGGTGCATGAGGGCAGCAGCTCCTCCACCTCTTCTCTGCCCTAGGGAGGCCACAGCTGGAGTAGTGGGACCAATTCTGGGCTCCCCAGTTCAAGAGAGACAGGGAACTGCTGGAGAGAGTCCAGTGGAGACTCTGAAGATGCTGAGGGGCCTGGAGCATCTCTGTGAGGAGGAAAGGCTGAGAGCCTTGGGGCTGGTGAGCCTGGAGAAGAGCAGCCCCAGAGGGGATCTGAGCAATGCTCAGCAAGAGCCAAAGGGTGGGGAGCAAGAAGCTGGGGGCAGACTCTTGTCAGTGGTGCCCAGGGACAGCACAAGGGGCAATGGGCATAAACTGGAACCCAGAAGATTCCATAAGAACAGGAGGAAAAAATTCTTTGGTGTGAGAGTGCTGAAGCCCTGGGAGCAGGCTGCCCAGAGAGGTTGTGGAGTCTCCTTGTCTGGAGAGATTCCAATCCCCCCTGGCCATTGTGGTCCTGGGCAAGCTGTGTGGGTGCCCTGCTTTAGCAGTGGGGTTGGACTGGATGATCTCCAGAGGTTCCTTCCAACCCACACCACACTGGGATGATTGTTCCATCACCCTGGACAACACCAAACCACCCCAGAAGACTTCATAGCAACTAAATGCCTCAAGCTTCCTTGCAGCTCCAGCCTCAGGCTTGTTACACACCAGCTGCATTCAGGATGGTGGAAACAGTCCTTACCTTTTTTCTCCAGTTCCACTGGAGACTGTGGAGCTGAGCTCCAGGCCAAGCACTCTCCTCTCCCTTTAGGCAGGGACAGCATCCACCAAACCAGAGCCAGATTTCCTTAGGGCTTTTGTCTCTAACATAAACCCCAAGGGCTCTGGAGCTCAGAGCTCTGGAAACTCAGCAAAGATGACAGAGGAGGGGCTCAGCATTTGGCAGAATTGGGTCTCTTCCACTTTCCTTGGTTTTTTTGGGTTTTTTTTTGCAGGTATCTGATATCCCAAATCCTACTTTGTTTTTTTAAATCAGTCTCAAATCCTTCTCTGGTACCAAAGCAAGATGAAAGCTTCAGGCAGTTTGCTTGCTGCAGCACAGAAGCTGCCAAGCCCCTGTGACCCTCCCTGAAACACAGAACCACACATCACACACATCTCCCCAGGCAAAGCAAAGCCTTCAAAATAAAGCATTTCACTGAGCATTCCTACTCTGGATCCAGGCTTAGAAAACACAAATCCACCCCCAGCTGTGTAACTCAGCTGAGAGTCCTGCAAAGGCAATTCAGTGTTTGCAGCAGCAACTTTCATTTTCCTTCCCTTTCCCTCTCCCTGCTGCAGAGGTGGCAGGTCCTGGTGTTATAGCTCCTGCTGGACCTTCTGCCCTCAGCTGTCCCTCAAGGGCCATCTTCCATCAGCCAGAAGTGCCTCCACCCCATCATTTGCTGTGTTACTTCTCCAGTTCATAGCAGTGCTCTCTGACAGAGTCATAGAATTGGTTCAGTTGGAAAAGCCCTCTAAGGGCATCGACTCCAACCACAACCCAACACCACCAGGGCCACTAAACCATGTTCCAAAGTGCCAGGTCTACACATTTTTTGAGTAGCTCCAGGGATGGGGACTCCACCACCTTCCTGGGCAGCCTGTTCCATCCCTGACCACTCTTGCAGCAACCAAATCTTTCCTAACATCCAACCTGAACCTCCCCTGCTGCAACCTGAGGCCATTTCCTCTTGTTCCACTACTTGATACTAGGTAGGAGAGACCAACCCCCACCTCACTCCAACCTCCTTTATTCCTATTTTTGTCAAAGCATTTTCTCCTGTGACTATTTGAAGTTTTTAAGCCTCCAGACAGTGGCCAGGATGAACCTGAGCCCATGCAGACTGTTTTGTAAAGCTGAGTGCTGAGCTGGCTTGCTTTGTGACTTGAAAAACTCTTGGCTGTCTGCTGCTGTGGATCCAGTCTTGAACAGCCTCATTCCCAACTCATGCCTGTGCTGTCACCCCAAGTGAGGACACCTTCCCTTGGCAATGACATCTCCCATAGAAGGGAAGCTCTTGGGTTCAGGAGAAGCAGCTTGAGTTGGGGCAGGACCCTGAGATGCTCTGGGGGAAGACAACAATAGAGAGGGAAGAAGGAAACACAGCTGAAACACTGGATTTCTGCAGCAACAACCTCAAGTGAAGTCTGACCCTAATTAATAATTGTGAATGGCAATACAAAACAACTAAGGGTAGGAATGGGACCAAAGAACTTGAAGAGGAAGGATAACAACAGAGTCAAGCAGGAGGAGAAAAATAAAGACCCTTTCAGGTGCTGTTGTCATTTGCAACCAAGCCCTGCAAGCCCCAGTGATGTATCTGGAGCTGGCTCTTTCTTGTCTGTCTTTCTCAGCAGCATTTCAAGATGCTGATATTTGCAGAAGGTGCAGTGCAGCCTCTGGATAAGGGAGAAGAATGAATCCATCACAGCTCCCCCCCCTTGCTGCCTGACAGCTTCGAGTCATAAACCTTGGGGAAGGCAGAGCTCTCCCTTTGAGGCAGGCAGCCTGAGAAGGTGGGCACTGAAGCTTTGTATCCCATGGCCACCAGGACAAGCTTATCAGCAGGGTGCCAGCAGTGCAGAGCACACCAGCTGACAGAGAAATCAACAGTTCAGTTTCTGCAAGTCACAGCTGGGCTACTCCTGCCTCCTGGCTGGACCAGGCTCCCCTCCTGACTCTTGCACAGCTCTCTGCCTCTCTGCCTGGGCAGCTGTCTCTGAGTTTTCCAAGGGCATCTTCTCTCAGACTGGTCCCACACAAACCCTATTCCTCCACACTCCACATGCAGGATCATTTTGTGGGGAGGTCAAAAGATCAGTTTGCCACCGAGACTGAAAAGCTGAAGGCACAGAAGAGGCTCTCTGAAAGCAGCAGGTAAGGACCATTCTGTGACTTCAGAGGGTCACTTTGTCTTACTCATCCAAGATCAAAGGCTGACACAAGTTACAGCAGCTGAAAAAGTGAGCTACACAAAAGGGCTCATGTCTTGTGCAGACCCACAAGGCTGCTCTGGCTTCAGGCCAAAGGGAGGACCTCCTGAGAGAGGGGAAGGGATAGATCTGGGCTCTATATCCCACCTGAGAGCTCCTGGAGGGGCTGTGGGTGGACATTCCTCACCTTTCTGCTCTGTTGCTTGCTGAGGTAACTCAGGAGTCAGCAGTGGAAGGAGGTGAAAGACCAAAATTGCTTTGCTTTGCCTCTGTTCCCCAATTAGAAGTCTGGGGAGCTACCAAATAAGTACCACAGAAAACACTTGGGGTTGACAGTTATGAGACAACCTTCTGGGGAGAGAAACTTCTTCCTAAGACCTTGGTTGGCCTCCTAGTCCTTAGGGAGAACAAGTCTTATGAGGAGAGACTGAGGCACCTGGGGTTGTTAAGTCTGGAGAAGAGGAGGCTGAGAGGAGACCTCATTGCTCTCTACAGCTCCCTGCAAGGAGGTTGGAGGAGATGAGGGTTGGTCTCCCTAGTAACAAGTGATGGGATGAGAGGAAATGGCCTCAAGCTGGGCCAGAGGAGGTTTAGGTTGGACACCAGGAAAAGAGTCTTTACTGAAAAAGTGGTCAGGGATTGGAACAGGCTGCCCAGGGTGCAGTCACCATCCCTGGAGGTGTTCACAACACATGTGGACATAGCTCTTGGGGACATGGTTTGGTGATCCTGGTGGTGTTGGGGTGGTGGTTGGACCGGATGACCTTAAAGGTCTTTTCCAAACAGAACAATTCTACTCCATGGCCTCCTGACCACACAGATTCCTAGGACCAGCCAAAACCGGAGCAATGGACACAAGGAAGTTAAGCTGAACCAGCAGAAGAACACTCAGAGGAAGAGAATTCAGAGGAAGAGAAGTAAGAGGAAGAGAAGCCAGAGGAAGAGAATTCAGAGGAAGAGAAGTCAGAGGAAAAGAAGTCAGAGAAAGAGAAGTCAGAGGAAGAGAAGTCAGAGAAAGAGAAGTCAGAGGAAGAGAAGTCAGAGGAAGAGAAGTCAGAGAAAGAGAAGTCAGAGGAAGAGAAGTCAGAGAAAGAGAAGTCAGAGGAAGAGAAGTCAGAGGAAGAGATGTCAGGGGAAGAGATGTCAGGGGAAGAGACATCAGGGGAAGAGATGTCAGGGGAAGAGAAGTCAGGGGAAGAGAAGTCAGAGGAACAGAAGTCAGAGGAAACACCACCAGCAGGACCAAAGGAGACATCAGAACTTGCACCATGAAACCAATGCCACAATCCCATGCTGCTGTTTCCTGAACAACAGAACAGCAGCCAAGCCTCTGAAGGCATTAGATGACACCAAGCCTTGGCTGTCCCCATCTCCCCTGTTTCAAAGAAGACATTGCTAGAATAGATTTCAGACTGCTCATCCTGTAGCTCCCTGTTTACAAACTCAGTGAACAAAGCAGCAGCCAGCAACAGGCTGCTCCCAGTTCCTTTCCACTAATTAAGAGGCTTTTACAGTAATGATGTGAACACAAACAGGCATGGGCAAAAAATATTCTGCCTTTATGTCCTGTCTAGCTTTATTTTTGTCCTTATAGAACATTCTGTGGCTTGTTTAAGCAATTTTTTTTTCCTTTTCATCTCCTACAAGAACTTGTGCTGGGCTGTAAAGGCTGGGAGCCTTTGCTATCATCCTGTGCAATTCAGAGGTGTCCTGGGGGATCTTGGGGGAGTTGCAAAGGAGCAGAGAAGACCCAAGGCAGAGGGGTGTGTGTTGGCAGGGTTTATTTCTCCAGCCCTCCTGTTTCTTCCCTGTGTTTCATACAAACATCTTGCACTGACAGGTGGTTAAAAAGGGAAACCAGGAATGGAAGTGTGAAGTTCTGCATGAAGCTTTTAGGCCATAATGAAGCTCACCTGGCCTCCTACTCTCTGCAGTGTCATTGCTGGGAAGTGCAAAGACCTCAGTTTCCCCTGCACACAGCTTCAGCTCTTGGCTGAAACGTCAGGGCTCCATTTTGTCCCTGATCCAATACCAATCCTGAAGGCAACCACACTCAGCCTGCACCTTGCATGCTGCAGAGGGAGAGGCTGCAAAGGCAGGTTCACACTTTGGGAATCATAGAACCATACAATGGTGGTGGCTGGAAGGGACCTCTGGAGATCATCTAGACCAACCCCCTGCTAATGCAGCTACATCTAGATCAGGCTGCACAGGATTGTGTCCACACAGGATTGTGTCCACACAGGAATGTGTCCACACAGGATTGGGTCCACACAGGATTGTGTCCACACAGGATTGTGTCCACACAGGAATGTGTCCACACAGGATTGTGTCCACACAGGATTGTGTCCAGCCTTCAGCTCTTGCTGAGCATTGCTCAGATGCCCTCTGCTCTTCTCCAGGCTCACCAGCCCCAGGGCTCTCAGCCTTTCCTCCTCACAGAGATGCTCCACACCCCTCAGCATCTTCAGAGCCCCCCATTAGACTCTTCCCAGAGGTTCTCTGTCTCTCTTGATCTGGGGAGCCCAGAAGTGGACCCAGCACTCCACAGATGGCCTCACTAAGGCAGAGTAGAGGGTGAGGAGAACATCCCTTGACCTGCTGGCCACACTCTTCTGAGTGCAGCCCAGGAGACCATTTGCCTTCTTGGCCATGTGGGCACATTGCTGGCTCACAGGCAACTTGTTGCCCAAAAGGACTCCCAGGTCCTTTTCTGGGGAGCTGCTTCCCAGCAGGTCTCCTCTCACCTGTCCTGCTGCAGGTGGTTGTTCCTCCCCAGGGACAGGACCCTACCCTTGCCCTGGTTGAACTTCATCCTGTCCAGGTCTCACTGAGTGGCAGCACAGCCTGAGAGGGTGTCAGCCACTCCTCCCAGTTCTGCACCAGCAGCAAACTGGCTGAGGGTCCATTGTGTCCCTTCATCCAGGTTGATGATGAGTATGGTGAACAAAACTGGACCCAGTACTGATCCCTGAGGAACACCACAAGCCACAGGCCTCCAACTAGAGCTGGCAGTGCTGATCCCAACCCTCTAAGCTCTGTCCTTCAGCCAGTTCTCTATCCTCTGACCTGCACCTCTGGACAGCCTGAGAAGGAGCAGACTCACTACATCATCAGGAGGACCTCACAGCAACCTGGCCTCAGTGTTGCCCAAAGTCCAGGTGCCAGAACAAGTGAGCAAAAGCTCTGTGCATCTTCTTTTGGAGGAACACCCAACATTGGGAGAGACAGAGAGAGAGAGAGAGAGAGAGAGGAAAAACCCCCATAATGCAGCATTTTACAAATGAGATTCCCCCCAGGCTGTGTCATTCAGGATGCAACAATTAGCCACATTTATGGACACAGGAAGCCTGCAGAGTCACAGCTGCAGAGTCCCACATAGCCAACACTGCTCAGCCTGGCCAAGACACAAAGGCAGTGTCAGGGGTGTGCCAAGTGAGCCCAGGGCCTGGGGACAGCAGGGTGAAAGTGCCTGGGCCCTTCACTTTCCATTCTTTCCCTCAGCAACCTCTTCTTTGTGGGGCTTCAAACACCCTGCTGCACCTGCACTGCTCCCTCCCTGCTGTCACAGCTTGAACTGGTGCTGAAAGTCTGACCCTCCACATGTCCACCAGACATTTTCTCACAGACAGTCTCTTTCTCAGCTCTTAGGCTGCCTGTCTATATATAGCCCTGGATCTTTCCCTCCAGGCTCTGCAGTCTTAAGTGCTTCATTAACAGAAGCATTTTACGCTCCTGAACAATGCCTGCCAGATTCTTGGAGCTCAGGGCATAGCCCTGACCCCTTCCCAGGTTGCTGACCTGCAGGGATCTCCAGGGATGAGGCAACAGCAATGGGGACCCCACCATCCCTTTGCACCCCATGGATGGGGGTCTTGTCCCCTCTGGCACAGTCCTACAGAAAGGAGCAACTCCCAACTCCTTGAATCAGAGAATAGTACCACAGAATTGTTTGGGTTGGAAAAGGTCTCTAAGTCCATCCAGTCCCAACCATCAACCCAACACCACCATGGCCACTAAACCATGTCCCAGAGTTCATGCCCACAGGTTTCTTGATCACCTCCAGGGATGGGGACTCCACCACCTCCCTGGGCAGC
>VXBD01004197.1:155608-168563 GCA_013399975.1 Indicator maculatus | reverse complement strand
TCTGCTCTTCTCCAGGCTCACCAGCCCCAGGGCTCTCAGCCTTTCCTCCTCACAGAGATGCTCCACACCCCTCAGCATCTTCAGAGCCCCCCATTAGACTCTTCCCAGAGGTTCTCTGTCTCTCTTGATCTGGGGAGCCCAGAAGTGGACCCAGCACTCCACAGATGGCCTCACTAAGGCAGAGTAGAGGGTGAGGAGAACATCCCTTGACCTGCTGGCCACACTCTTCTGAGTGCAGCCCAGGAGACCATTTGCCTTCTTGGCCATGTGGGCACATTGCTGGCTCACAGGCAACTTGTTGCCCAAAAGGACTCCCAGGTCCTTTTCTGGGGAGCTGCTTCCCAGCAGGTCTCCTCTCACCTGTCCTGCTGCAGGTGGTTGTTCCTCCCCAGGGGCAGGACCCTACCCTTGCCCTGGTTGAGCTTCATCCTGTCCAGGTCTCACTGAGTGGCAGCACAGCCTGAGAGGGTGTCAGCCACTCCTCCCAGTTCTGCACCAGCAGCAAACTGGCTGAGGGTCCATTGTGTCCCTTCATCCAGGTTGATGATGAGTATGGTGAACAAAACTGGACCCAGTACTGATCCCTGAGGAACACCACAAGCCACAGGCCTCCAACTAGAGCTGGCAGTGCTGATCCCAACCCTCTAAGCTCTGTCCTTCAGCCAGTTCTCTATCCTCTGACCTGCACCTCTGGACAGCCTGAGAAGGAGCAGACTCACTACATCATCAGGAGGACTTCACAGCAACCTGGCCTCAGTGTTGCCCAAAGTCCAGGTGCCAGAACAAGTGAGCAAAAGCTCTGTGCATCTTCTTTTGGAGGAACACCCAACATTGGGAGAGACAGAGAGAGAGAGAGAGAGAGAGAGGAAAAACCCCCATAATGCAGCATTTTACAAATGAGATTCCCCCCAGGCTGTGTCATTCAGGATGCAACAATTAGCCACATTTATGGACACAGGAAGCCTGCAGAGTCACAGCTGCAGAGTCCCACATAGCCAACACTGCTCAGCCTGGCCAAGACACAAAGGCAGTGTCAGGGGTGTGCCAAGTGAGCCCAGGGCCTGGGGACAGCAGGGTGAAAGTGCCTGGGCCCTTCACTTTCCATTTATTCCCTCAGCAAGCTCTTCTTTGTGGGGCTTCAAACACCCTGCTGCACCTGCACTGCTCCCTCCCTGCTGTCACAGCTTGAACTGGTGCTGAAAGTCTGACCCTCCACATGTCCACCAGACATTTTCTCACAGACAGTCTCTTTCTCAGCTCTTAGGCTGCCTGTCTATATATAGCCCTGGATCTTTCCCTCCAGGCTCTGCAGTCTTAAGTGCTTCATTAACAGAAGCATTTTACGCTCCTGAACAATGCCTGCCAGATTCTTGGAGCTCAGGGCATAGCCCTGACCCCTTCCCAGGTTGCTGACCTGCAGGGATCTCCAGGGATGAGGCAACAGCAATGGGGACCCCACCATCCCTTTGCACCCCATGGATGGGGGTCTTGTCCCCTCTGGCACAGTCCTACAGAAAGGAGCAACTCCCAACTCCTTGAATCAGAGAATAGTACCACAGAATTGTTTGGGTTGGAAAAGGTCTCTAAGTCCATCCAGTCCCAACCATCAACCCAACACCACCATGGCCACTAAACCATGTCCCAGAGTTCATGCCCACAGGTTTCTTGATCACCTCCAGGGATGGGGACTCCACCACCTCCCTGGGCAGCTCGTTCCAATCCCTGACCACTCTTGCAGCAAGGAAATCTTTCCTAATCTCCAACCTAAACCTCCCCTGGTGCAACTTGAGGCCAAAGCAATTAGAGATCACAGTGGCTTCAACAAGAGGCAGTTTCCAACCACTCTGCCCCAAACCTGGAGCATCCATGGGGTTGTTAGGACCCAAGTGCAGGACTTGCCACTTGGCCTTGTCAAACCTCACCCCACTGGCTTCAGCCCATCTATCCATCTTGGCCAGGTCACTCTGCAGAGCCTCTTCATCCTCCAGCAGAGCAGCACTGCCACCAGGGCTTAGTGTCACCTGCAAACTTGCTGAAGCTGCCTCAATCCCCTGTGGTAGTTTTAGGCTGTGCCTTTCACATTTTTTTCACAGAAATTGGTTGAATGCAAATAAATCACTATTGGGTGTAAAAAGGAAAATAACAGTAGTTCTAAACAATCCCATTGGAGAGGTAGCTACCATCTGGGTCCAGGCAATCCCAAGCACAAATCCAGGCTGGGCAGGGACTGGCTCAAGAGCAGCCCTGAGCAGAGGGACTTGGGGGTGCTGGGGATGAGAAGCTCAACAGGAGCCAGCAGTGAGCACTTGCAGCCCAGAGAGCCAAGCAGAGCCTGGGCTGCAGCAGGAGAAGTGTGGCCAGCAGGGCCAGGGAGGGGATTCTCCCCCTCTGATCCACTCTGCTCAGACCACACCTGGAGTACTGCATCCAGTTCTGGAGCCTCTATTACAAGAGGGATATGGACATGCTGGAAGGTGTCCAGAGAAGAGTCAGGAGGATGATCAGAGGGCTGGAGCTGCTCTGCCCTGAGGACAGACTGAGAGAGTTGGGGTTGTGCAGTCTGGAGAGGAGAAGGCTCCGAGGTGACCTTTTTGTGGCCTTCCAGGATCTGAAGGGGGCTACAAGAAAGCTGGGGAGGGACTTTTTAGGCTATCAGGGAGTGACAGGACTGAGGGGAATGGAATAAAGCTGAAAGTGGGGAGATTCAGGGTGGAAGTGAGGAAGAAGTTCTTCCCCATGAGAGTGGTGAGCGCCTGGAATGGGTTGTCCAGGGAGGTGGTTGAGGTCCCATCCCTGGAGGTGTTTGCAGCCAGGCTGGATGAGGCTCTGGCCAGCCTGCTGTAGTGTGAGGTGTCCCTGTCCATGGCAGGGGGGTTGGAACTGGCTGATCCTTGTGGTCCCTTCCAACCCTGCCTGATTCTATAAGATCTAGTTTGAAAACAATCTTTCTCTCTTTTCACTTCTTAGCTCTGGCTGATGCCTCTCCTGCCTTTACTGACCTTGGCTGCACTGCTTTGTTGTGCCTGGTATTAACAACAACTTTTTTCTTTGTTTTTTTCTTTCTTTTGTCCCTTTGTGTACAGGGGGGTAGGGAGAGGGGCAGAAGGGGGGAGGAGAAGCTGTTGCAGCTCCCCTGGGGGGGTTGCTGTGCTGTTTATAAATTTTAAATACCTCTAAATAATGTAACTATTGTATATATGTACACATTCATTGCATTCCATTGTAGATTGCAGTTTTGCTTGTACATACAGCTTCACTTGCTTCCAGCTGAGCTGGTCTGGCAAAATTTAACACTGGGGGGGGGAATTTTTCAACCCACCACATCCACTCATCATTGATAAAGACCTACATGGACCTAGCTCATAGAACCATGGAGCTGCTGAGGTTGGAAGAGACCTCAGAGAGCATCAAGTCCAACGACTTGCTTGGTGCTCACATTCCCACCACTACTGCTAAGGTACTGCCACATGGAATCATGGAACTGCTGAGGTTGGAAGAGACCTTTGAGAAGAGTTGTGCACATCACAGCTTCCCCCTCAGGCTTTTCTGAGGTTCCCTCACTTTTAGCATCATGTGGACCCAACAGGGCCACTTCCCTCTCAGATTTCTATGACCAGCCTGTTCCAAACCCTTCAGCAGCTCTTCAGAGAGATGTTGATTATTTACAGGCCACACAATTCCTGTCTCCCTGGGTTATTAACCTTGGCTGTGCAGTTTTAAATGTCTGCATTAGTGGATATGAGTTTTGTTTCCTCCACTCCAGGCTAGAAAGATTCTGGGAAAAGGCAACACAAGCAGGTTGGGAAAGGCAACACAAGCAGGTTGGGAAAGGCAACACAAGCAGGTTGGAAAAGCCACTGCTGTGCCACCACCCTGCAAGCAGAGAGCCTAAGGAAGGGAAGGGTTAGCAGCAGCAATTACGCCAAGAGGTTGGAAATCAGGAGCTCCAGCCCCAAAGCTACCACTGGCAAGAGGTGCTCTGGGAGATGAGCACAGAACAGCACAAAAACAAGCCTCTGCTTTCAAGAGAGGGAACACAGAGATTGAAGTTGACAGCCAAAGACTAGAGCAGGCTCAGCAGTCCCCGGGCTCTGCACGCTGCCGTTTCTCATGCACCCGTCGCACCGGGAGCTGATTTCCAGCTCTGCTTCTGCCTCACTACAGGATTGTGGGAAAGCAGCCTCTGCTCTCCTCCTGCATCTCTTTGCAAACAGGAGATTGGAAATGTGCTTAGACACAAAGGCTGAAGAGGTGACAGAAATATCTGCAGCTCCGGAGGCAGCTCCGCGCCGAAACGCAGCTGCTGAAACTGCACCGACAGCCACAGGTCCCAAACCAGATCACCCCCAAAGCTGTTGGCTGCTGCACCGAGGGCTGCAGCAAGGCCCTGCAGGCTCCAGCCAGCATTAGAGGGGCTAAGGACTGTCCCTTCCACCAGACACGGACAGAGGCTGACAGACCTGGGGATGTTTAGCCTGGAGAAGAGCAGCCCCAGAGGGGATCTGATCAATGATAATCGATGGCTAAAGAGTGGAGGTCCTGAGGGTGGGGCCAGACTCTTTTCACTGGTGACAGGACAAGGGTCAGTGGGCACAAACTGGAGCCCAGGAAGTTCCAGCTAGCCATAAGGAAAAAACTTTTTCTTGTGAGGCTGCTGGAGCCCTGGAGCAGGCAGAGAGATTTGTGGAGTCTCCATCTCTGGAGAGCTTCCAACCCCCCCTGGCCATTGTGATCCTGGGCAGCTGCTGTGGGTGCCCTGCTCTAGCAAGGGTGCTGGACTGGATGATCTCCAGAGGTCCCTTCCCATATTCACCATGCTGGCATTCTGTGACTTCCTGAGGACAAGATTTCCTGTCCCTTCTGAATTTACTCATACTGAAAAGATGCAGGAATGACTGCCAAGGGATGCCCCAGGCCTCTGGGAGAGAGAAGTTAAGGGAGCACAGCTCTTTCCAGCACATTTGGGACCAGTTATGGAAGGATTTCCATAGGTCACCAACACAGCCAACTGCTGGGTCTGCCTCTAACACAGACCTGGGAAAAAGCAGTGCAAAGTACTGCCCTGAAGCTCTTGAGGGTTACAGGTTTGGAATGGCCCTCAAGGTTTGGCTGTTTCAGAAGCAAAGAGAGGGACACCACCACGCGTGTCTTTGTAAGTGTTAATACAAATATTAGCTTGACTTTGCAAGCACGTGGCTCTGATGCACTGGAAATGTCAAACCCCACTCTGTGCCACCTCAGAAACATCTCACTTTGATTCCCATCCTTTTTAGACAGCTGCTTTTACAAGCAAACTGAAAGGAGATGTGGAAGTGGAAGGCTGTTTTGCATGAAGCCTCCCCAAGGTTTTCAACTCTGCCTGGGTTTTGCTGCTTGTTTCTGAGTTGTTTTGCAGAAATAATTGTGCAGAGCTAACTTGAATATGCAGGCATAGAATCACAGAATGGTCTGGGTTAGAAGGGACCTCCAAAGCTCATCTGGTCCAAGCCCCCTGGAGTGAGCAGGGACATCCTCCATTAGATCAGGTTGTCAGAGCCCTGTTGAGCCTGACCTTGAGGATCTCCAAGGATGGAGCCTCAACTACCTCCCTGAGCAACCTGTTCCAGTGTTCCACTACTCTCATGGTAAAGAATTTCCTCCTCACATCCAACCTAAATCTACTCTTCTCTAATTTAAAGCCATTGCCCTTTGTCCTATCACTACAGCCCTTTGCCAGCAGTCCCTTTTTGACCTTCTTGTAGGTTCCCTTCCTGTTCCATTGTTGCTGCTCCGTGGTGTTCATGGACATGAATCCATCTTGTCCCAGTGAGGTGCTGCAGGAAGAACTCCTCTCACTACCAAGGGAAAAAAAAAAACAACAACAAACCACCAAAACCAAGAAATAATAATAATAAACCAAGAAATAATAATAATAAACCGAGAAGAAATANATAATAATAATATTAAACCAAGAAATAATCATCATCATCTGAGAAATAATAATAAACCAAGAAATAATAATAATATTAAACCAAGAAATCATCATCATCATCATCATCATCATCCAAGAAATAATAATAATAAACCAAGAAATAATAATAATATTAAACCAAGAAATAATCATCATCATCATCATCCAAGAAATAATAAACCAAGAAATAATAATAATATTAAAGCAAGAAATAATAATAATATCATCATCATTATCACCATCATCCAATAAATAATAATAATAACAAACCAAGAAATAATAATAATATTAAACCAAGGGAAAAAATAATAATACAACAGTATAAAAATCACTGAGTGTCAGGAAACTCCCTTCAGCTCCAAACATGGGGAAGAAAATGCCACCAATGATTTTTCCCCCTTGTAATTAGGTTGGCAAAGGTTGACTTGTGAGGAATTAAAACATGGAAACATTTCAAACATCAGCAGCGAGCTCTGGCATCCTAAGTGATGTGACATTTATATGATAATTTGGCAATTAAACAGGCAATGCAGGGCTGCTTTTTTGTCTTTTCAGACAGGAAGGTGTGGTGCTGCCACACAACAGCTCCCAGCAGCCTGCAGCTTCACCTTCTGACTCGAGTGGGAAAATATTATTTGCAGTGTGTGGGCAGGCAACAATTACACCAGCACAGATTCACAGCAGTTCAGAAATGACTCAAGTCCAAGAGTTAGATACTGCTTGGACTTGATGATCTTAAAGGTCTTCTCTAACTAAAATGATTCAGTGAGTCTCAGCACACCACTACACTGCCGTGCAAATGCCATCTGGGGGAGCTCCAGGTGGAGACCCCACATCCTACTGCCTAAAAACTGGGACCTGAAATCACAGAATTAATGAGGGTGGAATAGACTTCTGGGATCATCAAGTCCAGCCTATGACCTAACACCACCACATCAACCAGACCAGACCAAGTGCCACATCCAATCTTTCCTTAAACACCTCCATGATGACTCCACTACCTCCCTGGGCAGCGCATCCCAGTGTCTAATTCCCCTTTCCACGAGGAACTGCTGCCTAGCATCCAACCTAAACCTCCTCTGCCACAGCTTCAGGCCATGCCCTCTCATCCTGTCACAAGTTGCCTGGGAGCAGAGCCTGACCCCCACCTTACTCCAACTTCCCCTGCGGCACCCACAATAACACAGCATCAGCCATCTGTAGGGTCAGGTCCAGAATCACGGAATGCTGGAGGCTGGAAGGGACCTCGAAGGATCATTCAGTCCAATTCCCCTGCCAGAACAGGATCCCCTAGAGCAGATCACACAGGAACACATCCAGGCAGGTTCTGAATATCTCCAGAGAGGGAGACTCCACAACCGCCCTGGGCAGACTGTTCCAGTGTTCTGTCACCCTCACAAGGAAAAAAATTTTCCTCCTGTTTCCATGGAACTTCCTATGGCTCAGCTTCCACCACTGCCCCTTGTGCTGGCATTGGGCATCACCAAGCAGAGCCTGGCTCCAGCCTCTTGGCACTCCCCCTGCACATCTTTATAAACATGAATGAGGTCACCTCTCAGACTCCTTCTCTCCAAGCCAGAGAGCCCTCAGCTCCCTCAGTCTGTCCTCCTAAGGAAGATGTTCCACTCCCTTCATAATTTTTGTGGCTCTGTGCTGGACTTTCTCAAGCAGTTCCCTGAGGTCCTTCTTGAACTGAGGGACCCAGAACTGGACACAATACTCCAGATGTGGCCTCACCAGGGCAGAGTAGAGGGGGAGAAGAACCTCTCTCGACCTACTAACCACTAATCCACCCCAGGATGCCCTTGGCCTTCCTGGCCACAAGAGCACCTTGCTGGCTCATGGTCAACCTCCACTAGGACCCCCAGGTCCTTTTCCCCTTCGCTGCTCTTCACTTAGGCTCCCCCTGGAAATGCACTAGCTTAAACCCAAGATACCTGGAGAAATAAAATCTTGCTCCAAGTAACAGGACTGGAGGAGACCCCAGAAAGAGGAAGTTTTGTCTGTGACAGGAAAGGGCATTGGATGAAGCAGGGAGGCTCTGACTTCATCACCCCTGCTCCAACGCCAACCACATCCTTTCTGTGCATTTCAGCAGCTCCCTTCCTGTGCTGATGAATAATTTGGAGTGCCTCAGCCATTATTAAATAATAAAGATTCTTTTCCTTGCAGAAATAATTGAATACCAGGGCTTAGAGATTGAGGTCACCCTGAACTTCGCCTCCTCTGACAAGGCTGTTCCCACCAGGACGTCAGTTCTGCATGGTGCCAGTGGCGTGGGGAGGTGATTGGAGCCATGAGCCTTGGCAGGGCTGGGCTCATCCATGCTTGTCCTCTCACCTTGGGGCTGCTGGGAGGGAGCAGGGAAAGTGCAAAGCTGGCATTAAGGCTGGGGTGAGTTGAGACTCTCTCAAGAAAGACGACAACTGTGACTGAAGTTTGTGATGGTCTTGGCTGCATCGCCCTGTGGGGAGTCTGCTGCTGCATGCAGCCAGCTCTGCAGATCCATCATTTCTCCTTCATGGAAGAGAAGCAGAGAATCACAGAATGGTAGGGGTGGGAGGGACCACTGGAGAACATCCAGTCCAACCCCACTGTTAAACCAGGGGCACCTGCAATGGCCAGAGGGGTTTGGAATCTCTCCAGAGAAGGAGACTCCACAACCTCTCTGAGCAGCTTGCTTCAGGGCTCCAGCACCCTCACACCAAAGAAGTTTCTCCTCCTGTTCAGGTGGAACTTCCTGGGTTCCAGTTTGTGACCATTGCCTCTTGTCCTCTCACTGGGCACCACTGACAAGAGTCTGCTCCCAGCCTCTTGCCTCCCAGCCTTTATTTCTTGCTGAGCATTGCTCAGATCCCCCCTGGGGCTGCTCTTCTCCAGGCTCACCATCCCCAGGGCTCTCAGTCTTTCTTCCTCACAGAGATGCTCCAGGTCCCTCAGCATCTTTGTGGCCCTCTGTTGGACTCTCTCCAGCAGTTCCCTGCCTCTCATGAACTGGAGAGACCAGAATTGGACACAATACTCCAACTGTGGCCTCCCTAGGGCAGAGGAGAACCTCTCTGGACCTGCTGGTCAGACTCTTCTTAATGGATCCCAGAATACTGTTTGCCCTCTTGGCAGAAGTGCACTTTTCTGGCCCCCAGTACCTCTCTGTGGCTCTCTTTCCAGCTTCCCAGGGATGTGGTTGCCTCCCCAGCCCTGGAGGTGTTTAAAAGAGGCAGAGATGTGGTGCTGAGGGACATGGGTTAGCACCAGAGTTGGTAAAGGTAGATAATGATTGGACTCAATCTTTAAGGTCTTTTCCAACCAAAATGATCCTATCATAGAATCACAGATCCTAGAATGGCTCAGGTTGGAGGGGACCTCAGAGACCATCAGTTCAATCCCATGGGCAGGGATGGCTCTCAACTAGACTCAGCTGCTCAAGGCTTCATTGGGCTGCTCAAGACCTCATTCTATGATCTGCATGGAGCTGGATCTAGCCCACCCTCCACCTGGGAATGTTTCCCCCCTTCCCTTTCTCCCATCTCATGACTTTTCTCAAACTCAGGAAGGAAACAACCAAGGCACCACAGTTTCCTCTCTGCCTTCACATTCCTGTCCATGCACTGACAAATCAAACTCTCATTGCCCCTGACATGAATAATGGCCTCTCCCAGGAGGCAAAGTCCCATCCCAGCCAGAAGGAAACTAATGTGGTTTGGAGCAGCTGCACTAAGGACCCACACAATTCACTATGGAATGAGATCCTTTCTGCAGGATTTTCCTGAGCCAGTGATGAGATGGCAGCAGCAGAAAGAGCAGTAAGTAATTGTGTGATGTACCAGGCTACAGTGTGGAACTGACAGAGCAAACATTGACTCAGGGGAAAGGAAGAATTCACTCTATCAGGAGGCAAAGATGAGAAATGCCAGCCCCCACAAATCAGAGATCTCAAAATGAAGTCAGCTTGCCCTAAATCCTGCTGTCAAGCAGACAACAATGAAGACATTTGGAAAGACTTCCAGAGCCAAACTTTCTGCTCAGGGAGTCTCTGTACTAATTAGGTACAATTAAAACTGCTTCAAGAACGTTAATGCATCTGCCATGCACTGACAATTGTCATCTCCTCACAAATACATCATGTTGGACAGTGGCTGTGACAAGGCAATGACTAACTCCATCAGGCTGAAGTGAGAACTTCCCTCAAGACCTTGACAGAGCATCCTGCAGAAAGCAAAGCTCTGCTTCATCACAAGTGACTCTGCCATCTGCCATCCTCTGGCCTGCTAACAGAACCATGCACCTGCTGAGGTTGGAAGAGACCTTTGAGATCAAGTCCAACTCTTCACCCAGAGCTCACAATCCCAGCACTGCTCCTAAGCCACTGTCACTAAACCATTCCCCTAAGAACCACATCCGTGCATCTTTTAAATCCCTCCAGGGATGGAGACTCCACCACCTTCCTGGGCAGCCTGTTCCAGTGCCTGAGAACCCTTCTTGTGAGGAAATTTTACCTAATATCCAACCTGAACCTCCCCTGGCACAGCTTGAGGCTGTTTCCTCTTGTCCTGACACTTGTTGCATGTCAGAAGAGACCAACCCTCACCCAGCTCCAACCTCCTTTCAGGTAGCTGCAGAGGGTGATGAGGTCTCCCCTCAGGCTCCTCTTCTGAGACTCAACTCCAAGTCCCTCAGCCATTCCTCACCAAACTTGTGTTCAAAGCACTTCACCAGCTTCATTGCTCTTCTTTGGACCTACTCCAGCACCTCAATGTCCTTCTTGGAGTGAAGAGCCCAAAACTGGACACAAAGAGCTGAAGAATAAGCTCTCCTTAATGCCCCATCTCTTGTTCTGAGGGTGCTCCTGAGCTAGGGCAGGGCCTTGGAGATCTCTTAGGTTTGTGCACATCACTAAGCTGGTAACCAAATAAAACCACCCAAGGAGTTTTGGAGCAGAAACAGGAGTCCCAACTTCTGCAGTGTTCCTTTGGAACGCACATGAAGGAAAACCTGAGATTTCTCCAGGCCAAACTCTTCATTTTCCTGATGTCCATCTAGATTTTTTTTTCTTTTTTAATTAGACTTTAATTTCTGTTCATGAAGTCCCCATTCCACAACTGGGACAACTGCAGAAGGCAGCACCAGGGAGGAAGCTCTTGACTGCTCAGCACAAAGAGCTCTGAGAACCTTTCTTTGGCAAATTCTCCCCAAGCTGAGCATCTGCAATTGTTAATTCTAAGGAAGATAATCCACAATTAGAAGCAAAGCCCAAACTGGGGAAGCCTGATAGGATTTTGAACTTTCCCCATCCTGCACTTGAACAACAAAATAGTTTTGTTTCCATGAGATTTTTCATATTTATTTATTTATTTTTTTTCCCTTCCAGCTACTGTGACCTTGTGGATAAAAGAGGGGTAGAAAAAAAAACCCAAAACAAACCCAAACACCACCAAAACAAAACACATGTGTTCCTGCATGGGGAAAGTCTCTTCCTCCCCTAGGAGGAGAGAAAAAATAAAAGCCTAACAAAACTGGAATTGTTCTGGGGCTTGTTTGAACTTCTGAAAATTGATTTCAGCAGCGAGCAGCCTGTGCCTGCCTCGTTCATCATCTCTGCCTGCCAACCTGCAGCAGTTTTTGTCTCTGTTGATAAGGGAGTTTTTAATTATTGTAATTATCATTTGAAAATTGGGTGCCTGCCACGGACAACTGAAATGAGATTCTGTTACTTTTTATCTTTGGTAATGTCTTTTAATCTGAGGTTTCATTTCCTATCAGCAAGGAAATATGTGGCTGCCTGCATCTGGGCTGCAGCACAGCAGAGGGGAGCCTGAGTGTGAGGGGAGTAGATGTGAGAGCACAGCACAGGTGCTGGAGGGGTTCTGCTGCAGAAAGGATGGGGAGCATCAGCTGGTTCAATGATGCAAGGGCTGTGGGGTTAGAATCATAGAATCAAGAAGGTTGGAAGAGACCTCGAAGATCATCGAGTCCAACCTGGGTTGCTTAGCCTGGAGAAGAGGAGGCTCAGGGAAGACTTTATTGCTCTCTACATCTACCTGAAGGGAGGTTGGAGCCAGGTGGGGGTTGGTCTCTTCTGTAAAAAAACGATAGGACAAGAGGAAATGGCCTCAAGTTGCACCAGGGGAGGTTTAGGTTGGATATTGGGAAAGATTTCTTTCCTGAAAGATTGGTCAGACATTGGGACAGGCTGCCCAGGGAGGTGGTGGAGTCACCATCCTTGGAGGTGCCTCTTCTCCCAGACAAGCAGTGACAGAAGGAGAGGACACAGTCTCAAGCTGTGCCAGGGGGGGTTTAGGCTGGGGGCGAGGAAGAAATTCTTCCCAGAAAGAGAGATTGGCCTTTGAAATGTGCTGCCCAGAGGGGTGGTGGAGTCACCCTCCCTGGAGGTGTTTAAAAAAAGATTGAATGAGGCTCTTGGTGCTGTGGTTTAGTTGATTAGATGGTGTTGGGTGAGAGGTTGGACTTGATGATCTCAAAGGTCTTTTCCAACCTGCTTAATTCTGTGATTCACCTTGTAAGATCTGCATTAAGTCACCTCTTTCAAGAGAGGCATCCAGCCCTGACAAGAGGAGTTTGTGCAGTGGAGCACACTCTCACTTGAGCAGTGGATGGGGTTGCCAAAGGTGACTCCTAATTTAGAACTGCTGTGGTCAGCATTATGCAACTTGGAGAACACACACAGAGCCCACAAGTGAAGAGGGAGTGGCCACTCACAAAAAGAAGGACATTGAGGGGCTGGAGCAGGTCCAGAGAAGGGTAACAAAGCTGCTGAAGGGTCTGGAGAACAGGGCTGGGGAGGAACAGCTGAGGACCTGGGGGCTTTCAGCCTGGAGAAAAGGAGGCTGAGCAGAGACCTCATTGCTCTCTACAGCTCCCTGAAAGGAGGTTGGAGGCAGGTGGGGGTTGGTCTCTTCTCCCAAGCAGCACAGCAAGAGGAGATCATAGAATCATAGAGTCATAGAATCAGTCAGGGTTGGAAGGGACCCCAAGGATCAGCTAGTT
>VXBD01004197.1:110038-121590 GCA_013399975.1 Indicator maculatus | reverse complement strand
CAGGGGTTTGGGACTATATACAGCTGCCTGAAGGGGTCCTACAGGAAGGCTGGAGAGGGACTTTTCATGAGGGTGTCTAGAGACAGGACAAGGGGAAATGGTTTGAAGGTGAGGTAGAGCAGGGTTAGACTGGAGCTTAGGAAGAAGTTCTTCAGAAGGAGGGGGGTGAGACTCTGGAACAGGTTGCCCAGGGAGGCTGTGGATGCCTTCTCCCTAGGGGTGTTCAAGGCCAGGTTGGATGAGGCCTTGAGCAACTAAGTCTAGTTGAGAGGTGTCCCTGCCCATGTCCAGGAGGTTGGAGTAGATGATCTCGGAGGTCCCTTCCAACCTGAGCCATTCTGTGATTCTGTGACTGATGACCTGGGGCAATGAAGCTGGCGAAGGGTCTGGAGAGCAGAGGAGCAGCTGAGGGAACTGGAGTTGTTCAGCTTGGAGAAAAGGAGGCTGAGGGGAGCTAGAACTGGATGATCTATAAGGTCCTTTCCAACCCAAACCCTTCCATGATTCTTTGAAACAAACGATTGTGCCGTTCGCAGTTCCTCAAGAACCCTTTCACGTCTCCCAGGCAAAACAATTCAATTAGTTCTCCTCGATTGAGGAAATCACTCCAGTCAACCTCCCTGGATTTATTTTTTTGCAGTGAGGAATATTTGAGCAAATATATCACCAATTCCATCTGTATTAGCAAGGATAGAAAATACTTCATGGCTGAGCCTGAGAACTAATAACTGTCACGCAGATGGGCCCCAGTCCTGCAATTCCATCTGATTCTCTTAGATGGGAACTGGGCTTGCATTCAGTGTGCAGCCTGACAGGAGCCTGGGTTTGGAAACACTCTGGAACAGGGACAGAGTGGATTTTGGTTTAAATCCCTGGGTTTTTCCTCCTGTCACTGGAGCAAACACTTCTGCTTAGCTTTTTTATTTGTCCTATAAAGTATTGAGCACAGCATGAAATGATGAATGAATATGTAAGTGCCACACACTTGCCTCTCCAGAGATGGCAACTGGCCGTGAGTTGAAGGATTCCTTAGTGAAAAAGAGAGTTCCAAAGAGTGTCTGTGTCTTGAGAAGGAAGAATATTTGTAAGCAACCCCTGTGTTTCAACATTTCAGAGAAGGGTCTGGGTTAGTTTCAGTTTCACAGAACCACAGAATCTTAGAAACGTTCAGGTTGGAAAAGACCCTCAGGATCACCAAGTCCAACCATTAACCCTAAACCATAGTCCCAAGCACCACATCCAAACCACCTTTAAACACATCCAGGCTTGGTGACTCCACCACCCCCCTGGGCAGCACATTCCAATCCCTGACCACTCTTGCTGGGAAAAAACTTTTCCTACTGTCCAGTCTAAACCTACCCAGTTGTAGCTTGAGGCCATTCCTTCTTGTTCTATCACTAATTACCTGTCAGAAGAGACCAGCACCAACCTCTCCACAACCTCCTTCCAGGTAGTTGCAGAGAGCAATGAGGTCTCCCCTCAGCTTCCTCTTCTCCAAACTAACCTTCCCCAGCTCCTTCAGTCACTCTTCATCAGATTTATTCTCCAGGCCCTCCTCTGCCCTGCCTCCAGCACCTCCACATCTCTCCTGTATTGAGGTGCCCAGAACTGAACCCAGCACTCGAGGTGTGGCCTCCCCAGAGCTGAGTGCCAGGGGACGATCCCCTCCCTGCTCCTCTGGACACAGCATTTCCAATCCCAGCCAGGATGCCTTTGGCTTTCTTGGCCACCTGGGCACACTGCTGGCTCCTCTTCAGCTGCTTGGCCATCAGCACCCCCAGGTCCTTTTCTGCCAGCAGCTTTCCAGCCACACTGCCCCAAGCCTGGAGCCTTGCTTGGGGTTGTTGTGCCCCAAGTGCAGGACCTGGCACTTGGCCTTGTTGAAGGTCATCCCATTGAGGTTGGCCATGGCTCCAATCTACCCAAGTTCCTCCCTACCCTCCTGAAGATCAACACTGCCACCTAACTTGGTGTCATCTGCAAACTTCCTGATGACTCTCTCTGTGTCTTCATCCAGGTCATCCATAAAGATTTTTATACAAACAGAAAGGGAATGGGTTTTGAATCATTGATGTGTAACCTGCTCTAGGTGATCCTGCTTTGGCAGGGGGGTTGGACTCAGTGATCTCTAGAGGCCCCTTCCAGCCCCTAACATTCTGAGATTCTGTGATACGCACTGAAATAAAGCAAAGATTTTTGAGGTTTCCATTTCCCTTCACTCCCTTTTCCTCTCAGTAGAAGATGGGACTAAAGGAGAAGTGAACCAAGAAGTAATTTTTTTTTCTTTTAATTCAAAAGGCTGAGCTTTGAGTGGTGTCAAAATGAAAAATGAGAATTAAATCATAATTATATTCTTTGTAGTGATGGTTTGGGAGTTGTTTTTTTTTTTTTTGAGAAAAATAATGATTATTTTTTAACTTACTAATGACAAATTGCAGCCAGGAGTGAGATGTGAGGGCTTATTAAACCCAGAGATGTGTACCTGGAGAATGGAGATGTCAGTGTGGTGTCATCAGCAAGAGAAAACACTGCTGGAGGAATGTGGGGCAGGTACCTGCTAATGTGTAATGAAAGAGGAGCAAAGTCTGACTGAGCAGGGTGTGAACAAACTGCAGGAGCTGCTCTGAGAAGCTACCTAGATCTCAAAATGCTCATGAAAGAATTATGGATCCTGTGAGGAGCAGCTGAGGGAACTGGGGTTCTTCAGCCCGGAGAAAAAGAGGCTGAGAGGAGACCTGAGAGGCTCTCTACAACTCCCTGAAAGGAGGCTGAAGCCAGGTTGGTCTCTTCTCCTTAGTAACAAGAGATAGGATGAGAGGAAATGGCCTCAAGTTGCACCAGGGGAGGTTTAAATTGGACATCAGAAGAAAAAAATCTTCACTGCAAGGGCACCCAAACACTGGAACAGGCTGCTCAAGGAGGTGGCTGAATCCCTGCCCTGGGAGGTGTTTCAAGAGGCAGAGATGTGGTGCTGAGGGACATGGGCTAGCACCTGACATGGAAGAATAGAAAGTGGTTGGAGTTGAGGATCTCAAAACCCTTTCCAATCAAAATGATTCACGTCACAGCATCCCAGAAAGAGGCTGGAAGGGACCTCTGAAGATCATCCAGCTGAGCAGGGGCACCTCCAGCAGCTTGCCCAGGATCACAATGGCCAGGGGGGGTTGAATCTCTCCAGAGAAGGAGACTCCACAACCTCTCTGGGCAGCCTGCTCCAGGGCTCCAGCACCCTTCCAGCAAGGAAGTTTCTCCTCATGTCCAGATGGAACTTCTCTGTTCTCGTTCTATGACTTAAGAACATCTGAAGGAGTTTTGGGAGGACTTCTTTGGGTCAAACCCCTCCCTGGTTTGTGTTTGTCATTTCCAGAGCTACCCCAGCACTGCTGAAAGATTTTTCATGTCAGGTTCATCTCCGCAGGGGATGCTGAGAAATTTAATCCATTACTTAATAATTGCAATTAATTAAGGTTGGGGATTTAAAGTGGATTAGCTAAACTGCATTAAACCACTGTGTAAACACTCACATTCAGGAGCAGAGCAGCCCAAATTTAGCTCACTTGTCCTTGGGCTGGCTGATGCACAGAGAGAACAGGAAGGGTTGAACTTCCAGAGCTCTTCTTTTCCAGGTGGTTATTTTTTGATGTGTTTCAGAGTAACTTTTTTTTCTTTTGTTTTTTTTTTTGCTGCTTACTCTACTGTGAAAGCACAAAACTTGGCCTTACTCTGGAGAGTCCCCACAGAGCAGCTAATGTCCTAGAAATTCGTGCCATTTGCTGCAATTTCCCTGTGAAGAGGAAAAAAAAAAAAAAAAACAAACACCTCTGGCCCTGGAGTGTGCTGCACTGATTTATGCTCAGAACAGAAGGGTTGAGCCAGAAAAGTTTCCAAGAGTTGAAAGCAGTTCACCTGGTGAATTATTGAGCATAGAGCAGAGATTCCTTTTCCTCAGGGTCTTCATCTGGAGTTTCTGGGGTGTTTGCTGTGTGACACAAGCTACTAAACTCAATGGGTAGTGCTGCTGGGCTAATATTTCTCTTCATAGACTCATAGAATTGTTTAGGTTGGAAAAGGCTTTTAAGGTCGGGGGGGTTGGGCTGGATGATCATAGAATCATGGAATCAGTCAGGGTTGGAAGGGACCACAAGGATCATCCAGTTCCAACCCCCCTGCCATGGGCAGGGACAATTCACAGAGCCTCATCCAGCCTGGCCTTAAACATCTCCAGGGATGATCTTTTGAGGTCCCTTCCAGCCCCTAACTTTCTGTGGTTCTGTGATTATCATCAAGTCCAATCACTAACCCAGCACTGCCAGGTCACCACTAAACCATGGCCCTCAGCACCACATCTCCACAGCTCTTAAACCCCTCCAGCAGTGGCAACTCCAGCACTACCCTGGGCAGCTTGGTCCAGGGCTTGGCAACCATTTCAAGGAAGAAATTTAGAGTCTTCTCCCTAGGATTAGGTGATAGAATGAGAGGAAATGGCCTGAAATTGTGCCAGGAGAGGGTTAGGTTGGAGATTAGGAAAAATTTCTTTGCTGCAAGAGTGGTCAGGGATTGGAACAGGGTGGTCAGGGATTGGAACAGGGTGGTCAGGGATTGAAACAGGCTGCTCAGGGAGGTGGTGGAGTCCCCATCCCTGGAGGTGTTCAAGAAACCTGTGGCCATGGCACTTGGGGACAGGGGTTAGTGGCCATGGTGGTGTTGGGTTGAAGGTTGGACTGGATGATCTTGGAGGTCTTTTCTAACTGCAACAGTTCTATGATTCTGTAAACCTCTCCTCGAAGATGGAGCCTTGTGGTGTAGTGCAGAGTAGAATCACTCATTCAAGGATCCAAAGGACCATCTCTGTGTGGAGAAGTGATGCAGAAATTAGAGAAATATGTAACAAGAGAACAACCAGGAGAAGGATTTCTAGGTGTCTGGAGGGTGTAGAGGTTTGTATCAGGTTACACACCATGGATTCACAGCTGTGTGCTGATGGACAGAGGCTAAGCAAAGCTTTGCACAGCCTCCTGATTTGGGCAAGACAGGGTGAGGATGACTCACAGCACTGCAAGGAAGGAGGCTCCTCCATCATCCCTGTCACTGTGACTCCCAAGCCATCCCCAGGCAGGGCACACTTCCAAAAAGAACACTAAAAAAGACTTTCTCATTAGTTTCTTTTCAGCCCAAGTAGTGGTTTGGGTTTTATTTTTAGCATTGTTGGGACTTTGCTGTTCCTGTCTGGTGGCAGAGTGCATTTGCTGCCTGTGTTGGCAGGGCACTGCAAGATGCCACTTCTACCCAGATCCATTTGTCCACCTCTCCTGAGGAGCACGTAGAGGCATTCTGTGAGATTAAATATGCTTCATTTATCTCCTGGAGTTCTTAATTGCTGAGCATTTTTTAATCTTACTTCATGTTCAGATAGAGAGCAAGAGCATTACAGAAATGCCAAATGCATAAATAAAGGAAAACAGGGAGGGGGGGGAAAAAATAAATTGCAAGGAAGAATAATTACTTTGGATCCTCTAGAAGGAAAAAAAAAAAAAAGAATTAACACTGAAGCCAGGAACAGGCAAGAGCAGCAATCACCACACCACCCTCCCCCCACCCTGCTGCCACTGATAACAGAGCCAGATAGATTTTTTTTTCCTTTTAAAGGGGGGAAAAATAAATAAATAAAGAGAAAGCTAATTCCCCAGTAACTTGTAGCCCCAAATCTCAGCAGTCAATTAATGACCTTTGCCTCTGACATCCTTTCCTTCAAGGTTTGCATGGCTATTATTTTTTTATTATGATTTTATTTTTTTTTCCCCTTCCCAGGACTTAATCTTTTAGAGTGATTTGTGTCTTCTAATAACTGACTGCTTGTTTTGCTATCAGTCAGCTCCAGGACTGCTACAAGCCTCTCTTCAGCTTAAATCTTGCTTTGTTCACCTTGTGACTTCAAATACCATCCTGTCTCAGGCAGGGAGGAAGGAGGGGAGGGAAAAAAAAAAAATCCCCAACCCAATCCCAAAATCCCATATTGCTCCTTACAGTTTTATTACTGAAGAGAGAAAATAAAGGTCACAAAGAACTTTAAAACAACAGCAAAGTCTTGAGGACAGGGGAGTTTTAAAGGAAGTTAGAAGCTTGAAATTACAGACTTCTAGGGTTTGGGTTTATTTTTTTTTTTTAGGATGTTCCAAGATATTTCAAAATGAAACAAAACAACAACAAAAAAGGCAAAAACAAAAACAAAAACAAAACAAAACACTCCAGAAACTCCTCTGACTCCTTCCTCTCCTTCACTCCTCGTGGGAAATTACTCAGAATTATCTCTCTTAGCAGCTTATGAAATGTCAAACATTCATATGGTGAGGAGGAGAGGGTAACTGAGATCCTCAAGAGCCTTGACTGGACATGGCAGGAGCTTCATAACTCCTTGGTGTCTTGGGACCTCCCTTCCCTAATCTCTTCATTTCTACACACCAGCAAACTGCTGAGCACCTTGAGAGGAACCAAAGCACCACACCTAAGGCTGTAGACCTCATCTGAGCAAGAGGAGATGAAGCACATCCTCCCAGTGCTGATGAAGAGCCCTGCAGTGCCTCACTGCTCCAAGTGCTCTGCACCCAGGCCCTACAGGACAACCTCTCACCAGGCATGGGGGCTGTGTCACTGTCCCCAGCATAAATGTCTCCATCTGGGGCTGGTCACGCTGGGCCACTGTCCCAGTGTAGAGAAGGAGATACAGCCCCAAACCCAGCTGAGTAAGCTGACTTCAGAGAAGAGCAAGGCTAACCAAGATGGGTCCAGAGGAACACTGAGTGCTTTTGACACCAGTTTTCTTCACAAAGGTGCTCTGCAGAGCTGGAAGAGTCCTGCACTGTGTATGTCTCCTCCACAAGGACCATAACTCCAGCTTACAAAGAGCAGCAGGACAGCTTGGGGCCTGGCTGCCTGCTGAGCTCCTGGAACAAGTAACTGCTGTGCTGGCAAGGGAGAAGATCTCCTCTGGAAGCTTCTCTGGGGAAAAAATGGGTTGGGAGACTCGACAGAGCTGCAGGGAACTGTGTGCAGCACTCTCAAAAGCACTCCAGGGACTTTGAGATCTACTCCTCTGCAGAAGTGGAATTCTCTGTCCTTACCCCACCTAACTATTAAGCCTCTTCCCAAAATAGGCCAGCCTTGAAGGGCTGCTGTGCACACAGAGTGCTAGGTGCTCTGCAAGAGGAGCTGGGCACCTCAGTTCTGCAAGGGGCTGGGAGTCAGGGTGCTCCTGTGCAGCAAGGTGCAGGCAGTCACCTCGAGGGAAGTTCAAAGGTGCCTGAGCAAGGCCAAGATAAATCAACCCCCAGGAGCTGGCCTTGTTTGTAAAGCCCAGGGCTTGGGGTCATGCACTTTCTGTAAGACACTTGATAAATGGGCAGAACAGGGAGGAGGAGAAGACCTGAAAACAATTCTCTTACAGCTCCTCCCTTTGCTGCCCTCAGTGCAGGTGCCTCATCCATCACATCTCTCCAGGCTCCTTCTGCCTTTTCCAGGGGCTTCCAACACCAGAGGCAATGAGATCTTCTGATCCCACAGCTCCTCTAATCCAGCAGAGCTACCTAACCAGCTCCTCTCTGCTGCCACTAATGCCATCAAGCAGGCTTCAGTGTGAGAGTGCTGACAGGATGCCAGCCACAGCCAGTGAAATGTTCCATTAATTATCATAATTGATATCAATAGCAGATGTCAGAGCTAATGAATGAGGACAATCATTGTCAGGAAGAGATGTATGGAGGAGTCCTCCAGCCCCTGAATATTGACTTCCAGAGGAATTTTTCTGTGGATGTGAATGCCTGCCTAACCTACTATCACTAGGTAGAATCACAGAATTGTTTTGGTGGGAAAAGAGATCTAAGACAGAGTCCAATAACCTTCAACCCAGCACCACCATGGCCATTAAACCATGTCTCCAAGTGCCATGGCCACACATTTCTTGAACACCTCCAGGCATGGGGACTCCACCACCTCCCTGGGTAGCCTGTTCCAATCCCTGACCACTCTTGCATCCAAGAAATTTTTCCCCATCTCCCACCTGAACCTCCCCTGGCACAATTTCAGGCCATTTCCTCTCATTCTGCCCCCTGATACAAGGGAGAAGAGATCAGTGCCCACCTCTCTGCAACCTCCTTTCAGGGAGTTGTAGAGAGCAATGAGGTCTCCCCTCAGCCTCCTCTTCTTCAGGCTGGAGGATCCCAGTTCCCTCAACCACTCCTCATATCACCTGTGCTCTGGATCCCTCATCAGCTTTGTTGTGAAGGAAGAGGTCTTGGAGAGATGTGGCCAAGGGAAATTCCCATCCTCCCAGAGTTAGGAAAGGACCTGCTTGGTGGCAGACATTTTACCATCTGGGGGGTGTTACTTGCTGAATTTTTGATCCCTAGGCAATGGGCCTTCCCTTCAGGAATGAGCAAGTAGCAGTTTCTGTCCAGTTCTGGGCCCCTCAGTTTAGGAAAGATGTTGAATTGCTGGAGCATGTCCAGAGAAGGGCAACGAGGCTGGGGAGGGGNGGGATTGGACGTGGCACTTGGTGCCATGGTTTAGATAGGCATGAGGTGTAGGGTGACAGGTTGGACTCGATGATCCTTGAGGTCCCTTCCAACCTTCTTGATTCTATGATTCTATGATTCCATGATTCTATGATTCTATGATTCTATGATTCCATGATTCTATGATTCTATGATTATCAAGCTCCTGCACCATGGAGGACACAGAATCACAGAATGATAGGAGATGGAGAGGACTTCTGGAGATCATCTAGATAGTCCAACCCCCCTGCCAGAGCAGGCTGCACAGGGTGCTGCAGCTATTTGTAGTTTCCAAGAGGCAGATACTGCCCAGGAGGGTTGTGGAGTCTCCCTCTCTGGAGATATTCAAAACCCACCTGGATGTGTTCCTGTGTGACCTGCTCTAGGTGATCCTGCTCTGGCAGGGAGGTTGGACTGGATGAGCTTTTGAGGTCCCTTCCAGCCCCTGACATTCTGTGATTCTGTGTCTGGGCAGGAGCAGAGAAGAACATCAGAGAGCAGCACTAGCATCCAGCATGGGGATGGGAAGAGAAAGCAGCACAGCCCTCAGCACAGTTAGGACCATCACCAGCATGCCACAAGCTGTGTTCCATCACACAAGGATCCCCTCAGTTGGGGGCAGGAAGGGGAAGGGATGCAGGTGGTGTGAGCAGTGGGGAGGATGTAGTGTTGACACCATCCTCATGATGGTGGAACTCTGCAGTAACAGATCAGCAGCTGAGCTCCCCTGCTTAACACCACCCCAGATCTGCTCACACTCACTGCTGAGGTGCCTAAAATTGGGAGGAAAAGATTTGCTAGAAAGTTTTCAGCCACTCTACACAGCAGAAGGGAAAATTTGTGCCTCAGCAGACTCCTTTTTAACTTCTTTGAGGAAAAAAAAAAAAAGTCAAACCAAATCCAACCCAATCCATAAAAACAAAGTGACAAAAATAGCCCCAGAAATGTTTTAGAGAAGCTTTGCATGATGCTGTATCTTTCTTTGGGCCAAACAATTTGATAACAAACACTCCCTTGCTTTGTTCAGTTATTCTGTTTTTACTCATGGGATAAAAGCCTCTCCTGAATGGCCCTAAAGGTTCTCCTTCTGCAGAAAGAGTGCACAACAACCCTTGAATGAGAAGGAACATCCACATCCAAGGGCTGGAGCACCTCTGCTGTGAGGACAGGCTGAGGGAGCTGGGGTTGTTCAGTCTGGAGAGGAGAAGACTCCATGGGGACCTTAGAGCTGCCTTCCAGTACCTGAAGGGATCTTACAGGAAGGCTGGATGGGGACTTTTCATCAGGGTATCTAGAAACAGGACAAGGGGAAATGGTTTGAAGGTGAGGCAGAGCAGGGTTAGACTGGAGCTGAGGAAAAAGTTCTTCAGTAGGAGGGGGGTGAGACTCTGGAACAGGTTGCCCAGGGAGGCTGTGGATGCCTCCTCCCTGGGGGTGTTCAAGGCCAGGCTGGATGAGGATTTAAGCAACCAACTCTAGTTGAGAGGCATCCCTGCTCATGGGGGGGAGGTTGGAGCAGATGACCTCTGAGGTCTCTTCCAACCTGAGCCTTTCTATGACAACCCTTGAATCACAAGGAACATCCACAACAACCCTTGAATGAGAAGAAGAGGTAAGCACTGAAAACATCATGAACAAAATAAATCCTCATCTAAAGTCTTACCAGAGCTAGCCTGAGCAGGGCACTTGATCTTATGTCTTGGGCAGCCCTAAAGTCTTTCATTACTGGGCTCAGTGGACCAGAGAGGCTACAAACCTGCACATCTAAATACAGCTGATGTGCAGCTCATGACTCTGTGGCCTTCTCACTTAACCCAAGTCACTGGCCCATGATAGGCTTTGCCAACCTTGCTGTTTCAGGCAGGAACAAACATTTTATGTGCTGTCAGTTTAGCAAATCCATTCCCCCCCCTCCCCACCTTCATTGGCTGTGGTCATTAATCATCCCCAAGTGTCTCCATGGTGAGATGTGCTAATTTTGGTAGGGCTTGCTCAGCATGTCTTGAAGAGCAGCCTGTTGCCCCAGCAGTGGAGCATGGCTAACCTCCCTGAACTGCTGAGCTGGTGGAGCTGCTGCCCAAGGACTCAGCTCCCATCTCAGCTCTGCATGAACAGAAAGGTTTGGTGGAGCTTCCTGGGACTGAAGCCTTGCTTTGGTCAAGCTGAGCAGCTGGATTATGACTCAGTGGAAGACTGGAGCCAACCTGGCAAAGCAATTGCAGGGCTCTCTCTGTGTGAATGAGAACATGGGCAAGACAATGCCTCTCCTTCCCTTGGTGGCTTGCATTGACGTGTCTCTGCTGTTCTCCTCTCTGAAGAATCCACAGGTGGATATTTCACTCCTTTGTGCCCAGCCATCCCATCACTTGCACTTCTGACACCATTTCTAGTAGGTGGAGATAAGAACCATTTCTCAGATGCCAGCCTGTCTGTCTGCAAAGCAGGAGATTCATTGCAGCTCTTGGCAGGCATTCAGCTGGACTTCTGCTCTTACCACCCTTTGGTTCTCCCCCTCTGCTCCACTCTCCTGAGACCACACCTGGAGTACTGCATCCAGTTCTGGAGCCTCTATTACAGGAAGGATCTGGAGGTGCTTGAAGGTGTCCAGAGAATAGCCACGAGGATGAGCAGAGGGCTGGAGCTGCTCTGCTCTGAGGACAGACTGAGAGAGTTGGGGTTGTTCAGTCTGGAGAAGAGAAGGCTCCAAGGAGACCTTCTTGTGGCCTTCCAGTATCTGAAGGGGGCTACAAGAAAGCTGGAGAGGGACTTTTGAGGGTGTCAGGGAGTGATAGGACTGGGGAGAATGGAACAAAGCTGGAAGTGGGGAGATTCAGATTGGATGTTAGGAAGAAATTCTTCCCCATGAGGGTGGTGAGACACTGGCAGAGGTTGCCCAGGGAGGTGGTGGAAGCCTCATCCCTGGAGGGATGCAGCCAGGCTGCATGTGGCTGTGAGCAACCTGCTGTGGTGTGAGGTGTCCCTGCCCATGGCAGGGGGGTTGGAACT
>VXBD01004197.1:93464-106767 GCA_013399975.1 Indicator maculatus | reverse complement strand
CTACCCTTCCATGACTCTGTGATCTTAAAGGTCCTCTCCAAACAAAATGCTTCAATGATTCTATGCTCTTTAAGGTCCTGTCCTTTCCAACCCTTCTAGCCTCTCTCTTTCTTGAGACAAAGGCAATACTCTTCCATCTCATCTCCAGGAAAAGAAAGAAAGGCTGCCAAAGAAATGAATCCTCCAACAAGCACTCAGCCCCCTCCAACTTGCTGCTTTGCAGATTTCTTTTCTTTCCCTACCTTCCACTCAATTATTTTATCCACTCCAACACTACTATTTTCTGCTTTTAGATCTCCTGAAGTGAGTTTGTGTGTGGGTGAGGATTGGGTGAGTCTCCTCACAAGCTATCCTCTGCTAATAGTCTGTTACTTTTCTCCTCATATTTACCTCATTCAGCAAAAAATTTTTTTTTCTTGTTGTTTCTACTTGATTTGACACTGAAAGTTAATGCTCTGCTATATATACACACACATCTAGATGTATTTTCTTTTCCTTTTTTTTTTTCCTTTTATTTTATATTATTCCTTGATTAGAAATGTGACATTTCCCCCCAGGATTTAAATGGAGTGAAGTGACTAACAGGGGTCTGGCTGCAACATTAGCTTTAATTGTCTGCTAATAGTTCCAAGCATTTAGCTCAATCTTCCAGTAGCCAGGCAAAAATGTCTCCCTAAGGAGATTTCTCAGGGATAATGGACTCCTCACCACCCTGCCAGGGAAGCAACCATCTTGGTGGCAGCAGGATGCTCCTGGTGTGCATCACTGCAAGAACCTTTTTCCATCATGCTCATGAGATGGTGGAGATCAAGGGTTGGGGTCTTCACTACAAGAAGGACATTGAGGTGCTGGAACATGGCCAGAGAAGGACAATGAAGCTGGCAAAAGGTCTAGGGCAGCACAAGTCTGGTGAGGAGCAGCTGATGGAATTGGGATTGTTCAACCTGGAGGCTGAAGGGAGAGCTCCTGGTTCTCTACAACTTCCTTAAAGGAGGTTGGAGCCAGGTGTGGGTCAGCCTCTTCTCCCAAGAAACAAGAAGGAAGAGAGTCAAGTTATGTTAGGAGAAATTGAGGTTGGACATGAGGAACAATTTCTTCCCCAGAAGGGTTGTGAAGGCCTGGACCAGTCTGCTCATCTCTGGAGGGCTTTCAAAGCCATGGAGATGTGGTGCTGAGGGGACCTGATTTTGTTGTGACCTGGCAGTGCTGGGTTAATGGTTGGACTTGACAGTGTGAAAGGCATTGTCAGCCCAAACTGTTCTGTGATTCTATGAGTCTTGCCCAGCCTGGTCCATTCCTTTGGTACCACTGACTTGTCCTTTCTTCTCTTCCAGCTCTGTCTCTGACTTGTGCTGGTCCTGCACTTGGGTGTCTCCTGCAGAAAAAATAAATCACAGAATTGCAGAATGATGGTTTGGAAAGGACCTCTGGAGATCATTGAGTCCAACCCCCCTGCCAGAGCAGGAGCACCCAGGGCGGCTCACAGAGGGACATATCTAGATGGGTCTTGAAAGTCACCAGAGAAGACTCCACAACCTCTCTGGGCAGCCTCCTCCAGGGCTCCAGCACCCTCCCAGCAAAGAAGTTTCTCCTCATGTTAAGGTGGAACCTCTTGGGGTCCAGTTTGTACCAACTGATCCTCATCCTATCACTGGGCACCACCATAAAGATCCTGACCCCTTCATCTCTCCCCCCACTCCTCAGCTACCTCTAGAGATTATCATTCCTCCCATTACCCCAGAGCTGTGCCAGCCCTCAAGGGCCAGCTTGTCATTGCAACTCAGTGCTTGTGGTGGTCTAAAGAGGTTTGACAGAAGACTTCTCAGCAGCAAGCAGAGTTTTGCCACGACCTGAACTCTTCACAGGGACACATCAACCGTGGGCACGTCTCTGAGGCAGGCAATTTTCAATCCATTTTCCTTCCATTTCCTCATTTTTGTTTCAAAGATGTCAAAGTCCTTTGATAAGACAAGAAGGGCTCATTACAACTTGCTGGTCTTTTTTTGTTTGGTTTTTTTCCTTCCTTTCTTTCTTTCTTTCTTTTCTTTCTCTCTTTCTTTCTTTCTTTCTTTTCTTTCTCTCTTTCTTTCTTTCTTTCTTTTCTTTCTCTCTTTCTTTCTTTCTTTCTTTTCTTTCTCTCTTTCTTTCTTTCTTTCTTTTCTTTCTCTCTTTCTTTCTTTCTTTCTTTTCTTTCTCTCTTTCTTTCTTTCTTTCTTTTCTTTCTCTCTTTCTTTCTTTCTTTCTTTTCTTTCTCTCTTTCTTTCTTTCTTTCTTTTCTTTCTCTCTTTCTTTCTTTCTTTCTTTTCTTTCTCTCTTTCTTTCTTTCTTTCTTTTCTTTCTCTCTTTCTTTCTTTCTTTCTTTTCTTTCTCTCTTTCTTTCTTTCTTTCTTTTCTTTCTCTCTTTCTTTCTTTCTTTTCTTTCTCATTTCCTTTCAAACTTCTCTCCTCCAAGATCCCTTTGTTGTTAAAAACACATCCAATTTGTGATGTGAAGCCTTCTGCTCCAGGCTGAATGGGAAGGGGATCTTACTTCATCAAAACACAGTGACTCAACAGGAGTGGAGTCAGCAGCTTCAGCAACTTCAAAAGAATAGGGTCAGAATTTTCATTACTTTTGGAAATCTTTCAGTTTGAGCTTCTTATTGTGTTTGTAATTATATTTCTATTATTTAATTATTTCCNCATTCCAGGCTCTCACCACTCTCATGGGGAAGAACTTCTTCCTCATGTCCAGTCTGAATCTCCCCACTTCTAGCTTTATTCCATTCCCCCCAGTCCTATCACTCCCTGACACCCTAAAAAGTCCCTCCCCATCTTTCTTGTAGCCCCCTTCAGATACTGAAAGGCCTCATGGATCTCAACTATTAGATCCCAAATTATTTTTACAGAATTAAGGCAGTATGGTTGGGGTGAGTTTTATTGTCCTCTAAACATAAAACCTGAGAGCTGAACCACCTTGGTTGAAAAGAGCCATCCCCATAGTTTGCTCTACAAGTTAAGGCTCTCACAACCAAAATCAGGAGCAGATTCACCTCTTCTCTGGATTCACAGCTTCACAGATTGCATTGGGTTGGAAGGGAACCTCCAAGGGCATCTTGTCCAACCCCCCTGCAGTCAGCAGGGACACCTCCAGCTAGAGCAGGTTGCCCAGGGCCACATCAAGTCTGATCTTGAATGTCTCCAGGGATGGAGCCTCATCCACAGCCCTGGGCAACCTGTTCCAGTGCTTCACCATCCTCATTGTGCAGAACTTCCTCCTGATGTTCAACCTAAATCTTCCCTGCTCCAGTTTCAAACCATTGCCCCTTGTCCTACCCCCACAGGCCCTTCAGTACAGTCCCTCCCCAACCTTCCTGTAGGTCCCCTTCAGATATTGAAATGCAGATGGCTCTGCTGAACAGCTCTCAGCTCTGCATTCTTTGGCTTGGTCTCTTTTCCCTAGTATCAGATGAGAGGAAATGGCCTCAAGTTGCAACAGGGGAGGTTTAGGTTGGAGATTAGGAAAAATGTCTTTGCTGGAAGAGCGGTCAGGGATTGGACCAGGCTGCCCAGGGAGGTGGTGGAGTCCCCATCCCTGGAGGTGTTCCAAGAACATGTGGCCAAGGCTCCTGGGCTCATGGTTTAGTGGCCATGGTGGTGTTGGGTCAATCCATGATCTTAAAGGCCTTTTCCAACCCAAACAATTCCATGATTCTGTCATCCACATGCCTTAGGACTGAGATTGTTGCTTACTCTTCCTCATAAATTTGCTTTTTTTTTTTTTCTGTGCCTGGCATTGCAGAATCCTTTGTGGCTTTACATCAGCTACACGTTCCCCATCCTTCCCTGCACATCTGCCAAGCCAGCTGTTCTCCATCCCACACTTATGGATTACCCTTCCTAGGTGCAGCCTTGATGCTTGTCCTTATTCAATCACATCCCAGCTTTTTCAGCCTGATTCTCCCATTTGGCATGTTTGCCTCACACACAAATTCCGTTCTCCAGCATGTTTGGCTCTCCTCCCATCACTGCACAGCTCACTGTCTCCATGAGCCTCATCTCTCCTCTGCTATCCACACCATGAGAGAATGCATCAGCTGACAGGAGGTGCAGAACAGGTCCCAAGGCAGATGTGACAGATGACAGCAGGTATAGAACAGGTCCCAAAGCAGATGTGGCTCACCCACCCTTCCACTTCTAACACTTCCCTCTTTAGCTGGCATGGCAAATGCTGGTGGTGGGCACCCCTCTGCTTCTCTGCAAGTACAGCACCTTGGTCCAAATGCCTGTTCTGGTGGAGGTGTGAGCCTCCATCTTCCATCCCTCCTCATTTCTATGCCTCCTGCTGCTCTCAGAATTCCTACTGGGCAAAGACTTGCTTGTGGCTGCTTCATCCCACCCTGTGGGTCTCAACAAAAGCTGCAAGGCTCCTCAGAATTCCTACTGGGCAAAGAGCTGCTTGTTACTACTTCATCCCACCCTGTGGCTCTCAACAAAGCTGTAAAGCTCCTCAGAAACATGTTCTGAGCAGCAAAGGGACTTGGAAGTTTTGTGCCATCTCTTTATCCAACCCTATTCACTAGTGGCTGGCCATGAGGCAATGATTTGTTTCAGGCATCTGGTTTCTGAGATACCAAAATGCTGTTGTGGGTTTTTTTTTTCCCCTCCTTTTATTTTCCATTTAAATGCTAAAGACTATAAGGAGGAAACCTCTCTGAAAACAAAGCAAACAAGAAACAGTCTGCAAATCAGCAAGGTAAAACCCTTCCAAGTGTCTGAGGAAGCCACTTCAGGACAGGATTAAGAGCAAAACTAGGGTGGTAAAGCCTGAAATCAGGTGAACTACTCCAAACCCTGAAAAACTCTTAAGTCTTTTGGAGTCCCAGACAGTTCAAGTTGCTGTCCTGGAATAAGTGTCAAGGTAAGCTGGATCCCAGTTCCTGGGACTCAAGATTGATTAGATCAAAATTTCAAGCAAATCTGAACCTCAAAGCCTTAACTTCTGGGTCTCACATTACTGTCTCTGGACTCCAGTTCTCATCCAGACCCTGAAAGCCTCTCTCTTATCCCAAAGGACTCTTGGAATTCAGTTCATACACTACTTTGAGCCCAGCTTCTGGAGCAAACATTGGATTCTAACTACACATAGTATTTAATATTGTTTCACCACAATTCCAAGCCCTCTAAAGAGAGCTAATGTTAGAGAAGGTGAATCAATCCTTGGAGGTTTCAGCTCCTCTCCACTCACTGTAGAAAGAGTTTGGAGTGACTTGCTTAGAATTCTGTCATTTCATAAGGTCACAGAATCATTTTTGATTGGAAAAGACCTTTTGGATCATCCAGTCCAGCCCTTACCCCAGCACTGCCAGGTCACCACTGACCCATGGCCCTCAGCACCACATCTACATGACTTTGAAACCCCTCCAGGGATGGGGACTCCACCACTGCCCTGGGCAGCCTACTCCAGGGCTTGACAACACTTTGGGGAAGAACCAACCTAAACCTCCCTTGGTGTAACTTGAGGCCATTTCCTCTTATCCTGTTTCTTGTCGATAGGGAGAAGAGACCAACCCCCACCTGCCTCCCATCTCCTTTCAGAGAACCAGAAGGTCTCCTCTCAGCCTCCTTTACACCAATCTGAAGGTACTTTTGAACACTTAAATTAGGGCAGATGACTCCCAGAGGAGCTCAGAACTATCTGCCAGGTCAGAGTGCAAATTCCTCCCTGGGAGTGTTCAAGGCCAGGTTGGATGAGGCTCTGAGCAGCCAGGTCTAGTTGAGAGGTGTCCCTGCCCATGGTAGGGGGGTTGGAATAGATGAACTCTGAGGTCCCTTCCAGCCTAGACCATTCTATGATTCTATCCTGCCCTACTCCAAATGCCTTGGAGGAAGCCACCACTCAAATTCTTGAGCTTCTCCATTCCACAGATTGCCTTAAAGCACACTTTTTAACATATTTTTCTTAGCTATGGTTTGTGGAGTTGTTAGATCCCAGCTCTCTCTTGCCCTTGGTGGTGAGGCTAAAGCTAAGGTCAGGTCATTTTGTCAACAATAAAGATCTTATTGAAGTTGCCAGAGAGCAGGTGGGAGCTTCACCCTGGTGCTCAGCTGCATTTCCAGGGGAAATGTCACCAACCCATCCAGACACCAAATCAGAAAGCCTCTGTTTCAATGATCTATGCAACTCCCTGCTAATGACCTGCCCTAAGGAGCATCCTCTTCAAAAGGATGAAGGCTGGGAGGATTTAAGGAAGGAAGGTGCTGAGAAGGGGGTTGGAAAGATAACAACTTGATTTCCTGCAGAGAAAGCACACCACATCCAGTTCAAGGTAGTGGGTTGGGGTTTTTTTTCCCCCTCTCTTTTTACAACAGAAGTCATCCTGCTATCATCTTGCTGCCACACAGAGCATTTCGTGTAACCCTTGGCTACAAGTTGTATGGGAGGTGAATTATCCTAGTTACAGAGTCTTCTGCTGGGAAACCATTGACTGCTCTGGGGGAGTGGAGCAGGTTGGGAGGGAAAAGAGATCAGGATGAGGGGGAGGATTGGGACAAAAGTCACTCAGAGTCCTGGAGAAACACATCTTTAGGAGAGGGTTTGGACAAAAGTCACTCAGAGTCCTGGAGAAACACAGCTTTGGGGGAGGATTGGGACAAAAATCACTGAGTGTCCNGGAGAAACACATCTTTGGGAGAGGGTTTGGACAAAAGTCACTCAGAGTCCTGGAGAAACACATCTTTAGGTGAGGGTTTGGACAAAAGTCACTCAGAGTCCTGGAGAAACACAGCTTTGGGAGAGGGTTTGGACAAAAATCACTGAGTGTCCTGGGGAAACATATCTTGGAGAAACATATCTTTGGGGGAGGGTTTGGATAAATGTCACTCAGTGTCCTGGAGAAACACATCTTTGGGGGAGGATTGGGACAAAAGTCACTCAGAGTCCTGGAGAAACACATCTTTGGGAGAGGGTTTGGACAAAAATCACTCAGTGTCTTGGAGAAACACATCTTTGGGAGAGGGTTTGGACAAAAATCACTCAGTGTCCTGGAGAAACATATCTTGGAGAAACATATCTTTGAGGGAGGGTTTGGACAAAAATCACTCAGTGTCCTGGAGAAACATATCTTTGGGGAGGGTTTGGACAAAAGTCACTCAGAGTCCTGGAGAAACACATCTTTGGGGAGGGTTTGGATAAATGTGGTTGAATCCCCACCCCTGGAGGGGTTTTGAAGCTGCAGAGATGTGGTGCTGAGGACATGGTTTAGCACCAGATGTGGCAGAGTTAGAGCATGGTTGGGCTCAATGATCTGAAAGCTTTATTCCAACCAAAATAATTCTATGACTGTATTACAGGAACAAGAGCTGCAGTGAAGAGCTGCCACCACCTGCCTCTGCTGCACTGGGACCTACTGATACATGTCACAGACAACAGCTCCTCCTCACCCATGGCAAGGCATGAAGCCTTCAGCATGAAGGCATGTGAGGGATTTACCATCTCCCAGCACCCATGAAACCATCCGGGCCCTCACAAGAAGATGGAACCACTCAAAACCAGGATGAATGAGGCTTTGAGCAACCTGGTCTAGTAGGAGGTGTCCCTGCCCATGGCAGTGGGGTTGGAACTGGATGACCTTTGAGGTCCCTCCAACTCAAGCCACTCTATGATTCTGTGAAGATCAAAGACAAGCAAGGGTGTGAGGAACACAGCACCTCCCAGGACTCATCCTGGCCCTCATGAAGATGGAGCTGCTCAAGACCAAAGCCAGGCAGGATGTGCAGAAAGCTTGAGTGGCTCTTTGGCCAGCAAGCAAACCCAGCCTGGTGACTAAAGGTTAAGTGCTAAAAATGTGCTGGTGGCAAAAATCTGCAAGGCTTTTAAGCCAGACTTGGGGAAGATTATCTCCCTGGGGCTTCTTGAGCCTTCCCCCTCGTAGCCAGGTTTGGGCTTCAGACTGCTTCAGACACAAGGATTAGGGAGAGCAAAGGAAATTCAATTCATCCTGTCAGATCCCATGGCCAGCAAACAGGTTTGGCTGGTGGCTATTTGGGTATTGCAAAGCTTCAGCAGCAGAAGCTGCCACATAATCTAGTTAAAGGTTTGATCAATGTTTCTGCATGTTGGCTGCACTCAGAATTCTAAACTAAATACAGTTTATGGTGATCTAGAAAAGAAATGTTTTTGTTTTGCTGCCTCCTCTTTTGATGACAGATTATGTAAATGACAAACAACTTCAGAAAGGAAACCTGAAGAAGCAAAGCTCTGCAAAGACTGAAGCTGAGCTTTCTAAATGCTGCAGAATGTGTTAAAGTGAGAGGTTCAGTTACCAGCAGTGTGGACTCACCAAACATTTTGGTGTTACTAAATCTGCTTCTTTTGCAGAAAAACCCCAAGCAGAGGAGCCTTAAAGAATTCCCTGGTGGCTGCTCTGGCACTGGCTCTGGCTTATTCCATCTCAACCTTTTTTACTGGGAGGGTGACAGAGCCCTGGAGCAGGCTGCCCAGAGAGGTTGTGGAGTCTCCTTCTCTGGAGACTTTCAAAACCTGCCTGGATGTGTTCCTGAGTGATCTGCCCTGGGTGATGCTGCTTTGGCAGGAGGGTTGGACTCGATCTCTGTAGGTCCCCTCCAACCCCTAGCATTCTAGGATTTATTTCCATTGTGAGATGTTCTCAAAGCCAACCACCTCACTGAAGAAATTTCTTCACTGAAAGGGTTCTCAGAGACCTGCACAGGCTCCCCAGGGAGGTGGTTGAATGCCCATCCCTGGAGGGGTTTCAGTGCTGCAGAGATGTGGTGCTGAGGGCCATGGTTTAGCATCAGCCTCGGTAGAGCTAGGGAATGATTGGACTCAGTGACCTTAAAGCTCTTTTCCAACCAAAACAATTCTGTGATTTTATGTCTGAGAACTTCAAGAAGCAGAATGAAGAGTCCTGTCCTCAAACTGATTGTCTGGAAGGACACAATTGCTGGTGAACCATCCCCAGCCTGTGTCAGAGGCAGACAATCACAGACCAGGTTAATGCGGTCCCTTTGAGGAGAGGGAGACAATTCCCAGCTGAGATGAATCCACCTATTTTCTGAGCACAGCTCATCAGCTCACACCTCTGGAGGGTCTAACCTGACTTTCCTTGCCAATGGACAAAACACTTTGGGGCAAAACTTGTGTCCTTTTCCACCAGAAAAACCTCAGCTTGGGGTTGATCAACCAGGGTCTGAACCTCCTCTTACAAGCAGTTGGAAAAGAAATGGAACAGAAAATAAGAAAAGCTTAAAAGGGAGGAAAAAAAAAAAAAAGCCAATCTGCTATTAATTTTTTCAACTTTTTGCTTCACTGGAAAAATTGAAAAATTTTCAATTCAGGTTAACACAAAATGTATTTTTTTTTCCCTCCCTTTTCCTTTTCCATTTGGCCACTGAACCAAAAACTACGTTGTCTCTTGGCTCTTATTGGCACCCATTCTTGCTCAATTGTGTTGGTTCATTGCCCCTATTTTCAAGAGACAGCTCCAGCTTTCTAATTGTATCTGCTGTGCTCACTGGAGGCATTGCATAGAAGGCTCTGGCTACTCTGGATGATTATAGGTTATTTTGTTTTAGTGGAGGAAGAAAAAGAAAAGTAAAGAAAAGAATAATCATTGGTCCATGCTAGCTGTAATTTGTGCCTCCTCTCCAAGCTGAGATCCACCAAATGTTTCCACAGAATCAAACCTCTCTGACTTTTATTTTACCCCCTGGGGAACCTCTTCCAGGGTCTCACCACCCTCACTCTGAGGAGCTCCTTCTTCATCTCCAGTCTAAATCTGCCCTCCTCACACTTCAGTCCATTGCCCCTTCTCCTGTCACTACAAATCCTCATAAAAAGTCCCTCCCCAGCTTTCTTGTAGCTCCTTGAGGTACTGGAAGCCTGCTCTAAGGTCTCCTTAGAGCCTTCTCTTCCCCAGGCTGAACAGCCCCAACTCTCTCAGCCTGTCCCCATAGGGAAGGTGCTGCAGCCTTCTGATCATCTTTGTGACCTCCTCTGGACTCACTCCAACACTTCCAGGTCCTTCTTATGCTGGGAGCACAAGAGCTGGAGTCAGTGCTCTGGCTGGGGTCTCAAGAGAGCAGATTCCCTTTCATCTACTTAGAATCATAGAATGGTCCAGGCTGGAAGGGACCTCCAAAGCTCATCCAGTCTGACCTCCTGCAGTCAGCAGGGACATCCCCAACTAGATCAGGTTGCCCAGGGCCTTGTTGAGCCTCACCTTGAATAAGTCCAGAGAAAGTGCCTCAAACACCTCCCTGGGCAACCTCTTCCAATGTTCCACCACCCTCAGAGTGAAGAACTTCTTCCTGATATCCAACCTAAATCTGCCCTTCTCCAGTTTGGAGCCGTTGCTCCTGCTCCTATCACCACAGTCTCTCTCCATCTTTCCTGTAGCCCCCTTCAGGCACTGGAAGGCTGCTCTAAGGTCTCCCCAGAGCCTCCTCTCCTCCAGGCTGAACCCCCCCAGCTCCCTCAGCCTGTCCTTGTGCATTTAATGGCATTATGCAGGAATCCCAGGCTGAGTGCTCATTGCAGGGGGGGAAAAAACAAATGAATGTTCTGTCAGAAAATGTCATTTTCTGAGGAGTGAGTCGTTGCTCAGGAACATGTTGACTTCAATCACACTTCATTTGGAGGAGAAAATAAAAAAAAAAAAACCAACAACACAGAGTGGAACTGTTTTGATTTTCCATTTGAAGTGATTTTTCATTTTAGCTTTTTTTTTCTTTTCCCTTTTTTTTTTTTTTTGTTCCATTGGTATTAAAATGATCTACAGCTGTAAAAACTGAAACAGGAGGGAAGCACTTCAGTCATTAAATCCCAAAGGTTTGAGTGGTCTCTAAAGATGTTGCATCTCCTCAGGATTTTACACCCAAAGTTATTGCATCCCCTCAGGGTTTTACACCCAAAGTCATTGCATCCCCTCAGGGTTTGACACCCAAAGCTATTGAATCTCCTCAAGGTTTTAAAGGAAAAATGGGGGAGGTGAAAAAAATCCCATCCCAAAAGTGGGGAGGAGTGGGAAAAAAATGAATGAGAAATTGTGAAGACTCTCAAGAGTGGCCAAAAGAATTCCTCCACTGGTTTAAAAATCCCTATCAGGAGCAAAGTCATCCAAGACCAAAGGCAGTCCAAGGTCTGTACAGGGGTTTTGAGCTCATATGGACTATGAGTTGCTCACTGCCAGCATGGACCTGAGGCTCTGGTGTCACCAAAGTAAAATGAGATCCTTCCAGTGACTCCCTACCATGAAGGGAACATCATCCTGTGGCACATCATTGCAGCAGCTCATACAGCAGCACCTGAACACCTCCCCTTTTGGCCTGTGCTTCCAGACTGGGTTGTTTATGGGGTACCCCCATATTGGTACACAGCAGCTCTGCCCATGGGGCACAACCCTCCTTAGGTCTCTTCTCCCTAGGAACAAGTGATAGGAGAAGAGGAAATGGCCTCAAGTTGCAGCAGGGGAGGGGTAGGTTGGGCATTAGAAGAAAATTCTTCACTGAAATGGTTCTCAAAGCCTGGCACAGGCTGCCCAGGGAGGTGGCTGAATCCCTGGAGGTGTTGAAAAGACACAGAGCTGTGGTGCTGAGGGCCATGGTTTAGCACCAGGCTTGGTAGAGTTAGAGACTGGTTGGACTCAAAGATGTTAAAGGTTTTTTTCCAATCAAAATGATTCTGTGGTTCTCTGTCCTCTGAATTCAACCTGCAAAGCAGTGACCCACCAAGGAGAACACAATATTGGCCTTCCAATATTCCAATGTTTCCTTCCCCTCCTGCTTAGACCTCCTATAGAATCATGGAAATGTTTTGGGTGGAGGAGACTTTTAAGATCATTGAGTCCAACCCTATCCCAGCACCACCAGGTCACCACTGCACCATGTCCCTTAGCACCACATCTCCACAGGGATGAGGACTCCACCACTCCACCTGTTCCAGGGTGATGCCCAAACTCCAAACTCATCCAGTCTGAAGTCCAGCCCACCACCACTTCTGGAGATGGTTGGTTTGGCATTTTATTTATTCTTGTCTGACCCTGGTGTGGGGGGAATTTCAGCTCACACTGACACAGCAGCCACCCCAAAACTCACAGCACCACTCTCAGTGCAATTCTCTGCTCTTTGCACCTCCTGCTCAGCATTGCATCACCTCAGTGGATAATGGATAATAAATCCCCCACCTCTCCTCCCCCTTTTATCTCTTTCTCTCTTGCTTTTGGCTCTCTGACAGCTTCTCTTCCCCTCCCTTCCCCTTTTGTCAAAACAGCAGCTTTGATTTGAGCCAAGTGAAATAACAATTGACATGTGATTGACAGCAGCCCAAACAGATGCAGGCTGAGGTTACAGAGAAGGAGCAAACAAACAGAGGCAGCAGGGCAGCCAAACCTGTCACTGACACCTCGAGAACAAGGAGCTGGAGGAGCTGCTGGGTTTGAGGCTTCTCAGTTGTACCCTCTGATCATCAGCCAAGTGACTCAAGTCATTAGTTTTTCTTTCTTTTTCTTTTTTTTTTTGGACTTTCAGGGCAAAAAATTTCAGTCCCATGCTTCAAAAGGGTTCACAACAGCTGCCTGCCCCTTAGCACTGCTTGTTCTTGATCTTAGACTTTGTCAAGCACTGGGAGAAACCTGCAGGAGAAAGATACAGGAGCAGCTGTGGCTGTGCTGCTTGGCACCAGCTCCTGCTCTCCTCTCATTAGGTGAGCTGAGTGTTCAAAGGGGCTCCTCACCTGCCAGGCAAGGCACAGAGCAGGGTGTGCAAACCCTGAGGGGTGCACCACTTCTGTGGTGGGGAGAACAAAAGCATCCTGAGCCAGCAATGTGCCCTCGTGGCCAAGAAAGCCAATGGTCTCCTGGGGTGCATGGAGTGTGGCCAGCAGGTTAAGGGAGGTTCTCTTCCTCTACTCTGTCCTAGTGAGGCCACATTGGGAGTTCTGGGTCCAGTTCTGGGTTGCACAGTTCAGGAGGGACAGGGAACTGCTGGATAGAGTCCAATGGAAGGCCATGGAGATGCTGAGGGGCTGGAGGAGCTCTGTGAGGAGCAAAGGCTGAGATCCCTGGGGCTGGTGAGCCTGGAGAAGAGCAGCTCCAGAGGGGATCTGAGCAATGCTCAGCAAGAGATAAAGGGTGGGGAGGAGGATGGGGCTGGGCTCTTTTCTGTGGTACCCAGGGACAGGACAAGGGGCACTGGGCACAAAGTGGAAACCAGGAGGTTCCATCTGGAAATGAGGAGAAAATTCTTCGGAGTGGGGGTGCTGGAACGCTGGAGCAGGCTGCTCAGAGAGGTTGTGGAGACTCCA
>VXBD01004197.1:75701-92952 GCA_013399975.1 Indicator maculatus | reverse complement strand
AGAGGTTGCCCAGGGAGGTGGTGGAAGCCTCATCCCTGGAGATTTTTGCAGCCAGGCTGGATGTGGCTGTGAGCAACCTGCTGTGGTGTGAGGTGTCCCTGCTCATGGCAGGGGGGTTGGAACTGGATGATCCTTGAGGTCCCTTCCCTGACAATTCTATGATTCTATGCTCTCCAGAGGTCCCTTCCAACCCCTAGCTGCAAGCTACAGGAGAAATCCTGCTCCACTAGCTGTTAGATATGATTCCATTGCTCTGCTGTGTGGGAACAGCCAAGCAACAGGGAGCAGCCAGCAGGCACATTAGGCTGGCTGCTAGCTCCTGATGCTCCTCCTCACACGTGCCTCTGGTTTGAAGCAATTCATCAGATCACTTTCCCAAAGAATTGTGTGTGAATTGATTTCCCACCTCCAGACACAGGCTGGTTGCTTTTTCTTGTTGTTCTCTCTGCAGGTTGTTGTTGGGTTTTGGTTTGGTTTCTTTTTGTTTTGTGTGGTTTGTTGTTTTTTTTTTTTTTTTTCCCAAGCAAGTGTCTGAAGGAAGCTCAAGCTGTGCTGCTTGGTTTGAGAGACACGGAGGGCAAGGCTCTGATTTCTGGTGGCTCCAGCCCCACTTACTGGGAGTGCTATTTGCAGAGCTGCTTTAAAGCTGGAAATCAATGAGGGTGGTTACTGTTTACCATGAAAATGAGCATTCCAGCCTCTTCCACTCAAAGGAAAAGACATTTTCCTAGTCACCTGCCACTCAAACAGCAGCTCGCTGGCACTCACTAATTTAATGCAAATCTCGTTTGGCTTCCTTGTGTTTGGCATCTGAGTGCATTTTGGGTGCTGCTGGTTTGGATGCTAATGATGCTGCTCCAGTGCTAACTAGGTCTTTATAGCCCTCACTTCCATGATACCAGTAATTACACAGTTATGTGTGTGCATATATCTACATCTGTAGGTGCATGATCAGTGCACTCAGCTCTCTCTCACCTCTCTTTTCTTGCTGCCCCAGAGAAGGGAGTTCTGATTGTCAGCATGCCCATGGGGTTGTGTTTGCAGTAGGCTTTTTTTTTTTTTCCTCCACCTCTCAGTCTGAGCAATCAGCAAACAAACAAACAAACAAACAAACAAAAAAGGTTAAAAAAGAAAGAAAAATCAGCAAATCTTCCAGGTGACAGTAAGCAGAAACCTGTGGATCTGGGTAAAACCAAACCTGAGGACGGGAAATAAAGGCACAAAGCCTTGCTCTGCTCTTCCATACAAATGGCTTTGCTAAAATCCATTGGTGCCAGGCATGGATCTCTCTCACCAGTACAGCCCAACCTGTGGCTCTGGCCACACTGAGACCCTCAGGGATTTATTGCTTAGCATCCACCTAGCCAAGGTGGAGGAATCATAGAGTGGTTTGGGTTGGAAGGGACCTTAGAGATCACCTAGTTCCAACCCCCACCCCCCCTCCACTCATGGATAAATTTGTAGTGAGGGAAGAGTAAGAGAAGAGCAAATGGTCCTGATCACCTCTTAAAAGAGGAGAAAATAAGAGCAGAACATGGAGAACCACAGTGAGAAAGGATGAGAGGCAGCTGAGATAATCCTTTAGAGGAACAAAAGAAGGGAAGCAGCACAGAATGCCCTGGACAGCCTTTGCCCCATGCCTGGCACAGTTTTCCCTGTGCTCACTGCCTTGCTGCCTGTTCTTTCCATGACTCATTGAACACATCCCTGGCAGCACAAAATTTTCAGAGCCTGCTCAGAGAGCTGCAAGATGCAGCAGCTGGGGGCTGCTGGGATTTGCAGGGATGAGGAGAGGTTGAGGGATTTCTTACTGTACCCAGGCTAGCCAGAAAGACACAGGATTTTCTTCTTCTCTTAGGTCCCTCCTCATCCTTCAGCCAACACCATCAGTTTGCTCAACACCAGCAGCAACTCCTCTGCTTCTCCTTCCTCTACCAGTTCAAAAGAGAACTGCAGGATCACTAAGGTTGGAAAAGACTTTTAAGATCATTGAGTCCAGCCCTAACCCAACTATCATGACCACTAAACTAGATCCTGAAGCACCACATCTACAGCTTCTTGAACACCTCCAAGGGTGGTGACTCCACCACCTCCCTGGGTAGTCTGTTCCAGTGCCTGACCACTCTTGTAGCAAAGAAATTTTCCCTAATATCCAACTTGAACCTCCCCTGGCACAACTCCAGCCAATTTCCTCTCATCCTATTGCTGCTTGCTTGGGAGAAGAGAGCAACACTCTCCTCACTCCAACCTCCTTCAAGGTAGTTCAAGGAAGCCTGAAGGCCTCCTCTCAGCCTTTTCCAACCCCAAATCCCTCAGCCACTCCTGGTATGATGCCCTCCAAACTCCTCACCAGCCTCTTCTCTGGACACGCTCCAGGACCTCACTCTCTTTCTTATACTGTGGCTCTCTGTGGGAGCAGGAAGAATCCCAATCCCAGTTTACACTGGTGGGAACAGGGAGATCCCAATCCCAGTTTACACTGGTGGGAACAGGGAGAATCCCAATCCCAGTTTACACTGGTGGGAACAGGGAGAATCCCAATCCCAGTTTACACTGGTGGGAACAGGGAGAATCCCAATCCCAGTTTACACTGGTGGGAACAGGGAGAATCCCAATCCCAGTTTACACTGGTGGGAACAGAGACCAACCCAACTGCTTCAGCAAAGCACCCCCAGCCCTAGGCTCCTGAGCTGGCTCCTCTGGATGCTCTTTCCATGATCACATCCCCACCTCCCTCCCCTCCCCCTGCTCTTGATTTGCCACAGGAGGACTCTCTGCCAGGGGATTGAGTAAAGCCCCTGACAGCCTGCAATGAAACATGACATGCAATCATTTCCCAGCACGTTGAGAGGAGATTAACCTGCAGCCCTGAGAAAAAGAAAGTTCCATTTTGTCCTCAGTGCTCTTGAAGGAGGAATGGGCTGCAACTTCCCCAAGCTCTGCTGAAAGCCCAGCTGAGGGCTTCAGCCTCCTTATGGAGCAGGCCCCTGAAGAGCAGCCAGGAAGGAGGATGTCTCCTCTACCCTTCTGCTTTGATAGAGATAAGGCTGAAATATACTTCAGATTAGGAGGCACTCAGGCTGCTGGGAGGTGGCTGGAAAGGCTGCAGAGGATGTGAGTACAAAATGTAAACAGCAACATGGGGAGAAAATAATTGAAAAGAGTCTGCCAGGCAGAACCAGCAAGCTCAGAGGGGTCAGCCCTGTGTGCTGGCTGCTGCTAGGGCTATGCAGAGAAGCCTCAGGGATCCTGGCAATTAAAACACTGGCACAGAAGAGTCACTGTCTGCATTATGGAAATGTTTCAGAACTTGAAGCAAAATCAGGCACCTTCTGTACTTGGCACTGTACAAACATGTAAGGAGAGAGACTAAACAAAGAGCTTAAATAGGCAAAACCTGGGAACAACTGAGGCACAGAGCAGCAGGTGACTTGCTGAATGATTTTGGAGCAGCACATCTTTCCTGCTTCTCCAGCCAATTCCTTGTCACAGAGTCACAGAGTGGTGGGGGTTGGAAGGGACCTCTGGAGAGCACCTAGTCCAACCTGCCTGCTAAGGCAGATACATCTAGATCAGCTTGCACAGCATCACAATGGCCAGGGGGGGCTGGGATCTCTATAGAGAAGGAGACTCCACAGTGTCTCTGGGCAGCCTGCTGCAGAGCTCCAGCAGCCTCACACCAAAGAGGTTTTTTGTTAAGTTCAAGTGAAAACGCCCAAGTTCAACTTTCTGCCCATTGTCCCTTGTCCTGTCCCTGGGCACCACAGAAAAAGCCCAGCCCCAGCCTCTTTCCCCTACCCTTTAGCTCTTGCTGAGCATTGCTCAGATCCCCTCTGGGGCTGCTCTTCTCCAGGCTCACCAGCCCCAGGGCTCTCAGCCTTTCCTCCTCACAGGCTCCTCAGCATCCACTGGACTTTCTCCAGTAGTTCCCTGTCCCTCTTCAACTGTGCATCCCAAAACTGGACCCAGGACTCCAGGGGTGGCCTCACCAGGGCAGAGTGGTGGGAGAGAAGAACCTCCCTCTGCCTGCTGGCCACACTCTTCTTCGTGCACCCCAGGAGGCCATCTGTTTTCTTGGCCACGAGGGCACATTGCTGGCTCATGGGGAACTTGCTGCCTCCTAACACCCCCAGGTCCTTCTCCACAGAGCTTCTTCCCACCAGAAGATCAGCCTGTGTTGGTGCAGATGTTTGCACTGAAGCTGAAAGCTGCACCATCACCCTGCAGACACACCAAGCCTTGGGAAGGCAACTCCACAGAGGGAGCTGCACCCATGGTGCCCGAGTGCAAGAGAGTGGAGCAAGAGAGCTGTAGAGATGAGGATGAGGATGAACTGCTCATCCAAGCCTCAGAAAAAAAACCCTGTCTGGTCCTTCAGAGGAGACAGGTCTTGCCCAGGGCACAGTAGTGCAGTTCAGCTCATTCTTGTTTTGGATCCTGCTCCTTGATCCAAAGTTCAGGCAGTTTTTGTGTCTGTCAAAGCCATGTGTGCATTTAGCAGATATTAAAGTCCACCAAGGGGCTGGTGGGAATGTGCAAGAGAGAGAGAGAGACTTCTAATCTGAATTGGAAAGCAGCCAGAACCAGTGTCTGGGCTGATTTGAATGAAATGTAGATAAGCACCATCAGCCCCTTGAATTCAGATGAGGCACTTGAGCTCCAGAATGGCAATTCAGAGGCTACCTTGAAAAGGCAGCAGAGTGTCCAGTGACTCCACCTCTTACTCTCTCATTTTCAGGCAGGTCCAGGCTGTGCTGACCCATCAGAAAGCCCTGATTGGAGATTTCCAGGCACATCTACCGGGCACAGAGCACCACCAGTGTGTTTGCCCTGCAGCCAGCACCTAAATATGCCTGGTGGGCAAAACCTCACCCAGATGAGGTGGGAAGAAGGTCTTCAAGAGGCAGAGCCAGGTCTGCCTGCACCACCTGTACCTGCTATGGCCTTTGCAGCACCATCTCCCCAGTTCAAGAAGGACAGGGATCTGCTGGAGACAGTCCAACAGAGAGCTATCAGGATGCTGGAGGGACTGGAGCTCAGCAAGAGCTAAAGGGTGGGGAGGAGGCTGAGGCTGGGCTCTTTTCAGTGGTACCCAGGGACAGGACAAGGGGCACTGGGCACAAACTGGAAACCAGGAGGTTCCATCTGGAAATGAGGAGAAACTTCTTCGGGGTGGGGGTGCTGGAACCCTGGAGCAGGCTGCCCAGAGAGGTTGTGGAGTTTCCAAGAACCTGCCTGGATGTGTTCCTCTGTGAACTGATTTGGCAGGGCAGGGTTGGACTGGATGATCTCTGAGGAGAGGCTGAGAGCCCTGGGGCTGTTTAGTCAGGAGAAGACTGAGAGAGGGTTTGATAAATGTTTATAAATATCTGAGGGCAAGAGGGAGGGGACAGCCCCTGCTCAGTTGCACTCTGGGATAGGACAAGGGGCAATGGATAGAAACTCCAGCACAGGAGGTTCCACCTCAACAGGAGGAGGAATTTCTTCAGTGTGAGGGTCACAGAGCACTGGAAGAGGCTGCCCAGAGAGGTTGTGGAGTCTCCTTCTCTAGACACTTTCAAGCCCCATCTGGATGTGTTCCTGTGTGACCTGTGCTGGATCCTATGATCCTGCTCTGGCAGGGGGGTTGGACTCAATGATCTCTGGAGGTCCCTTCCAACCCCTAACATCCTGTGAGCTGTGATCTCCAGAGGGGTCAGTGATGGATCCAAAGAGCAGAGCTAAACTATGGGTTTCTGGAGATCCAGCTCTTAGCTGGATTCTCTGATGCCTGACACAGGCTCACACTACACCAGAAACATTATCACTTGCCTCTTCTACCAGAAACCAGCAGGTTTGTCAATCTGTAATGGAGAGAGAGAGAGATGGCCACTGGCACACCCCCAGCATGCTGGCACAGTCTGCTTGTCCTGAGGCAATCACAGAATCATTTAGGTTGGAAAAGAGCCTTTAAGACCGTCAAGTCCAACCATTAACCCAAGGCTACCAAGCCTGCTGCTCAACCAGGTCCCTCAGCACCACATCTACACATCTTCTACATCCCTCCAGGGATGATTCAAGCTCCTCCCTGGGCTGTTCCATCTTTAAAACTTCTTTCTCTCTTTTTTTTCTGTTTATTTTAAAGATTAACTCAGTTTTTTTTTTTTTTTTTTTTTTTTTTACAATTCTACAACCTGAGAGATTTGCATTAATGATCAAGAAGCACATTGGCAACCCCACCCCAACCACACCCTAAATTCAGCAGCTTGGCAACCTAGTTATGGTCAGATCCATAATTCCCTTAGCAAAAAGCTAGGAGGGGGGGGTTGTATCAAAGTCCTAGGCCTGGAGATATTCAAAGTGGAGCTCCACAGGGCTCAGGGCAGCCTGATCTAGTAGAGGATGCCCCTGCTGAGTGCAGATGACCTTCAGAGGTGCCTTCCAACCCAGAACATTCTATGATTCTATGGAGGAGTGGCTTTTGTTCATGTATTTCACAAGTCTTCAGTTATTATTATTATTATATTACTTTAGTTTTATTATTATTATTTATTTATTATTAATTTTTATTATTTATTATTACTTTTTATTTTTATTATTATTTTATTATTACTTTTTATTTTTATTTTATTATTACTTTTAATTTTTATTATTTTATTATTACTTTTTATTATTGTTATTTATTATTATTATTATTATTTGTGTTATTTGTATTTACCCAAATGTCCCCCAGCATTTTACCAAGTGCTCTGCCCTACGGTTTCCAAAAGTTCATGAGCATTAATTAATGAGACACCATGACAGTTCTGTGCTACTGCATCTCTGTGGGAAGAGGAGAAAGGAAGGCAAAAAGGTAGCAAGAGAGAAAGGCAGATTTTTTGTTGAGTGCTAAGAGAGGCAGATCGTTCACACCCCCCTCCATCAAGTTATTATGTTCACCCAAAGGTTACAAAAGGACCATCATTAGAATACCAGCAAGTCTTTCTTGCAAAGGAGACAAAGAAAGAAACTAAATACAAATGAAATTAAATCAAATGAGTTCCTGGCCTGCTTAATATGGTGTTTTACCCCCATTTAAAGCATCCCTCAGGAGACAGGGATGATTTAATAAGCCTAAGAGATGCTGTGGTGAGGGTTGAACTACCTTGATGAAAGCACAACTTGGCTGGAGCTGCATTAACCCAGGAAACTTGTTCCAGCATCTTAAAAGGAGGCTTTGAATCCATTCTGGAGATGGAAAGAAAGGATCAGGCAGAAGACATTCATAAAGGGTGGAAATAAAAACCCCCAAAGCCCCAGGCACTTAGACAGCTGTGTGGTGGAAGCTGTGTCAGTGGCAGTGCCTAATTGCAAAGCTAAGCAAGCTGGGCCAGCTGCTGACTTTGAGGTGAAGACAGAGACATGGAATCAGTCAGAAGGAAAGATCTTCTCCTGCATGTTCAGTGCTGCAGCATCTGACAGGCTGAGAATCATAGAAACATTCCAATTGGAAAAGACTTTAAGATCCCTGAGCCCAACCATTCTCTGACTCTACCAAGCCTGGTGCTAAGCCATGGCCCTCAGCACCACATCTCTGCCTCTTTTCAACACCTCCAGGGATGGGCATTCAGCCACCTCCCTGGGCAGCCTGTGCCCAGGGCTTTGAGAACCCTTTCAGTGAAGGAATTTCTCCTAATGCACAACCTACCCCTCCCCTGGTGCAACTTGAGGCCATTTCCTGCCATCCTATCACTTATTACTAAGGGAAGAGACAAATTTCCAGCTGGTTCCAACCTCCTTTCAGGGAGTTGTAGAGAGCCAGAAGGTCTTCCCCTCAGCCTCCTTTTCTCCAGACAGAACAACCTCAGGTCCCTCAGCTGCTCCTCACAAGACTTTGTGCTCCATATCAGGTGCAGCAAGAGACCTGCTGCCACTTCACACCTGGAGTCCCAACTTTTCCTAAAAGCTTGGCTGTTGGGGCTCAAACAGCCTCAGAGCCTATCACTTATTACTTGGGAGAAGAGACAGATTTCCACCTGGGTCTATCTTCCTTTCAGGGAGTTGTAGAGAGCCAGAAAGTCTCCCCTCAGCCTCCTGCAGTTCCCTCAGCTGCTCCTCACCAGCTTTGTTCTCCAGACCCTCCACCAGCTTCATTGTCCTTCTCTGGACCTGCTCCAGCACCTTCTGCATGTTCAGTGCTGTAGTTTACAGCATCTGACAGGTTGTTTTTTCCCTGTACATTGCAGCATCCCAAGCTCAGAGATGACTTTACCTTGAAGCTTTCTCTGCTGCCCAGACCTCCTGATGGGTTTCTCTGTGAGGCTGAACTCTGGAGCCCTCCTGGTGAATTCCCCTCTGAGCCTCTCCTAGGCAAAAGGAAATGACTCATGTCTGAAACTGTCCAAGCTTGCACAACTGTAAACTACCATGAACCCAACTCATGGGCTGTTGACAGTGGCAGATGGTTCTGATCCTCTCTGGCCTCCTCTGATGAAATCTGATGGATTCACAACTCCAACAGCTAAACAGGGAAAGGAAAGACTTTCCTCCATCATTTCAGAAGAGGGGAAAAACCCTTTCCCACTCTGTAGTGAAACTGTTGAATCATATTAAACCTTCTGCAGGGACAGTATCCTCTGCAAAGAAAACATTAAGCCCCTCAGGGTCTGTCCTGAGCCGTGGAGGCCTTGTGATGGATCTTCTCTGCCCATTTCCCTGGACTTCTGGCTGGAACTCTTGGAGTTACCGCTCCAGCATCCTCATTTCCCAACCAAAACCAACTTCATCCTGGTCTGAGCACAAACCACCCACCTGGACATGGCTTGGAGATCCCTAGAAGAGAAGCCAGCTGCTTCACAGCCATTTGAACAGCTCTGGTAATTAGAGCCCCAAATGATCTCAGCTGTCATCATCTGAACGTAAACTGCTGTCCCTTCCACACTCCCCCAGCTCTGCCTGTCTTGCACAACACCCAGCTCTGAGACATGAGCCCTGTGCATGCATCCAGCAAAGCACAGTTTGGTTCACTGTCAGAAGGTGGCTGCTCTGCCATGGCTCTTCTCTGGGGAAACCTGCCCTGTGGGACTCAGGGCATGCTCCTGGAACTGTTCACATCCACCTGGCCTCATTGACAATGAGCACCAGCATCTCACAGAATCAACCAGACTAGAAAAGACCTCAGAGATCATCAAGTCCAACCTAGTACCTAACACCTCCTGACAACTAAACCATGGCTCCAAGTGCCACATCCAAGCTTTTTTTTAGACACCTCCAGGGATGGTGACTCCACTACCTCCCTGGGCAGCACATTCCAGTGGCCAATTACTCTTTCTGGGAAGAACTTTCTCCTCACCTCCAGCCTAAACTTCCCCTAGCACAGCTTGAGGCTGTGTCCTCTTGTTCTGCCACTGATTGCCTGGGAGAAAAGACCAACTCCCACCTGGCTCCAACCTCCTTTCAGGTAGTTGTAGATGGCAATAAGGTCTCCCCTGAGCACACACTGGTAAATTCCTTTTCTGGACCTGCTGCAGCACCTCAATGTCCTCCTTGCATTGAGGACACTTATGGAGAATGCAGCACTTCCAGGGCTGTAAGAATAATCTAGGAAAAAATCTCAGCCAGGGCCACCAGGAGCAGCTTTGATGCTGCTGTGCACGGAGAGACAGAGTAGATGACTTTTTAATGGTGTTTCCAGACTTATTCTCCTAGCACCTTATGATCTGTTCAGTATCAGTAAATAAATGTTTGATCACACAGAGCAGCAAAGGAGTTGGGGTTAAGGAGTAAATCCCCCATCTGGCTCAGCGCCTCCGGGACAGAAACTCCGGCGCTGCCTCCTTTGATGTCAGGATGACACAGTGTGGATGGCAAAGCACTGCCAAGTCTGAGCTGGGGCTCGTTTCTGATGGAGCTCTCTGTGACTTGACAATGGTTAATGATGCTTTGATAAGGCTGATTGCTGGCAAGGGGGGGGAGGAGCCTCCCCTGGGCACGGTGCTGACGCACGAGTGGAAGCAGGGCATTCAGCGAGGTTTTTAGTCTCGAGGTGCTCACTGCTTTGTCCCCTCCAGCTTGGATTTGCTGTGACATTTCACTGATGGAGATTTCTGGCTGTGACAGCTCTATTCCCCCAACTCTCTGTCCCCTCTCCCCCACCTGGCCAGGGGATGTTGCTGCTCTCCTCATCCCGGCGCTGGGCTGAGTCACCGATGATGACTGAAGCTGCTGGCGAACGGCTCCCGGAGCCCCTGCTGTGCAAAGTCCTGTCTCTGGTGCCTGTCCCCAGGCTGAATTACAGCCAGGCAAGAAAGGACAGGCTGTGCTCCCCTGTGTCTCCATGGCTTCGTCTTGCAAGACCCATTTAGCACAATTTAGCCTCATGAATCACACAGTTACAGAAGGGTAGGGGCTGGAAAGGGGCCTCTGGAGATCATCTTGTCCTACCCCCCCTGCCAGACCAGGTTCACCTCAAGCAGGTGGCACAGGACAGTGTGCAGGCAGGTTTTGAAGGACTCCAGAGAAGGAGACTCCACAACCACTCTGGGCAGCTTGTTCCAGGGCTCCACAACTCTCAAAGTAAAGAAGTTCCTCCTCATGTCTAGATGGAAGTTCCTATGTCCTAGTTTGTGCCCATTACCTCTTGTCCTGTCACTGGACACCATTGAAAAAAGCCTGGCCCCATCCTCCTGACAGCCACCCCTGAAGTATTGAGCAGCATTGCTAAGATCCTCCCTCAGCTGTTTCTCCAGGCTAAAAAGCCCCAAGCCCCTCAGCCTTTCCTCATAAGAGGAAAGTTCCAGTTCCCCAATCATCTTTGTGGCCCTCTCAAGCACTTCCCTGTCCTTCCTGAAGTGGGAAGCCAAGAACTAGACATTTTAACTCTTATTTAACTCTTATGTAATGTAACTTTTATCTAACTTTGTTAGGAGCTGAGAGCTTTTGGCATCTTTGACACAGGCCAGCACTTAGGGACCCTTCTGTCGTTTCATGCAGTATTATCTTGGAGGTCTTTTCCAACCTTTACAAGTCTATGATTCCTTGATTCGTGATGCCTAAGACTGAGATCCTCACAGCCACAAAGATGATCAGAGGGATGGAGTGGGGCACCTCTCCTATGGGGACAGGCTAAGAGGGTTGAGGTTGTTCAGCCTGGAGAAGAGAAGACTCCTGAGAGACCTTAGAGCAGCCCTCCAGTACCTGAAGGGGGCTACAAGAAAGCCAGGAAGGGACTTTTTACAAGGGCTTACAGTGATAGGATGAAAGGGAATGGATTGAAGCCTAAGGAGGGGAGATTTGGACAGGAGATTAGGAAAAAATTCTTTCCAGTGGTGGTGGTGAGACACTGGAACAAGCTGTCCAGAAAGGCTGTGGATGCCTCCTCGCTGGAGGTGTCCAAGGCCAGGCTGGATGAGGACTTAGAATCATAGAATCATAGAATCAATCAGGGTTGGAAGGGACCACAAGGATCATCCAGTTCCAACCCCTCTGCCATGGGCAGGGACACCTCACACTAGAGCAACCTTGAGCAGCCTGGGCTGGTGGAAGGTGTCCCTGACCATGGCAGGGTGGTTGGAACTGGATGATCTTTAAGCTGCCTTCCAACCCAAACCATCCTATGAATCTCTGAATCATTCAGCTGCCACCTCTGAGTCTGTGGAGCTCTCAAAGGTGAAAGCCTTTGGTCTACACTGCTGCTGCCCCAGGCCCAGCTCTCCTCAGAGAAGTCTTTGTGATTTCTCAACGATTTTTTTTGGAGCAGCAGGAGGGAAACAGTAGGCAGCACTTCCCCATCAAACCCACTCCGACTTGGAAACCCCAGGAAAATCCCCATCTGCCTAGAGGCTAAATCATCTCCAGCAGAAACAAACTTAGCTTTGTGCACATAAATGCTCAGAGCTCCATCAAGGCTGAGCCTAATTGCACCAAACGGTGATTAGACAATTTCCTCCGGGAAGACGCCGGCTCCTGACGGAAAAACGACACTGGGGCAACCTCTAGTGGAGGCAGGAGCTGCCTGGAGCAGCTGAGCCATCCATGGATGCAGCCTGGGTGACAGCCTGCACCCTGCCCCAGCTCCCTCCCCTCCCTCCACCCCCCTCAATGCCTCTACTCTGCTTTTAATTAGTAAAAAAAAAAAAAAAAAAAAAAGAAAAAGAGGTAAGGTCCTCCAAGAGCTGAGCTTGAGTCATAGAAGCATAGAATGCTTTGGGTTGGAAGGGGCCTTTAAAGGTCATCTAGTTCAACCCCTCCCCCCCTGCAGTAAGCAAGGACATCCCCAGCTAGATCAGGTTGCTCAGAGACCCATTGAGCCTAACCTTGAATGTCTCCAGGGATGAGGCCTCCATCACCTCCCTGTTCCAGTATTGACCACCCTCATAGTAAAGAACTCCTTCCCAGTGTCCAACCTGTCTACCCTGCTCTAGTTTCGCACCACTGCCCCTTGTCCTCCTGCTGCATGCCCTTGCAAACAGTCCCTCTGCAGCTTTCTTGCAGTCCCCTTCAGGTACTGGAAGGCTGCTATCAGGTCTCCCCAGAGCCTCCTCTTCTCCAGGCTGAATAACCCTCAGCCTGTCCTTGTAGCAGAGATGTTCCAGCATCTCATGATTTTTGTGGCCAGCTCTGGACTCACTCCATCAGATCCATGTCCTTCTTGTGTTGAGAGCAATCAGAGCTTCCAGCTGAGGTCTCACCAGAGCAGAGGAGCAACCAGAGCTTCCAGCTGAGGTCTCACCACAGCAGAGGAGCAACCAGAGCTTCCAGCTGAGGTCTCACCAGAGCAGAGGAGCAACCAGAGCTTCCAGCTGAGGTCTCACCAGAGCAGAGGAGCAACCAGAGCTTCCAGCTGAGGTCTCACCACAGCAGAGGAGCAACCAGAGCTTCCAGCTGAGGTCTCACCAGAGCACTTGAGCAACCATCCTCTCTGAGTGCAAATATGGCAACCCCAATCTCACTGCCCCACTAAGAATGGCTTTCCCCTGGCTCCCAGGCCTCAGAGCTATTTAAAGCCTCACTTCTATTTTTTCCAATTCCATTTCAGAGTCATTTCAGGCCAAGCCCCAAAGGGCAACTCACTTTGTTTTTAAACAGACTCCAAAAAATTGCCCCCAGCTGCTCTGAAATGCTGCTTGGGAAGCAGCTCCAGGAACAACTGAAGCCAAGAGCACAAGAGCTGAAGCAGGAGGCAGGCAAGAAATTATTCCTTGTGCTTCTGTTCCATTATGCTTTATGCTAAAAGACTTAAATGATCAATGCTGTGTTAATAAATTTCATTTGCCTCATTTAATAGATGACTTAGTGGAGGAGTGAGTTTGGCCATGACCAGTAATGAATTAATAACTATGCAAGCAGCACATTCCCTTACAGAAATGCTTCATGCTGGAGTCATTCCTGATTCCAAAGGACACACAGATGCTCTGCAGGACTCTTTACAAGCCTAGGTGCAGCTTTGGTTCAGAGGCAGGCATAAAATGCTCCTCTAGGATGGAGGTTGAATGAGGCTCTGCTACCAGGCAGGGCCAGAGAGCAGAGCCTCAGAGCCAAGAGTCGATATCCCTCCTGGCCTGAGTCCTCCTGTTGTGTTTCCTTGCTAATGACACTAATTTCCCTGGGCTTTGCAGCCTGTGGTCTTGAGTGGAGAGCTGCAAATGCAGTTTGTCAGCTTTGCTCAGTCGGGTGGTAGGAGCTGCTGGCTGGCTGGCATTTGCAAGGCAGCTTTTGGCAGCTGCTCAGCCCCAAACTCCCCCAAAAAAACCCTCTTGGGGAGGGTGTGACAAAAGCAGCTTGGTGGGGGTGGGCATGCTGAATGCCCAGGTCTCAATCCCAGTGCTGATGTCATGGGTAAGATCCCAGTGCCTCTCTCAGGGTCCCAGGACTCTTACCAGGTGGATGGGGGTTAGTGGTAGGGGTTGGATCGTGAGCTCTAGGTGAGAGCTTGGACTTTGGGGTCTCTGAGGACTGACAGCACTGGGGCTGTTCAGCCTTGAGAAGAGAAAGCTGTTGTCCATCCTTGTCTCTCTTTGCCTCCCAGTTGCTGCTGTTGGTACCAGTGCCCCTGCACACACCTGTTGCAGCTGCTGCCCCCAAGAGATGTTCCCCTTGTGGGTTTTATACCCTAGCCCCAGCTGTCCCTGCCTTCTAGGTGATGTTTAGCATGTTTTGGGAGGACAGCAGAGTAACACAGCCCTGTCTGTTCAGCAGCTACTCTGTGTGGCTCATCAGCATACTCAGGGATGTTAAATTTCATATTAAAATTGCAGCTGATTAGGCAGAGGGCTTTCCTTGGGAATTCTGGCCTTCACATCACCTTCTGATCTTGGGTGTTGATATTATTTTAGCCTTGCTCCATGAATTTCAGCCAAAGCAGGGCCATCTTATCTTTATCAGACCTCCTCCATCAGGCCAGCCTGACAGATCTCCACTTGACACAAGCACCTGCTGATGGTAAGGGACTGTGATAGGACAAGGGGCAATGGATAGAAACTCCAGCACAGGAGGTTCCACCTCAACATGAGGAGGAACTTCTTCAGTGTGAGGGTCACAGAGCACTGGAACAGAGGCTGCCCAGAGAGGTTATGGAGTCTCCTTCTCTGGAGACGTTCAAGACCCTTCTGGATGTGTTCCTGTGTGCCCTGTGCTGGATTCTATGGTCCTGCTCTGGCAGGGGGGTTGGACTCAATGATCTCTGGAGGTCCCTTCCAAACCCTAACACCCTGTGATCTGTGATCTCCAGAGGGGTCAGTGATGGACCAGTGTCTGTAAGTCACTCTGCAAAGAGCAGAGCTAAACTATGGGTTTCTGGAGATCCAGCTCTTAGCTGGATTCTCTGATGTCTGACACAGGCTCACTTGACGATCTCCAAGGTCCCTTCCAACCCCTAACATCCTGTGATCCTGTGTGATCCTGTGACCTTGGTCCCAAAGCTCACTAAATCAATTGCTTCCCTGCCCCATGCTCAGCTGGGCAGTTCTCCCACACCATTATTCCAGTGCTGCCAGCAGGTGTGAGCAGCTTGGAGGCAGAGTGCTCTGGACTGGGCAGGAGGTTCCTCTGACCACCCATGGTGCTCGCTGCTTCCAGCAGCTTGTGCCAGCACTCCAGCAGCAGGAGCTGCTTCTAAATGAGGTTTGTTCCACAGTGCAAGCAGCAGGCACTGTGCCACAAGCAGGGAGGCAGCAGGACTGAAATGTAGCAGAGGAAGCTGGCTGCAAAGGCTGAGGCAGGAGATGCTGTGCCCTGGGGCATGCAGGATGGACCAGCTGTGGTTCTTCCAGGCATGTGCTGTGCAGCCAGGCAGCTGGGCAGGGCATATGCTGGTACCAGCATTGCTGGAAGCATGGGCAGGGAAGCAGAACACCTTCTGCTCCATCAGTGTCCTCTCTGTTTGAGAGAGGAACTTTGCTTGGGGTTTGCTTCTCTCTAAGAGAGGGCAGAGGTCTGCCCAGTGCTGAGCATCTCCAGGAGCAGGGATGCTGTGGATCCTCTTTACACACCTGAAGAGGTTGGAGACAGCTGGGGGTTGGTTTCTTCTCCCTAGTAACAAGTGATAGGATAGGAGGAAATGGCCTCAGGTCGCACCAGGGAAGGTTTAGGTTGGGCATTAGAAGAAACTTCTTCACTGAAAGGGTTCTCCAAGACTGGCAGAGGCTGCCCAGGGAGGTGGCTGAATCCCCATCCCTGGAGGGCTTTCAAAAAGTCATAGATGTGGTGCTGAGGGTCATGGTTTAGCACCAGACCTGGCAGAGTTAGAAAATGGTTGGATTGGATGATCTGGAAGGTCTTTTCCAACCAGAACAATTCTGTGATTCTATGAAATGATTCAGTTTTGCTTAAAGCTGTAACATTCCTTGTAGCACTTAAACAGCAGTTGCCCTGCTCAGCCCCTTACTTCTCATACTGTTGTCAGAGACTAATGAGGATAATTTCTCCCCACTTGCCCAGTAACAGCCTCTTCTCCCATTGCAAACAGCACTCCTGCCTCTCTACAGTCATCTCTCCCCCAGCCTGTCTCTCTCAGGCCCAATTCTCCAAGCCTTTCCATCATTTTTGTGGCTCCCCTTCCAATCTGTGCTGCTGTAGATTCATGACATGCATCAAACTGTTGTAATTCAGGGAGGGCAGGGGAGGACCAAGCTGGCCTGCAGCTCATCTTGGGCTCTGGGCAGCTGGAGTCCATAGCCAGACATCTTGAAGGGGGCATACTCTGGGTGGCACAGGCAGCAGAAGGACATGTGGACACTTTTCCAACTGAAACAGTTCTGTGTTGTTCAAATCAAGCCTGCAGGCCTTGGGAATGCCCCTTCAGACTAAGGGCACTAAGCAGGTGCCATGCTGGAGCAGGAGAACTCACAGCAGCATCCCAGACCAGCATTGCCACCCTGGCACTGGCTGTTTGCTTTCTTGCAGCACAAATCTCTCCCTCCTTTGAGGGACTTTCTCTATCCTACCTGTCCACTGCCCTTTGCACACCCTGTAGGTGAAGTGAGAGGCCTCAGCAGGAAGAGCTGCTGAAAATGGAGGACTACAGCTGCTTCCATGGTGGAAGCTGCACTGCCTGAGCAGCAATCCATGCCCCTATCTAGCAGCTAGAGCTATGTAAAGAGGGTAAGAGCTGCCAACACCTCCCAGCAGAAGACCCCCTCTCTGGTGGCAGCAACTCCCACCACTCATCCTAGAAGGTCTCAGCTTCCCATGCTGCTGCTGGCCAACTGGACACAACTTGTGTTTTACCAAGTGCTATCCAACACTCACTCCAGAGACAGCTGGAAACATCTGGAAATGAGACAGCCCCAACTCAGCAGGGTATGGAAGCTTTTGAAAGAGTCAGAGAAGCACAGTCATAGAATCATAGAATGGCTTGGGTTGGAAGGGATCTTAAAGCTCATCCAGTTCCAACCCCCCTGCCATGGGCAGGGACACCTCCCCCTAGCTCAGGTTGCTAAAGTCCTCATCCAACCTGGCCTTGAGCACCTCCAGGGAAGGGACATCCACAACCTCCCTGGGCAATGTGTTTCAGTGTCTCCTCACCCACACTCTAAAGAATTTCTTTTGAATTTCCAGTCTCAATCTTCCCTCCTTGAGCTTCAATCCATTCCCTCTCATTCTGTCCCTACAAGCCCTTGTCACAAGTCCTGTTCCAGTGTCTCCCCACCCTCACTGTGCTCACAATTCATTTTTGGAAGTTTGCAAAATCCAGCTCCTCTGATTTTGCAACTTGGAGCAAGTGACTTCTCAGCCAGAAGCCCTTTTTGTGTGTGTGGGGGGTGTGTGTGTGGGGTGTGTGTGTGTGGGGTGTGTG
>VXBD01004197.1:62947-73642 GCA_013399975.1 Indicator maculatus | reverse complement strand
AAAAGAAAAGAAAAGAAAAGAAAAGAAAAGAAAAGAAAAAAGAAAACCTCCCCTGTGCACAGAGCAAAACCTGCCATAAAGTTCTGTAGGACACAAGCAGTGCATGGGGATCTCAGTGGCCTTTCAGATAAGGAAGAAATTTCGCCCATGGTGCAGTGAGATAAGCTGCCATGCACAGGAGATCAATGATTTCCTCCTCTCTGTGATCTAAGCTGGGCTCAGAGGAGGGACGACCTCCTAGAAGTGGCTGCTGGGACCTGGCCACACTTCCTCTGCTGCTCCCATTCAGAGTGAGCAGCCAAACCCCTCTGAGCTCTGCAGAGTCAACAAATGTGCAGCAGTGAAGATAACAGAGAGCTGGTCCCTAAGGCTCAGGAGTCAGACAGACCACTCTGTGCATCAGCTACAAGCACCCCAGGACCCACACCTTGATTGACTGCAGGAGAGGTGAGCAAAGAAACTGAGAGAGAAACACCAAGCTTGGGGGAAGAAGATTCTCCCCCTCTGCTCCACTGATGCTCTCCTGGCACTGATGCCCTCCTGAGTGCAATATCCAGTGAGCTGGTCACAGAGGGCAGCAAACAAATGTGTGTGGCCTCCTAACTAGCTGGGCTGCATCAGCAGAAGTGTGGCCAGCAGGTCAAGGGAGGTGATTCTCCCCCTCTGCTCAGCTCTGGTNAAGGGTCATGAGGATGAGCAGAGGGCTGGAGCTGCTCTGCTATGAGGACTGACTGAGAGAGTTGGGGCTGTGCAGTCTGGAGAAGAGAAGGCTCCAAGGTGACCTTCTTGTGGCCTTCCAGGATCTGAAGGGGGCTCCAAGAAAGCTGGGGAGGGACTTTTTAGGGTGTCAGGGAGTGACAGGACTGGGGGGGAATGGAACAAAGCTGGAAGTGGGGAGATTCAGGCTGGAAGTGAGGAAGAAGTTCTTCCCCATGAGAGTGGTGAGAGCCTGGAATGGGTTGTCCAGGGAGGTGGTTGAGGTCCCATCCCTGGAGGTGTTTGCAGCCAGGCTGGATGAGGCTCTGGGCAGCCTGATGTAGTGTGAGGTGTCCCTGCCCATGGCAGGGGGTTAGAACTGTGGTGTCACTGTCCTTGTGGTCCCTTCCAACCCTGCCTGATTCTATGATTCTAGGATTCTAGGAAGCTGGGTTTAGTGTTGACCCACAGTTAAGCTGGGCCCAGCACTGGGCTGAGGCTGTGCAGCAATTTGGTCTTCTCAGACTCCATCCTTGCACTTCTGCTCAGCAGCTTTCTGTCTGATGCAGTGCCTCGTGCTGGGAATGGATCTTTCCACCCCCTTGGGATGAAGCCTGCCAGGATGTGTCAGGAAGAGCTACTTGATAGGAAGGAGTGAGGTCAGGGAGGTGCTGTGTGAGAGGAAGCTGCCCTGGGACTGGGTGGAAGCTGGGAATTTTCTTTTTAGACAGCATCTGTTAATTGAAGAAACTCAGCTTTGGGTCACTTCCTTGGCTCTCCAAAAATGAAATGAACATTTCAGGGACTAAGATATTTCTCTTTTCAAACAACTGGGCTTCAAAGTTCCCTTCTGTTTAACACAAAGGAAAGTAGCTCTGAGACATCCTCCCTCCCTTCCCCCAGATATGCACCTTATTCTTCCGTTTTCTTTTTTTCTTTTTCTTTTTTTTTCTTTTTCATATGATTCAATNTTTTTTTTTTGGGGGGGGGGAAGGAGGGGGAGGCTTGGCTTGAAGTGATTTTATTTTCCCCTGCAGTTGTTGAGTCACAAAAGTTAGTTTGTCTCCATGCTCCAGCTCATCTACAAGTGCTGCATAAATTGTCACTTACCTCAGTGCCTGATACCATGGTGCAGCTAAGCACATATTAAAAATCAGACAGGTGCTAAATGCAGCTTTAATGTTTGCACTTAAATGATGATCTTTCCCCCCCCTACTTCTCTGATCCCCTCCTTTTCCTGTGCCAGAGAGAGGAAAGAATTGCTGAAGAGCACTGCAGCTCTTGGACATCTACCTTGCACCTTAGACAGGTGGGACCTGTGTGGTCAGCAGGTTGAAAGAGGTCATTCTGCCTGAGGTCAGAGCCACTCTGCTCTGCTCTGCTCTGCTCTGCTCTGCTCTGCTCTGCTCTAGGGAGACCTCACCTGCAGTGCTGTGCCCAGCTATGGGGCCCTCAACACAAGGAAAACATGGGATGTTAGGAAAAATTCTTCCCCATGAGGGTGGTGAGAGACTGGAAGAGGTTGTCCAGGGAGGTGGTGGAAGCCTCATCCCTGGAGGTTTTTGCAGCCAGGCTGGATGTGGCTGTGAGCAACTTGATCTAGTGGAAGGTGACCCTGTCCATAGCAGGGGGGTTGGAACTGGATGATCCTTGAGGTCCCTTCCAACCCTGACAATTCTATGATTCTATGGACCTCCTGGAGAGGGTCCAGAGGAGGCCACAAAGATGATCAGAGGGCTGCAGCACCTCTCTTATGAGAACAGAGGGAGAGAGTTGGGGCTGTTCAGCCTGGAGAAGAGAAGGCTCCTGGGAGACCTTAGAGAAGCATTTCAATATCTGCAGGGGACCTACAAGAAGGCTGGGGAGGGGCTGTTTAGAAGGACCTGAGGGGATAGGATGAGGGGCAGTGGTTTGAAACTGGAGCAGGGCAGGTTTAAGTTGGACATTAGGAGGAAGTTCTTTAATATGAGGGTGGTGAAACACTGGAACAGGTTGCTCAGAGGTGTGGAGACATTCAAGATCAAACTTGATAAAGCCCTGAGCACCCTGCTCTAGTTGGAGATGTCCCTGCTGACTGCAGGGGAGTTGGACAAGATGACCTTTGAGGGTCCCTTCCAACCCAAAGCATTCTGTGATTTGTGACCTGATGGGCTGGGTGCTGTGAGCAACCACAGGAGTGAATTCCACAGCCTGAAGCTGCAGGGGCCAGATGTGGAGATGCTGCCTGGAAGACAAAGGGGCTGCATTTGATCAAGCACCACCCTCGAGTTATAATCCTGCCTAAACTACATTTCCTGCCATGACAATCATCTGCAGTTTGGGATCTCAGATGGCAACACTGAGATACCTACAAGCTTTTCCTGTAAGAGTCTTCCTATAAGTTCTTTCATCCCAGAAGAGGGCAGGGCTGTAAATTCAATGTGATTCCAGGCTTGTGGATTAGGCTACTGGATAATGAGCCCAAAGAGCCCCTGGGGTTAACTGGAAAGGTTTCTTCTAGGGGAAACTGCTGCAATGAGAGGACCATGAGAGTAAAAATCTTCCTCTTGGAAGATCAACCTGGACTCTGCAGGCAGCATCTGCATGTCCTAAGAGGAGCAGATTTATGCTTGTACCTTCAAGTCCACAAGCTCAGATGCAGCCCCAATTTATAACCAAAGCTGACCCTAAGTAGCCTCAGATACCTTCTGGTCAAGTGCTTGCTACCTCTCCACTCATCCTGGCTGTGCACAGAGCAGTGCTGACCCTTCCAAAGGGGAATCATGAGTTTTATATCAGGTTATCTTCACCAAAAGGCACAAAAAGCCTCACCCCAGACTGATTTCCAAAAGCCAGATGAAACAGTTGCTCTGGATAATCACTATAAAGATTAATGCCTTAGAAAATGTTTATTCTTGGAGCTCAGCCCAACACCCCAAGCCAGCTGTCAGGATTCAAGATAGTGGCCACAGTGACAAGGGACTGTGGACACTGCAGGGGAGTAATGGATTTGACAACTTCAAGCAAGAGCAGATCCCTGCTCCTGCAGACCAGGCTTGGGGGTGGGGGGCAACAGAGAAGAGAAAAATCAGCCCTGTGTTACTGGAAAATAAATGAAAGGAGAAGAGCCTGGACTTATTTTTGTGTTTGGAGGGGTTTCATACAGTTCCCTCTGTGTCCTAAGGCTTTTAGAGAAATGGATTATTCCAGGCATTTTGGGAATGGTGATGCACCAGCCCATGAAGTCCTGCAGTAAAGACAGAAGTTGCCATTAAATGCTGTACAAAGTCCAAGGGAAGGCTCTCACTCAATCCTGTGGCTCTCCAGAGGACAGTGATTTTATGAAGGATTTTTCATCCAGAGATCTCAGGGCATTGCTTCTGAAAAGAGATGGGCTGGAGAAGTTGGGGAGCTGCACATGCAGGGTGTGGGTGACTTTGGTGGGGTCATGTGGAGAGGCTTCTGAGGACATGCAAAGATCATAGAATCATAGAATCACCTGGGTTGGAAGGGACCTCCAAAGGTCATCCAGTCCAACCTCCCTGCAGTGTGCAGGGACATCCTCAGCTACAGCAGGGTGCCCAGAGCCCCACTGAGCCTCACCTTGAATCTCACAGTATCACAGGACATCAGAGGTTGGAAGGGACCTCCAGAGTTCATCAGATCCAACCCCCCTGCCAGAGCAGCATCACAGGAATGCATCCAGGTGGGTTTGGAAAGTCTCCAGAGAAGGAGACTCCACAACCCCCCCGGGCAGCCTGCTCCAGGGCTCTGTCACTCTNATCCCATGGCCAATTACTCTTGCTGGGAAGAACTTTCTCCTCACCTTGAGCCTAAACTTCCCCTGGTGCAGCTTGAGGCTGTGTCCTCTTGTTCTGGTGCTGGTTGCCTGGGAGCAGAGCCCAACCCCCACCTGGCTACAACCTCCCTTCAGGTAGTTGTAGACAGCAATGAGGTCTGCCCTGAGCCTCCTCTTCTCCAGGCTGAACACCCCCAGCTCCCTCAGCCTCTCCTCACAGGGCTGTGCTCCAGACCCCTCCCCAGCCTCATTGCCCTTCTCTGGACACCTTCCAGCATCTCAATGTCCTTCTTGAATTGAGTGGCCCAGAACTGGACACAGCACTCAAGGTGTGGTGTAAGCAGTGCTGAGCACAGGGCAGGATGACTTCCCTGCTCCTGCTGGCCACACTATTGCTGATGCAGGCCAGGATGCCATTGGCCTTCTTGGCCACCTGGGCACACTACTGGCTCATTTCCAGTTGGGGTCTCAACCACCTCCCTGGACAACCTATTGCAGTGCTCAGGCACCCTCGTTGTAAAGAGCAACATCAGCAGAGGAGGAGAAGCTTCCTTTAGCCAAAGAGCATTTGAGTGGCCTGAGATCAAGGTTCAGCAAAGTACCCAGAGCAAAGGCTGACTTCAGGCACAGCAAAAATTAATCCCCTAAGTGTATCACCAGACAATCACAAAGCAGAAAAGAAGGAGGAAATGTAAACCCCACAGCATCTCCTCTTGAGAACTCAAATGGGATAGAGCTGCCTGAAAAGCTTTGGACTCAAAATCATTTAGGGAAACAAACAAACAAACAAACAAACAAAACCCCAAGCAATGCCTGGCTCCACAGCCTGAGCAGCCTTCCCTGGGGCTGCATGCAAAGCTGGCTGAAGCTGGTGTGAAGCCTGGCTGGGTCTGGCTGTGCTGGTGGTAGTCCCTGGGAGGTAACCACTGGAGATGTGTAATCTATGCTTGATTTGGCAAGGACCTGGATTTTGCAGGCTTCCAAAAATGAATTGCAATGAGATGATTACTTAGTTGTGAAAGTAAATGGCCATTTATAGCTCCCAAACACTAAAGCTCTCTACAACTCCTTGAAAGCAGGTTGGAGCCAGGTGGGGGTTGGTCTCTTCTCCCAAGGAACAAGTGATAGGGCAAGAGGAAACAGCCTCAAGTTGCATCAGGGAAGGTTTAGGTTGGACATGAGGAACAATTTCTTCCCCAGAAAGGTTGTCAGGCCCTGGAATGGGCTGCCCAGGGCAGTGGTGGAGTCTCCATCCCTGGAGGGGTTTCAAAGCTGTGGAGATGTGGTGCTGAGGGCCATGGTTTAGTGGTGACCTGGCAGTGCTGGGGTCATGGTTGGACTCAAAGAATTTAAATGTCTCTCCCAACCACAACGAGTCTATGATTTTAAGAATGGATCATGCCTTTTGCAAACTGGAGTTAGGAATCTTTTCCCAGACAGGTTGCTTAGTTACTAGCTAAAAGTTTTTCCCCCTCCAGAAAAAAATAAAGAGAGAGCACAGGTTTTGTGGGAACTTTAGGGTTTTGAGGAGCAAAACCCTTCAGTGTCCATGTCACTGCTTACAGCTCCTGTCCCAACACCACATTTTCCCTCTAAAGCACTGTAATATCATTTATACAGAGAATTAAAACTGCAGCACTTCTAAAAGCAGAACTTGCTGGATGCTGTGTGGTTTCCTCTTTCTTTTGTGGCAAGTTAAGTTGGTTGGTTTGGTGTTTTTTTTTTCCCCCCCTTTTTGTGCATAAGGAATTTTTAAATGCTGGCATTCCCTTAGGAATCAGAGGCTGCTCTGGAATGTCTAGGGACTCATTGAGGAGAGAAGCAGTGAGATTAAGATCCTTTGGATGGCACAGACCTGGCTAACAAAAGATCGTTTGGATGGCACAGACCTGGCTAATAAAAGATCTTTTGGGTGGCACAGACCTGGCTAATAAAAGATCCTTTGGATGGCACAGACCTGGCTAATAACTCTACCCATTGGGTTCATACCTTCCCTTCTGCTGTTCCCAACTTCTCTGCTAAAAAAAAAACCCTCCAGCTCTTCCAGTCTACAGCCTTCTCTTTGGCAAAGAACCACCAAAGCTTGAAGAGTTTGCAGAGCAGAAAGCTGCTCCTTCCCTCCCCCCTGTCTGAGGCAATGGGTGGAACAAGCCTTTGCTCAATCAGCTGAGGTGCTTAACCTCCAGCTGCCCCACACAGCCTTAAGTGGGAGCCCCAGACAAGGAGCAGCAGCTTTCAGCTCTTGCTGAGAAGTGCACTGAATTCCTGTCCACTGACAATAGCAGCAACAATCTCACTTTTCTCAGCTCACTTCATCCCTTTCTGCACACCTTGAAGGTATTGACCAAACTGTCAATATTTTATTTTTAGTCATCTTTGCAGATGCAAGTCGAGAGTCATTCGGGGGGAGGCAAGAAAGAGAAGTTACCCTGAGGCTGAAAACTATTCTTCCATTGAAGATTGCTGAAACAGCTTGGAAGTTCCTGCAGAAGGGAAAGAAAACTCCATTTGTTTTCCAACCATAACTGCTGGCATGAGAAACCCAGCAGTAAGGGAGTCAAAAATACAATGGACTTGTTTCACTCAAGCCTGCTCAGAAGGGTACTTAAAGCAGGAGCTTGTGGGTGGCTGAAAGCTTGTAGAAAAACTGCAACAAAAGGCAGGTCTTAACATCCACAACCTCTGCATCCAGCCTGGAGCATGCTGCCCATCACCTAACCACATCCTGCCCCATCCACTTCTCCCCTTGTCCCCCCAAAGCCCCAGGTTTTCTTGCCCCAGGCTTTCTTGCCCCAGGTTTTCTTGCCCCAGGTTTTCTTGCCCCAGGTTTTCTTGCCCCAGGTTTTCTTTCCCCAGGNTCACAGAATCACAGAATCATCAATAAGGTTGGAAAAGACCTCAAGGATCATCAAAATCCAACCTGTCACCCAAGATGTCATGACCACTAAACCATGGCACCAAGTGCCACGTCCAATCCCCTCTTGAACACCTCCAGGGATGATGGCTTCACCACCTCCCTGGGCAGCACATTCCAATGTCTAACAACTCTATCCTTGAAGAACTTTCTCCTCAACTCAAGTCTAAACCTCCCCTGGTGCATCTTGAGACTGTGTCCTCTTGTTCTGGTGCTGGTTGCCTGGGAGCAGAGCCCAACCCCCTCCTGGCTACAACCTCCCTTCAGGTAGTTGTAGACAGCAATGAGGTCTGCCCTGAGCCTCCTCTTCTCCAGGCTGAACACCCCCAGCTCCCTCAGCCTCTCCTCATAGGGTTTGTGTTCAAAGACTCTCTCATGGCCTCACAGCTGCCAAAGGTACAGCTCAGGGGAGTCTTGCTTTGAATTCTGCACAGCCACCTCCCTGGATGCTTTCAGGCTCTGATTTCCCACTCTGCATCCCCAGGAGAGAAAGGCAAGTGGCATCAGGCTCCCATGTACCATGACACTGTAGGGGACCTCATCAATGTCCATAAATATCTGAGGGGTGAGTATCAAGTGGAGAGGACCAAGGTCTTTTTGGAGGTGCACACTAATAAGACAAGAAACAATGGGTACAAACTTGAACATAGTAGATTTCACCTCAACATTGCCACAGGATCCCAGAATCCCAGTGTGGTTGGGTTTGGAAGGAACTTCTGGAGATCATCCACTCCAATCCCTCCACATCCACCTCAACATGAGGAGAAATCTATTTACAGTGAGGCTGACAGAGCCCTGGAGCAGGCTGCCCAGGGGGATCTCCTTCTCTGGAGACTTTCCAAACCCACCAGGATGCATTCCTGTGTAGACTCCCCTGGGTGATGCTGCTCTGGCAGGGGGGGTTGGATCTGATATGATCTCTGGAGGTCCCTTCCAACCTCTAATGTCCTGTGACACTGTGTGACACTGTGTCTGCAGTCTAATGGGGAGTAAGTGCTTGGTGCACACAAAAACACTGCCTGCCTCCCAATCACCAAGTCCATGCCCCTCCTGGAGGCCACTCAGGTGCTACAATAGCCCAAGCCTTTCTTCCTCCTTTGACTGGCACATTTCACACTCACATTGTCCCTGCAGAAGCCACACTGACAGGCTGCTCTCACAATGAGCCTCACCAATCCAGTTCCATTAAGTCACTCCTCAGCTTCTCTCCAGCACAATAGGAGAAAAAAAAAAAAAAACCAAACCCAAAAAAACCAGAAAATTAGATGCATGAAATGGCCCCAACAAAATTTAATATAGGAGAAATACAAATGAGGCATAGAGGAGGCAAAACCCAAACTGAGGGTTTTGTTTGTTTGTTTTTTTTTTTTATTGCTGCTTTTGTCTTGCAGAGTGAAGAGAAAGAACTGATCAGCCAGTGAGATGCTGGCAGGCAGCAGGCAGGAGGAAGCAGGGTCTTGGTACATTGCTCCTGGCATTTCAAGATCAAACCTGAGTTTCATGCCAGAGATACAGAACTCTTGGGCTTGCCATGAGCAGCAGTGGTCAGCTGCATGGCAGACTTCGACATTTCCTTGTGCATGCTTACAAACAGAGGGAGGCTGGGTGCCAGGACTTGTGTCTCTGCAGGACATTTTCTGGGAGGTACCTGTGTACTTTTGTTACAGGTTTAGGGCTGATGCCCTGTCCCAGTTGGAGCTGGGTGCCTCTAAAAAGGAAACACAAAGCAGATCTCCAGAAGGTGCAAGGTCCTGCTTCTGGGTCAGGGCAACCTCAGGCACTGATACAGGCTGGGCAGAGCCTGGCTTGAGAGCAGCCCTGAAGAAAAGGCCTTGGGGGTGCTGGGGGAGGAGAAGCTCAGCAGGAGCCAGCAGTGAGCACTTGCAGCCCAGAGAGCCAAGCAGAGCCTGGGCTGAAGAAGAAGTGTGGCCAGCAGGGCCAGGGAGGGGATTCTCCCCCTCTGCTCCACTCTGCTGAGACCACTCCTGGAGCTCTGTGTCCAGTTCTGGAGCCTCTGTTCCAGGAAGGATCTGGAGGTGCTGAAAAGTACCCAGAGAAGGGCCAAGAGGATGAGCAGAGAGCTGCTCTGCTATGGAGACAGCCTGAGAGAGTTGGGGTTGTGCAGTCTGGAGAGGAGAAGGCTCTGAGGAGACCTTCTTGTGGCCTTTCAGTATCTGAAGGGGGCTCCAAGAAAGCTGGGGAGGGACTTTTTAGGGTGTTGGGTAGTGATAGGACTGGAGCAAAACCAGAAGTGGGTAGATTCAGATTGGATGTTAGGAAGAAGTTCTCCCCCATGAGGGTGGTGAGACACTGGCAGAGGTTGCCCTCATCCTATTCTTTACAAACAGTCTCTCTCCATCCTTCCTGTAGCCCTCTTCAGGTCCTGGCAGGCTGCTATTAGGTCTCCCTGGAGCTTTCTCTTCTCCATGCTGAACACCTCCAGCTCCATCAGCCTGTCCTCACAGCAGAGCAGCTCCAACCCCCTGATCACTTTCCTTGCCCTCCTCTGCACCCTCTCCAGCAGCTCCATGTCCTTCCTCCACTGAGGGCTCCAGACCTGTACACAGTAGACTCACCTCTCTTTTCCCCCTCTTTTGCTACCTTCTGAACTTTGCCTTTTCTTTCTCTTGTGCTCCTCAATTGTTTAGGCTCTGGCAGTGGTGCAGTGGGGGAGGCAGAGCTGTTGTGTACAGGGAGGGCTTTGGACTGGGCTGCTGCCTACATTTATGCATCAATATATTTTTGTAAACCTTTCTGACCTTTTATGCTTTTTACATTTAGCTTGGTTTTGCAAACAGCAGCTTCATTTTTACTCCCAAACTCCATGCAGTGTGGTCATTCACTTCTTGGAGGCAAATTCCACCTCCTGTGAGGTGTCAAACCACCACAGCTTTCCACCTTCCTTTGCCTTAGGCTCACGACTTCGTTTTCCTCCTCCAACAATTCCTTTTCTTAGGGAGCTACTGGACAGATGGAGGCAGGACCATTATGTCAGCTTTTACTGCTGGACAATGAAATATTCTTTCTCTGGAGCTTGCTCACAGCACAAAAGGTAGAAGCAGAAAGGCTATGCACTTACTGGTTCCATATGCTCCATCAGAGTGACCAGCTGTGGGGCCAGCAGGAGGTCACCTGTGGCTGGGAGCCTGAGGTCTAAAAGCATTGCAATGCTTCCCTCCTTTGCTTTTTTGTGGCTGGGTGTAGTTTCCAGAGCTGTTCTGGAAAGATGTTGAGGTCTGGAGAACAAGGCTGGGGAGGGGTCTGGAGAACAAGGCTGGGGAGGGGTCTGGAGAACAAGGCTGGGGAG
>VXBD01004197.1:17748-30086 GCA_013399975.1 Indicator maculatus | reverse complement strand
TGCTCTCTACAACTACCTGGAAGGAGGTTGTGAAGAGGCTGGTGCTGGTCTCTTCTGACAGGTAATTAGTGATAGAACAAGAGGGAATGGCCTCAAGCTACAACTGGGTAGGTTTAGACTGGACAGTAGGAAATTTTTTTTCCCAGCAAGAGTGGTCAGGGATTGGAATGTGCTGCCCAGGGGGGTGGTGGTTTCACCAAGCCTGGATGTGTTTAAAGGTGGTTTGGATGTGGTGCTTGGGGATCTGGTTTAGGGATGAGCCTTGTAGAGTAGGGTTAAGGGTTGGACTTGGTGATCCTGAGGGTCTTTTCCAACCTGAGGGTCTGTTTCCAACCTGAATATTTCTGTGGTTCTGAACTAAGCAGGACTGAACAGAGTGAGGCCAGCAATGCACTTTGTGGCTCTGGATGCATCAGACAGCACAGGTGGAGTGGTGACTCCAAGGATAATTCCCATCATCATGCCTTTCCTGCAAGGCCATCAGTCCTGGCTGATTTTCAAGAGCCATCTGACAAACCCCTATCTTCAGAGAGGCATCTTCTAATCCTCCCCAACCTGGCTTTGATAAGTAACAGTCTCCTGAGTGGGCTGCTGTGATAAGAGGGCCCAGCCTCCCTCAGATCTCTGCCCTGGGCTCACCTATCTTGCTAAAGGCTGTTATCTGCTAATTCAGCACTTGATAACTCACACCTGAAGGTATCCCTCTGTAATTACAGCCTGCTCTGATCCCTGAGGCTGCAGGACTTAATGGGGTTGTGTTTACAGAATAAACCTCCATTTGATATTGTCCGTTTGAGAAAGAGAGAGGCAGCAAAGAGGGAGTGATAAATGCTGCTGGGGTCCAGTGACAGGCACTAGCCATGAGGATAGAACTCTGTCCATGCCAGGTTCTGCTCTCCAACAGCTTATTTCTCATCACAGATTTAGGGCTTCAAAAGCCCCAAAGGACTGATGAGCTGAAGTCCACTCTTTAAAAGAATCCAGGGGTTGGCTTCCCAAGGTCTTGACACCACAGCTGCCTCAGCAACCAGAGAAGCTGGCAGCTGGTGGCTTGTGTAACTATTCTGTTGGCACTGATGTTCCTCAGCTACCTGGGAAAGGGCAGAAGAGGGGCTTCTAAGTCACTTGGGAAATTTTTAAGAAAAACCTAGGAATAAAGGATAATCAGAGAACTAGAAGCTAAAAGTAATTTATACTCCTGCCCTTTCCCTTGGGTGGAAAGCAAGGACACAGCATCCCCTGGCCACGACCTTTCTTGGACTGCTGGCAGTCTCTGACAGCCCTGTGTTATCCAACAGAAACTGGAATGTGTTTGGGAGATCTCTCCCACTTCCATGCTGCTCCAGGTGCTCTTTTTTCCTGGTGTCACTGTGGACAGCTCCTCAGTCTTGGCAACTTCTGGCCATGGAAATTGCAGCCTTCCAATATTTGAAGGGAGCTACAGGACTGATGGGGAGGGAGTTTTGACAAAGGCATGGAGTGACAGGAGGAAGGGTAATGGCTTCAAAGCAGAAGAAGATGGTTTTAGATGAGACATTAGGAATGGGTTATTCCCCATGAGGGTGATGAGACACTGGAACAGGTTGCCCAGAGAAGCTCTGGAGGCTTCAAGTCTGGAAGTGTTCCAAGCCAGGTTGGATGAGGCATTGAGCAACCTGCTGTAGAGGGAGGTGACCCTGCCTATGGCAGGGGTTGTGCAACTAGATGATCTTTAAGGTCCTTTCCAACTCAACCCATTCTATGGTTCTGTGATTCCCTGAAATCATCACCCACGACCTTGCTGGCATTGATCTCCTAGACAGCTGGTCCTGACCTGTGTTTCTCCATGGAGGAAGTGAGAAGGTGATGTGCTCTGCACCTAGCACAGCATGGGCTTCACTCTCCTATCTAGGGACCAGGTCCAGACATTATTTTCAAGATAGATGTCAGTCTAGACATCCCTGAATCCTTCTCCACCTCTTTCCTCTGCTGTCTGTCAGGCTGGCAGCCATTAGTCACAGCCTCAGCTTAGCATGCTCCGAACCGACAGACTCAAAGAACCCCAAACCCCTCCTCCCCTCCCACGAAAGGCTCCCGACCTGGAGAGCTCTCCAGTAATAAGGCAAGAGCAAATGCTTCCTGAGCAATTCGGGCTTTGAAGCTGCCTAATAAATCTTTTCAGCTGCTCTCTGCTGTGAGCAGTGGAAGCTGTCAGAAGTTCAGAGGCAGGCTGCTTCCTGCGCCCCTGCCAAAGTGCTTCTGAACGGTGCGCGCCGCTCGCCGCCGCGGCTGCTGCTTTGAAGGTGAAGCCTCCTTTAAATTAGCAGCAGCCCCAGCAGCCAAGGGCTCTCTGTTTTGTTTTGCTGGTTTCATCTGCAGAGAGCAGGGAAGGAAGAGCAGGCAGGGCAGGTGAGAGCAGGGGGATTCTCCCACTCTTTCTCCTGACAGCCCCTCCTGTGCCAAGCGGCACGTTCCGCCTTCAAAGAGGTAAAGGCCACGCAGGGAACAACAAGGGGTGGTAAAAAATGAAGCATCACACAACTCCTTTATCAAACACAAGCCCTTTATCAAACACAAGCCAGCCAGCCAGCTCCCTGAGGCACCAGGTTTCCTTGGATACCACACAAATGCCAACAGGCAGCAGGACTGATGTATCAGGCACATGTTTGACCATCTCACAGCTCTTGGTGGCCGGCTAGATCGATTAGGATGAGTGCATTGCAATCTCGAGGGTCATGCTGGCTTGGAGAGGTGGCAGGGCATGCTGAGGGATGAGGTAGAGTTAGCTAATCACAGAACAGAATCAACAGAATGGCTTAGGTTGGAAGGGATCTTTATTATTACAGAATCACAGAATCAGCCAGGTTGGAAGAGACCTCTGAGATCATCAAGTCCAGCCACTCACCCAACCCTAACTAATCAACTAGACCGTGGCACTAAGTGCCTCATCCAGTCTTAAACACCTCAGAGATCATCTACTCCTACTCCCCCTGCCATGGGCAGGGGCACCTCCCAACTAGAATTGGTTGCCCAAGGCCTCATCCAACCTGGCCTTGAGCACCTCCATGGAGGAGGCATCCACAGCCTCCCTGGGCAACCTGCTCCAGTGTCTCACCAGTATTGTACTGCAGAACTTCTCCCTAAAATCCAGCCTAAACCAACTCTGTCTGAACAGGGTAAAGGTTTCAGGGGCTGCAGTCTTAATCTGTGCAGCTAGACTCAAAAGCATTTACAGAATCACAGAATCAACCAGGTTGGAAAAGACCTCAGAGATCATCAAGTCCAACCTAGTACCTAACACCTCCTGACCACTACACCATGGCTCCAAGTGCCACATCCAAGCTTTTTCTGAACACCTCCAGGGATGGTGACTCCACCACCTCCCTAGGCAGCACATCCCATGGCCAATTACTCTTGCTGGGAAGAACTTTCTCCTCACCTTGAGCCTAAACTTCCCCTGGTGCAGCTTGAGACTGTGCCCTCTTGTTCTGGTGCTGGCTGCCTGGGAGAAGAGCCCAACCCCCACCTGGCTGCAACCTCCCTTCAGGTAGTTGTAGACAGCAATGAGGTCTCCCCTGAGCCTCCTCTTCTCCAGGCTGAACACCCCCAGCTCCCTCAGCCTCTCCTCACAGGGCTTGTGCTTGACCTGCATGAGCGATCTGCAGGGTGCTTTGATTTCATAATTCGTATACTTTGACTCTGCACCACCTTCTGGAGCATCTCTCTGAAGAGCAAAGGCTGAGAGCCCTGGGGCTGCTGAGCCTGCAGAAGAGCAGCCCCAGAGGGGATCTGCAAAATGCTCACCAAGAGCTAAAGGGTGGGANAACACCCCCAGCTCCCTCAGCCTCTCCTCACAGGGCTTGTGCTTGACCTGCATGAGCGATCTGCAGGGTGCTTTGATTTCATAATTCGTATACTTTGACTCTGCACCACCTTCTGGAGCATCTCTCTGAAGAGCAAAGGCTGAGAGCCCTGGGGCTGCTGAGCCTGCAGAAGAGCAGCCCCAGAGAGGATCTGCAAAATGCTCACCAAGAGCTAAAGGGTGGGAGGCAAGAGGTTGGGGCCAGACTCTTGTCAGTGGTGCCCAACAGGCCAAGCANGCCTCCTCTTCTCCAGGCTGAACACCCCCAGCTCCCTCAGCTTCTCCTCACAGAGCTTGTGCTTGACCTGCAGGGTGCTTTGATTTCATAATTCATATACTTTGACTCTGCACCACCTTCTGGAGCATCTCTCTGAAGAGCAAAGGCTGAGAGCCCTGGGACTGCTGAGCCTGCAGAAGAGCAGCCCCAGAGAGGATCTGCAAAATGCTCACCAAGAGCTAAAGGGTGGGAGGCAAGAGGTTGGGGCCAGACTCTTGTCAGTGGTGCCCAACAGGCCAAGCAGCAATGGGCACAAACTGGAACTCAAGAGGTTCCACTTGAACTTAAGGAGAAACTTCTATCCTTTGATGGTTCTGGAGGCCTGGAGCAGGCTGCCCAGAGAGGTTGTGGAGCCTCCTTCTGTGGAGAGCTTCCAAACCCCCCTGGCCATTGTGATCCTGGGCAAGCTGCTGTGGGTGCCCTGCTTTAGCAGGGGGGTTGGACTGGATGACCTCCAGAGATCCCTTCCAATGCTGGGCTTCTATGACTCTTTGATCTTGATGGAGACCTGTGGGCACAGCAGCAACATGAATAATAACAATAATTTTCAGTCAGGTCTCTAATGGCAGAGCAAACCTCTCACACACTGAAGAAATCCTTTAAACATTCCCTAGCTCTTTATCTTTTGCTTCCTTTAAATGGTGATTGAATTCAGGCCTAATGAAAATGTGAGTCTGAGAGCATTTACTGGAAGGCAGCTGCTCTTGCTTTTCCATCTCAGTCTGCCTCTGCCTTTTCTGTGTCCACCCAGTGAAAGCTCCCAAAGGCATTTCTCCAAGGGAAGCTGGGGTATAATGAGGCTTTGAGCAGGCTTGGGTCATTCATCTTCATGTGGACAACAAGGTTGTGAAGTGGGCACTGCTTCCTTCTTTTCCTTCCTAATATCTTTTCTCAGCAGCAAACAGCATCTTCATCAAATGGAAGCTTCCCTTTCTGCCTTTTTAGGGGGGGTAAGAAAGGATTGTTGGAAAAGGGAAGCCTGGATGTGTGGGGTGGATGCTGGAGGTTTTGAAGGCCAGGCTGGATGTGGCTCTGAGCAACCTGATCTAGTGTGAGGTGTCCCTGCCCATGGCAGGGGATTTGGAACAGGATGATCCTTGAGGTCCCTTCCAACCCTGACAATCCTGTAATGCTTTTTCTGCACCATTTGGCTCTTTTCATCTGGGAATGAAAACCCTGAACAGAGCTCAGACCTAATCCTGGTTTGGATTGCTAAAGGGTTAGTCAAATATGGGGAAGATTCTGACAGAATTCTTCATACTGGAGGAAAAAAAAAAATGTTTTGCAGCAATTCATTGATATAAAAGCTCCTGCATGCTGGCACCAGCAGGTTAACCTCCACTAGGGGATGGATCTTGTTTTATTGCCCTTTCTGGATCTCTAGGAGAGATGTCAGGGTCTTAGCAGAGGGCTCAGAGGTGTGCAACTCACCACATGTCCCAGCAGCACAGGTCAGCCCAGCTGGTGCTAACCCAGGCAGTAGAAACCTTTCCCCTTTGCACCTGGGCAAAGACATCAGTTAATAGTTCTTACAGAACTTCTGGCTGGAAGAGACCTTCAAAATCATTGAGTCCAACCTTTAACCCAGCACTGCCAGGTCACCACAGCCCTCAGCACCACATCTCCATGGCTTTGAACCCCCTCCCTCCCCAGAAATGGGGACTCCACCACTGCCCTGGGCAGCCTCTTCCAGGCCTTGACAACCCTTTTGGGGATGAAATTGTTCCTCATGTCCAACCTAAACCTACCCTGGGGCAACTTGAGGCCATTTCTTCTTCTGCTGTCACTGTGATCCTGTGATACTGTGAAAGAGGAATGTCAGACCCTGACAAAGTAAACTTGACTCCAAATTAGAGCCCAGCTCACAGCAAAGGGGAGATTCTTTTTAATACCAGGAAAAAAAAAAAAAAAAAAGCCCTGCATTGTGAATCTACACTAGAAAGAGGCAGAGCAATTAGAATTTCAGGCTGCCACATACCAGGCTTCCAGGGAAAGAGGAATCTCATGTGCCAGGTCTCTGTCTGATAAAGACAAATTGTCAATAGCTTGTGATGGAAACCTGCCTGAGTGTGATCAGAGAGGAGCTGGGGAAGCACCTGCTGCTCTGCTAGGAGAGGCTGCCATGAAAGCAGATGGGAACAGGGGCAGTTCGTGGCTCTGCTAGCAAAGAGCTCAGAGAGGTTGTGCTTTTCCCTCCTTCCTGTGTACACAGTAAATGAAGGAGTTATTTGAGGGCAGACATGGAGCTGAAGTCCCAACTGCTCTCTCTTGGTATGGCTGTGCTCTGGGGCACACCTTCCCCTGTGTTTTTTAGTCAGAGAGCTGTGGTGTCCTTCCCACATCCACCAGCTAAGTCCCTGTGCTCTGGGGCACACCTTCCCCTGTGTTTTTTAGTCAGAGAGCTGTGGTGTCCTTCCCACATACACCAGCTAAGTCCCTGTGCTCTGGGGCACACCTTCCCCTGTGTTTTTTAGTCAGAGAGCTGTGGTGTCCTTCCCACATACACCAGCTAAGTCCCAGCCTCCTTGACCCTGGTGGCTCACACACCCACCATGGCATGGGGAAGGGGCAGGAAGGCACTGAGTTTGTTTCATAGAATGGTTTGGGTGAGAAGAAAACTTCAAAGCTTATCTAGTTCAACCCTCTGAGGTCATCAGGGACATCTACAACTACAGCAGGTTGCTCAGAGCCCCAAATAACATGACCTGGAATGATTCCAGGCATGGGGCAAAAAGGGACAGGTTCTCATCACCCTCAGCACAAAACATTTCTTCCTTCTCTCCAGTCTGAGTCTCCCTCTTTGAGTTCAAACCTTGTCCTGTCACATCAAGCCCTGCTCAAAAGTCTGTCCCCAGCATTCTGATCAGCCCTTTAAGCACTGAAAGACCACCAGAAGGTCTCCCTGAAGCCTTCTCTTGCCCAGGCTGAACAACCCCAACTCTCAGCCTGGCCTCACAGCAGAGGGCTTCCAGCCCTGCCAGCATTGCTGTGGCCTCCTCTGGCCCCACTCCAACAGGTCCCTGTCTCTGTTACGCTGAGGACTCCAGAGTTGGCCTCAGCACTGCAGGGGGGTCTCAGCAGAGCTCTGCAGAGGGGCAGAATCCCCTCCCTGCCCCTGCTACCCACACTGTTGAGGATCAGCCCAGGACAGGCTGGCTCTGGGCTGGCAGTGCTCAGTGCCAGCTCATCTCCAGCTTTGCACCCAGAGCAACCCCCAAGTCCTTCTCCACAGGGATGCTCCTAATCACATCATCTCCCAGCCTGTGCTGAGCCTGGGGGATGCCCTGACCCAGGTCCACAGTAATTTCCAAGCTGCAGTCCCAGCTACCCCCTTTCCATGTTAGGATCCATCCCCTGAACCACGCTGCTCACCACCCTGTCCAGAAAGCCCCCAAGACTTGAGGGGAGGAGGCTGTGCTTGCTCCTGCACATTATTTTCTGATCCTACCTACAGAACAGATGGGCTGTGGGAGCTGGACAAGCCCTGGCTTCGTTAGCATGAGGTTCAGAGCCAAGCCCTGGGGCAGCACAGGAGCTTTGTGCTCCAGCCTTGCTTGCAGGAGTGTGGGAAGGGGAGGCAGTGGTGAACATGGTCCCTGGTGGCAGCTCTTGTATGCAGCACATCCATCCTTGAGCAGGCTCTGGAGGCAAGAATGTGTAGGGCTGCAAGGTCCCATCCTGCCAGGCAATGTTCAGAGGAAATCCATCCACCCACCTCTCTAATTACATTGATGTAATTAGGCAGCTCCCTCAGCACTACAGCAGATTTCACTTTTACATAACATCAGCACTTGGCAGGTTTTGCTTAGCCACCTCCAAAAGAACAATCACAGAGCAACAGACTCCTAGAATGGGTTGGGTTGGAAGGGACCTTAAAGATCATCCAGTTCCAATCCCTCTGCCATGGGCAGGGACATCTCCCACCAGCCCTGGTTGCTCAAAGCCTCATCCAGCCTGGCCTTGAACACCTCCAGGGAGGGCACAGCCACAACCTCCCTGGGCAACCTGTTCCAGTGTCTCCCCACCCTCACTCTCAAGAATTTCTTCCTATCTCCAGTCTCAATCTCCCCTCTCCCAGCTTCAATCCATTCCCTCTCATCCTATGACAACAAGCCCTTGTACAAAATCCCTCCTCACACCTGAGTTATCTGTGCTGTGAGGCTACATGCTCCAGCTGGGACCAGTGACCTGTTGCAAAAGGACCTCTTTGTGCACACTCAAGAGGTGGTCCATGCCCTGAATTTTAGCAGGATAAATAGAGTTGGTTTCTTGGATTTGTAAAGAAAGGGGGAAAAAATGAATTGCCTCAAACACAATGAACAGAACCACAGAATCATGGAACTGTTTCAGCTGGAAAAGCCTTCTAGGATCATAGAATCATAGCATCATAGAAGCATAGAATGCACTGAATTAGAAGGGGCATCTTGAGGTCACCTAGTCCAACTCCCCACAGCAAGCAGGGATGTCCCCAACTGGCTCACAGGCTCACAGGATGTCAGGGGTTGGAAGGGAACCTCTGGAGATCTTCAAGACCAGAGCAGGACCATAGAATCCAGCTCAGGTCACACAGGAACACATCCAGACAGGGCTGGAAAGTCTCCAGAGAAGGAGACTCCACAACCTCTCTGGGTAGCCTGCTCCAGGGCTCTGTGAGCCTCACAGTGAAGAAGTTCCTCCTCCTATTGAGGTGGAACCTCCTGTGCTGCAGTTTCCATCCATTGCCCCTTGTCTTATCTCAGGGTGCAACTGAGCAGAGCCTGTCCCTGTCTCCTCCCTCTTGCCCCCCAGCCCTCAGATATTTATAGATATTCATTAAATCCCCTCTCAGTCTTCTCCTCTCCAGACTAACCACCCCCAGGGCTCTCAGCCTCTCCTCCCAGGACACTGCTCCAGTCCCTCAGTCATCCTGGTAGCTCTCCATTGGACTCTCTCCAGCAGATCCCTGTCCCTCTTGAACTGGGGAGTCCAGAACTGGATGCAATATCCCAGGTGAGGTCTCACTGGGGCACCCCCATCAAGTCCAACCATCAACCCAACACCACCATGGCCACCAAACCATGTCCCCAAGTGCCATGCTTACAGATTTTTTGAACATCTCCAGGGGTGGTGACTCCACCACCCCCCTGGGCAGCCTGTTCCAGTGCCTGAGCAGTTGTGACAGAGACAAAATCTGAAATGCTGGCAGCTGGATTTTGAGCCAGTGATTCCCCAGCCTTCAAGAGGAACTTTCAGAACTAGCCATCAGGGTGAGCTGTGCTGTGCACACTCCACCCCCAGCATCTCCACAGGCTGGTGCCCAATCTCCAGCGAGGGCTCCACGGTTTGTGCTGAGCCTGTGGCAAGAACCTGCTTCTGTCTGCAGCAGCCTGAGCTCCTCTCAGCCAAGGTGAAATTAAAATAGACAGAAATAGACAGAAACAATTACTGCAGGGAAAGTGGAAAAGTTAATAGGGGCCTTGAGCGTGCTTGTGAGATGTTCACAGGGATTTTTGTGTTGCTTTTCTACCCTTCAGGTCCCAGGAAACAGCTTCAGAGGCAGAAAGATGTTTTAAAAAGACTTTCTGCAAATGTGCATGAAAGGGCCTAGGAGTGCTCTAATGATCAAGCAGGGATTTTGTTCCCCATAGTTTATCTCCTACAATCATGAGAATCCTGTAGAGGAGGGAAAGGAGAACCTGGATGACTTTATAGGAAAGAAGATACTTAGGAAAGCAAAGCTGCCTTGGAGGAAGGAGGAGATTTGAGAGATCTCTTTGGTCTTGTAGGAATCCATGTAGAGACTCCTAAAAGCCCATGGAAAACCTCTTTTTGGCATCACTGGGGGTTAGATCAGGCACTCATTGTGTGGGCACTCATTTCAGCCTCAGCATGCCTCACCTTGCCTCTTTTATGTAGTGAGTGAATGGGGAGGTGAGCCAGGACCTAAAGCTTTTCCATGGGGGATCAAAACAGGAATCACCCTCACTGATGGGCTACTGCAAGAGCACTTCCATACAGCAGCTTTGGCCAGTGGACACCAGCTCCTGCAGGGATGCCACATCAGCATGCCCATATTTGAGGCTCTGACACATTGGCTGGCCACAGAAGTGCCTGAAAGGGGTCTGCAAGAAAGCCAGGAAGGGACTTTGCACAATGGCTTGGAGGGATAGGATGAGAGGGAATGGATTTGAGCTTGAGGAGGGGAGGTTCAAGCTGGAGATTAGGAAGAAATTCTTGAGAGTGAGGGTGGGGAGACACTGGAACAGGTTGCCCAGGGAGGTTGTGGCTGTCCCCTCCCTGGAGATGTTCAAGGCCAGGCTTGATCAGCCCTTTAAGTACTGAAAGACCACCAGCCTTGAGCACCCTGGGCTGGTGGGAGGTGTCCCTGTCCATGGCAGGGGGCTGGAACTGGGTGATCTTTAAGGTCCCTTCCAACCCAAATCAATCTATGATTCTATGAATCTGTGAATGTTCTGCTCCAGCAGTGGTTGCCCAGTTGGTTATTCCCCCCCCCAAACCTTTTCATCTCCAACCTCAGAGCCTAACACACTCAGCTGACAGCTTCTGCAAAACCACACACACAAAAAAAGCAAAAAAAAAAAAAAAAACCAAAAAAACCCCACAAAAACACCACCACCAAAAAAACCTTGTGCTTTTTAATTTGCTTCTCACACAAGTCAGAAAGATGGATGGTGAGCTGCCTGGGTGATGGTTCCTAGATATCTCTGTCTTGTCACTTAATCATACACTATATCAAGCAAACAGTCCACATTCCTCACCCCAGAGTGGCAATGTCTGACTGATTCTCCCCATCCATAAACCACCTCCTTATCTCTTCCCATCTGCAAACATAAACCCCAGAGTGTTATTGCACAACTGATGTCATCATAAAACACTCCCCAGGTCCTCCCTGCCTTCCTCCCACTCCCACTCTCATTTTGACATCACCCTCAACCAGACCAAGAGCTTCTTCTTCTCCTCCTGCCATCCCCTCTGCCTCCTCTCCATGGGGCTGATATAACAAGCAGACATCTGCACTTTTCATTTCTCTCTTTGGTGGTGGTGCTTTGTCCCCCTGGTGGGAGCTGGAGGCAGGAACTGTCCCCATCCCCCCTCCCAGTCCTTGCTCTGCTTGCTCTTCCTGCACCCAGGATAAATCAGGGAAGCTAAGGCATATTTTATTTGGAGCATCTGCTGGAACAGCAATTAGTCACTGTCAGGCTGGCTGAAAATCACCATTAGTTGTTGTTTTATTCTTTACTACACAAGCAGAAGAGATACATCTCCATTCCAGCTATTAATCCTCTCACTGGCTGGAGGAAGGCCAGCCCAAACCTGGGAGAAGACATCTACCACTTGATCCCAGGAAAGAAAAGACACAGTTCAGGTGGGAAGGTGGAACCTTGTTGGAAACAGGGACGGACCAAGGAAAGAGGGGAGACTCATGGAGTCATAGAATTGTCAGGGTTGGAGGGGACCTCAAGGATCATCCAGTTCCAACCCCCCTGCCATGGCCAGGGACACCTCACACTAGAGCAGGTTGCCCAGAGCCACATCCAGCCTGGCTGCAAAAACCTCCTGTCCTGGGCACTGCTGAGGCCACACCTCAAATCCTGGGTTCAGTTTGGGGACTCTCATTCCAAGAAGGACATTGAGAGGCTGGAGCAGGTCCAGAGAAGGGCAAAAAAGCTGGGGAAGGGTCTGGAGAGGAGCCTCTGTGGGACTTGGGGTTGTTTAGTCTGGAGATGAGAAGGCTGAGGGGAGACCTCATTGCTCTCTACAACTCCCTGAAAGGAGGTGGCAGTGAGGTGGGGGTTGGGCTCTTCTCCCTAGTCTCAGGTGATAGAAGGAGAGGAAATGGCCTGAAATTGTGCCAGGGGAGAGTTGGTGATTAGAAAAAATGTCTTTGCTTGCAGGAATGGTCAGGGACTGGAACAGGCTGCCCAGGGAGGTGCTGGAGTCACCATCCCTGGAGGTGTTCAAGAAACCTGTGGCCATGGCACTTGGGGACAAGGTTTAGTGTCTGTGGTAGTGTTGGGTTATGGTTGCCTTCAACTGAGCTTAGAGGCCTCTTCCAACCAGAACAGTTCTGTGACTGACTTTGAACCTAGAAAGGATCCAGTCTAGATGGATAAAGAACTGGCTTGATGCCTGCACCCAAAGAGTGGCTGTCAATGGCTCCATGTCCCAGTGGAGGCCAGGGACAAGTGGAGTCCCTCAGGGATCAGTCCTGGGACCAGG
>VXBD01004197.1:0-17684 GCA_013399975.1 Indicator maculatus | reverse complement strand
CTGGAGTACTGCATCCAGTTTTGGAGCCTCTATTACAAGAGGGATCTGGAGGTGCTGGAAGGTGTCCAGAGAAGGGCCATGAGGATGAGCAGAGGGCTGGAGCTGCTCTGCTCTGAGGACAGACTGAGAGAGTTGGGGCTGTTCAGTCTGAGGCTGTTCACCTCTCTTGACAACATGGAACAGGGTTCCCCCCCCACCCTCAGCATACAAAATTTCTCTTTCCTCTCCAGTCCAAATCTCCTCCTTTTAGGAAAAATGTCTTTGCTGCAAGAGTGGTCAGGGATTGGAACAGGCTCCAGGTGCTGGAATCCCCATCCCTGGAGGTGTTCAAGAAGCATGTGGCCAGGGCACTTTGGGACATGGTTTAATGGCCATGGTGGTGTTAGACTGATAGTTGGACCTGATGATCTTAGAGGTCTTTTCCATCCCAACCAATTCTAGGATTCTATATGATTCATGTCCCATAGACATGTTGGGGAGATGGTGTGGTGCTCTGTAGGACCCAGTGGTGGATGTGGATGGGGTTCCTGCCGAGCTTCAGGCATTTGCTACCATCCATTCCCAAATCAGATTAAAATCTAATTGCTCAGGGCTTTTTTTTTTTTTTTTTCCCCATCAAGTGTTCCTCAAAAATCTGTAAAATAGGTCCTTAATGAATCATTTCATCTCATTGATCTCTTTAAGTGGAATCACTTATTTACTTACAGCTCCTGGATTGCTGCTGTCCCTCAGGTCATTTTGTTCTTAGAGATGCAGGCTGCTAGGAAGCTAACTATGGCAAACTAGCACTTAATTTCTCACAGGCATGACAAATATTTGACCTAAAAGATGTATTTCTCTTTTGGGGAGCACCAGCCAGTTGGTCTGCTGTTAACAGCAGCAGCACATCCCTGGGAATGAAAGTTTGTCCTGGAATATCTGAACAGGAGAAAAATCCTTGGTGTGAGGGTGCTGGAGGCCTGGAGCAGGCTGCCCAGAGAGGTTGTGGAGTCTCCTTCTCCAGAGATTCCAAACTCCCTCTGGGCATTGTGATCCTGAGCAATGGGTGCCCTGATTTAGCAAGGGGGTTGGACTGGATGATCTCTGCAAGTCCCTTCCAACATCCACCATGCTGGGATTCTGGGATTCTGTGTCTGCTGCACTGTTTTTGTCACTACTTTGTATGAGAAGCTGTTGACTGTAATTCCCAGCACTTTCCCTGCAGAAGGCATGGTAGCTATGATCACAGATCACAGGATGTTATGGGGTGGAAGGGACCTCTGGAGGTCATCAAGTCCAACCTCCCTGCCAGAGCAGGATCATAGAATCCAGAACAGGTCACATAGGAACACATCCAGATGGGACTTGAAAGGCTCCAGAGAAGGAGACTCCACAACCTCTCTGTGGGCAACCTGCTCCAGTGCTCTGTGGCCCTCACAGCAAAGTTCTTCCTTATGTTGGGATGGAACTTCCTGCTCTGTAGTTTCCATCCATTACCCCTGGTCCTATCCCAGGGCACAAGTGAGCAGAGCCTGTCCCTGACCCTTCCTTCTTAGACCCCAGCCCTCAGCTATTGATAGACATTTATTGAATCCCCTCTCAGTCTTCTCTTCTCCAGACTCACCAACCCCAGGGCTCTCAGCCTCTCCTCACAGGGCAGTGCTCCAGTCCCTTCATCAAAGCCCTTCATTACCATGGCTTAATGAGTTACTGACTAGCAAGACAGACCTGGTCATGAGCTGTTTGAGTCACAGAATCATAGAATCAGAGAATCACAGAATCATAGAATCATAGAATCAGAGAATCACAGAATCAAAGAATCACAGAATCATGGAATCATAGAATCACAGAATCAGAGAATCACAGAATCATAGAATCACAGAATCATAGAATCATAGAATCATAGAATCACAGAATCACAGAATCACAGAATCATAGAATCATAGAATCACAGAATCACAGAATCATAGAATCACAGAATCACAGAATCATGGAATCACAGAATCATAGAATCATAGAATCAGAGAATCACAGAATCATAGAATCACACTATCATGGAATCATAGAATCATAGAATCACAGAATCATGGAATCAAGCAGGTTGGAAGAGACCTCCAAGATCCTCCAGTCCAACCTATCACCCAGCCCTATCCAATCAACCAGACCATGGCACTAAGTGCCTCATCCAGGCTTTTCTTGAACATCTCCAGGAACAGGGACTCCACCACCTCCCTGGGCAGCCCACTCCAATGGGCAATCACTCTCTCTGTGAAGATGTTCTTTGTTCAGCTTCTTCCAAAACAAATGGGTTAGCTCCACCAAACATAGCCAAGCCAACAGTTCTTGGGGTAGCTCAGAGCTCCTGTGAAGCTCAGCTGAGAAAAGGCAATGCCTTCACCTGTCATGTCTCAACAGCTTTCAGGGATGTGTCAGTCTAGACTTCATTTATTCTCTGTAGGAGGCTGGATTTTGCCTTTTGTGAGCACCAACTCTCCTGGCCAGGCTTTGCTTCCATTGGCTGATGGGAGCCATGTGGCTCACGTGGGCACTTTCACCCTCTGCAAAGTCAAGGTTGCAGAACTGAAGTGTGAAATGATATTACAGAGAAAGGCACCATCAAGGAGGAAGAGCAGGATTTGTTCAGACTGGAATCTTATTGAAAACACAATTCAAACCTCACTAGAGATTCAGAGATGAAAATAATCCTTTACTTTTATTCTTGCCTTTATTTGCAGACTGTCTCTTTTTATTCTCAGCACTGGAAGGGCAGCAACACCAGTAAAAATGTCACTGCTATTGTATTTAATTGTTCCTGCTGAACATGTGAACAAGAGCCTAAGATGGAGAAGGCCTGAGGCAGCTGAAATGCCAGAGAGAGAAGCTTTGAGTTTGGGGAGGAACAAAAAGCACACTGCAGGAGCTGCTGCTTCAATCAAACACCTGAATTGCTGGGTGCAGCCTCCCCTTTCCCACCTGGCAGAGGCTGGCATGTGCCAGTTTGTTCCTGCTTCTGATGGGGAACTTTTCCTGTGGGTTCAGCCCAACCCATGATGTTAGCTAGCACATGCCTGTTGGGGAGCCACCCTGTTTCCTCCTGGCTCCTCTCAGCTATTTGCACAAAATAACACTAATTATCTCAACTGCAGGCTTCCTCCAAGTACCTGTTGGAACAGAAGACACAATTACCATAATTCCAGTGCAAATTTCCCTTCCCATAATCACTCCCCATTACAGCAAGCTTCTGAGGTACCTTCAGCTTCACCTGGGAGATGAGGAAAGCAAAGATTCAACTTAGTTAACACTTTGCAGACTGGTTTAGAAAGGCTCTGGTGAGACCCCCACCTGGAGTACTGCATCCAGTTCTGGAGTCCCTATTACAAGAGGGATCTGGACATGCTGGAAGGTGTCCAGAGAAGGGCCATGAGGATGAGCAGAGGGCTGGAGCTGCTCTGCTACGAGGACAGACTGAGAGGGTTGGGGCTATTCAGTCTGGAGAAGAGAAGGCTCTGAGGAGACCTTCTTGTAGCCTTCCAGTATCTGAAGGGGACTACAAGAAAGCTGGGGAGGGGCTTTTTAGGGTGTCAGGGAGTGACAGGACTGGGGGGAATGGAACAAAGCTGGAAGTGGGGAGATTCAGACTGGACATGAGGAAGAAGTTCTTCCTCATGAGAGTGGTGAGAGCCTGGAATGGGTTGTCCAGGGAGGTGGTTGAGGTCCCATCCCTGGAGGTGTTTGCAGCCAGGCTGGATGAGGCTCTGGGCAGCCTGCTGTAGTGTGAGGTGTCCCTGCCCATGGCAGGGGGGTTGGAACTGGATGATCTTTGTGGTAGCTTCCAGTCCCATGGTTCTAAGACTTTAGGGATGTGCTTCATTGTGAGGAGTCTCTAAGAGCTGCACCCAAGGGCTTGCTGAGCTTGTGACTGTATGGAAGGTCCTAAACTTTGGGTCTCTCTGGTTTTACTGTCTGGGCTTTCATAATGTCCAGGTGTGAAACAGGCTCTCCCAGAAGGTAGCTCATCCACCCAACCCAACTCAAATGCTGTATTGGTAATATAGAATCATAGAACCAACCAGGTTGGAAAAGAGCTCAGAGATCATCAAGTCCAACCTATCACCCAGCACCTCCTGACAACTAAACCATGGCTCCAAATGCCACATCCAATCCTTTTTTTGAACACCTCCAAGGATGGTGACTCCACCACCTCCCTGGGCAGCACATCCCATGGCCAATTACTCTTGCTGGGAAGAACTTTCTCCTCACCTCCAGCCTAAACTTCCCCTGGCACAGCTTGAGACTGTGTCCTCTTGTTCTGGTGCTGGTTGCCTGGGAGCAGAGCCCAACCCCCACCTGGCTCCAACCTCCCTTCAGGTAGTTGTAGACAGGAATAAGGTCTCCCCTGAGCCTCCTCTTTTCCAGGCTTTAAGCTGGAAGAGGGAGGACTGAGACTGGAGATTAGGAGGAAATTCTTGACAGTGAGGGTCGGGAGACACTGGAACAGGTTGCCCAGGGAGGTTGTGGATGTCACCTCCCTGGAGGTGTTCAAGGACAGGTTTGGTGAGTCCTGGGCTAGTGGAAGGTGTCCCTGCCCACAGCAGGGGAGTTAGAACTGGATGATCTTTAAGGTCCCTTCCAACCCAACCCATTCTGTGGTTCCATGGTTCCCTGATAAGTTGCCCCCTGAAGGGATCATCCGTACAGATTGAGGGATATGACTTGTTCAGACTGGACCTCCCAGTTTGACAGTAGAGCTGTCAACCTGTGAACCAACATCTGCCTTTCCAGCTGTGTGGGGAGCACCTGTGGAGCTCTCTGACATTACCAGGGTACTCTGACACTGTGTCCTCATTTTCTTTAGATCTGAACTCTTTCAGTGGCAGAGATGAGTCAAGCACTGAGCCAGGTACCCAGCAGAGTCCTTTGTGCTTGGGAGTCTCCAGGGAGAGGAAAGGCAAAGCAAAGGGTCCAGCCTGGGGGCCTGAAAGGACCACTGAGGATGGGACAGTGAGACCCAGATTACTTTGCATTTGCATGGATTAGAAACAAACATTAGGACAGCTGGCACCCCTCAGCCATGGAGAAACAGCTCCCAGCAGAGAGCTGGAGACTTCTTTAAGGAATGGAAATTTCAGCTCTTCTGCTCCTCTGCTCTTGGCTTCCTTGGCTGAGGAAAGCAAGTGAAAACTTGGGCTTTACTCTCCAGTTCTGTTGCAAACTCCCTTTCCATTTCTTGCTATACTTCTCTGAAACAACCACTGAGGTGGTCAGAAGGGAATGCCAGGCAGCACTTTGTTCAGATCCGAGCTGATAATCCCACCCAGGGTCTTCCCAGACACGGCAGCACACTGCCCCTGAGATCTGGCAGAAGCAAACCTCTATGAAATCTCTCCAGGATGCTGGAAAACCAAAACTCCCTCATCAAAAATCCTTCTACCTGCTCAGCTGGAGGGTGCAGCAGGTGCTGTAATTGCTGTAACTCCTGTCTCTGCAATTACAGCTCTGAAACCCCCTGGTTCTGAGCACTTGATGGATGCTCACATCAGTAACTGAGGCCTTTGAAAGATGAGGATGGGAATTCTAACAAGCTCAGGGTTATTCATTCTTGCCACCCTCTGACACACAACTTCTCATTTTCCATTAAAAAACTTGAAATGTTGCAGCTCCTGTGATGTGACAGCCATGAAAACCCTCCAGCCTGGACACAGCTCCCAAGGGTTGGCTGGTAGCTGGGTGATAGAGATGGAGCTGCTAAACTTCCAGCTTGTGTGGGCCACCACCTCCCCAGAGGAGCAAGCCACACAGGAAAACTTTGCCTGTATTCTTCAGAAACAACCAGAACAGACCTTGTCCTTCTCCAAGGGACTGAACCACAGCTCCTACCAGCTCATACACACCAGATCACACAGAACTGACACTAACCTGCCTGCTGGCAGCCCCTTGACCACTGGTGGCTCAAGCCAGGGATGTAGAACTGAGGGTCTCTAATTTTAATTCCACTGGTGACCAGAAACCTGACAGAAGTTCACTAAGTTAGGTAAGTGTAGAGATAAATCATGGATTTATAGAATGGTTTGGGTTGGAAGGAACCCTAAAGACCACCTCATTCCAAGCCCCCTGCCAGGGGCAGGGACACCTCCTGCTAGATCAAGTTGTTCAAGGTCCCATCCAACCTGGCCTTCAACATTTCCAGGATGAGAGCCTCCACAGCTTCTCTGGGCAGCCTGCTCCAGTGCCTCACCACCCTCATGGAGAAGAACTTCTTCCTAATGTCTCATCTAAATCCAGCTTCTTCCAGTTTGAAGCCATCACTCCTCACCCTGTCACTCCATGCTTTTTTCCCATGTCCCTGCCCAGCTCTCCTGCAGCCCCTTCAGGTACTGGAAAGCTGCTCTAAGGTCTCCCTGGAGCATTCTCTTCTCCAGGCTGAACAGCTCCAACTCTCTCAGCCTGCCCCCATAGAGGAGATGCTTCAACCCTTGCATCAGCACTAATCCCTTTATTTTCCTTCATGAACCTCCAAGTAGATTTGATAATCAGAACCAAGAGGGTGAGCAATTGTGGTAAACAGCTAAAAGAATGAGAAAATTGTATATTGGGTTTCTGCCCTGGCTGATTTTTCTCAGAAACTCCAATCTGGATATTTCAGAACCCTTCAGGCAGGCTTTCAAATCAGGAGGGTAATGTGCTTTAAAAATAATAAGATTTCATAAATACAAATCAATAGAGAGGTTCAGTTTGGTCTGTGCAGCAGCCTGGCCTTCCTGTGCTCCTCAGTCTGACTCCTCAGCCCTGCAAATTCCAACTGTTGTCTTTTCTTTACAATAAGAAGCAGAAATCTCTTTCACCCCTGAGGCTGGGAACTGGAGCTTCTAGAAGAATGTTGAATATTCACACAGACTAACTATGGTTAGAAAAGAGCTTCAAGATCAAGTCCAACCATTATCTACCTCTGCCAGGGCCACTACTACACCATGTCCTTGAGCACCATATATAAATGGCTTTTAAATGGAATCATAGAATAGAATCATAGAACCATGAAGGGTGGAAAAGACCTCTGAGGTCATCAAGACCAACCTTCTACCCAACACCTCCATGGTCACTAGACCCTGTGCAGAAGAGCCACATCTACTCCTTATTTTGAACACCTCAGGGATTGGAACAGGCTGCCCAGGGAGGTGGTGGAGTCACCACCCCTGGAGGTGTTCAAGAAGCTGTGGATGTGGCATTTCAGGATGTAGTTTAGTGGTCATGGTAGTTGGGTTAGGGTTGGACTCCACCACCTCCTTGGGCAGCCTGTTCCAATCCCTGAGCACTCTTGCAGCAAAGAAACTTTTCCTAATACCCAACCCAAACCTGACCTGGAGCAACATGAGACCATTTCCTCTCCCTGTCATTAGTTACTAGGGAGAAGAGGCCAACACTGGCTTTACTATGACCTCCTTTTAGGTAGCTGTACAGAGCAATGAGGTCTCCTCTCAACCTCCTCCTCCTCAGCCTAAACAGTCCCAGCTCCCTCAGCCAGACCTGCTCTCCAAACCTCTCATCAGCTTTGCTGCCCTTCTCTGGACATGCTCCAGCCCCTCAGTGTTTTTCTTACACTGCAGTGTCCCAGACTGGACACAGTACTCAAGTTGTGGCCTCACCAGTCCCCAGTACAGGGGGACAACCCCTGCCCTGCTCCTGCTGGCCACACCATTGCTGATCCAGGCCAGGCTGCTGGTGGCCTCCCTGGCTACTTGGGCACACCCTGGCTCATCTTCAGCTGCTGTCACCCATCCAGGGATGGTGAAACGATCACAGTTTTTCTTATTTTCTCTCTTTTTCTGAGGCTGAGGCTTGTTGATTCACTCTGTTAATGAATGAGCAGCTTTCAAAACCCTTCTCCTTTTCCCCCCTCCTGCCTTCTTTCAGGAGTTTATTTTTAAAAAGCACCATTCAGGGCATTGGAATAGCAATAAAGAACAGGTTAAAGCCTCTGATGTTTCATTCCAGGAAAGCTGAAAAGATTAATGCACTTGTCTGCAACTTGAGCATTTGCTATTCCCAGCTCTCCAGAAACCAAACAGCATGTACAGCAATTTCTTTATTACTTAAATCACATTGCTCCATTATTGCACCTCCTTGGCTGGAAGGCAGCAAAATTGCAGTGGCCACCAAGGTGAAAGGTGGCCAACAGAAGGTCAGCTTGGCAGCTCAGGGGAAAATGGTGTTGGCTTCAGAGGAGAACATTGTTGGTGTAGTAACCAGGATGGCCTGGTGTGTGGGGGAGGTAGAAGATACTCCCCTCCCTGTATTTTGCCTTCTTTTGTTGGCTGTGCTGCTCATTCTGGCAGCTGCAGTGGGTTTGGCTCTTTTTTCTTGCAACACTTTCCTATAAACTATTGCACAGATTAATGTTTAGGCAGAGCAGCTGAAGAGAGCTTGAGGTTCATAGATTCATGGAATGGTTTGGGTTGGAAGGGACCTCTAAGATCATCCAGTTCCAACCTCCCTGCCATGGACAGGGACACCTCCCACCAGCCCAGCTTGCTCAGGACCTCATCCAACCTGGCCTTGAACACCTCCAGGGAGGGAACATCCACAACCTCCCTGGGCAACCTGTTCCAGTGCCTCCCCACCCTCACTCTCAAGAATTTCTTCCTAATCTCCAGTCTCAATGTCCCCTTCTCAAGCTTCTCTCTTGTCCTACCACTCCAAGACCTTGTTCTTGAAGACTTAGAGTGGGCTTCACGTCATTTAGCATTAGCTATAGAGAAGTTGGGTGTCACAGTTGGTCACTTCAAACTCCTCCCAGAGCTGAAGGAAACAGGCAGCTCTGCAACCTCATTCATCCTCTGGATGCTGGACACTGACCTGAGGATGGAAGAAGTCTCCCTCTGGAGATGCCTTCATCTGGTGGCAAATATGTAGCTCCTTGACTCTAAAGGTAAAGCCAGGTAGAGCCAACCTGGGGAGGTAGATCTGGTTGAGGAGTTAAACCCTGGAGTGGGTAAAAGGGATGGGATCTCCACATTCCCATTCCCATGAAGAAGCAAACATGTTTGTTTTAATGCCTCTCTCCAGGTCAGCACTAGAGACAGATCCTACACCCATGCAGAAGGGTAATGAAGCTTGTGAAGGGTCTGCTGAGGAGCAGCTGAGGGAACTGGGGCTGCTCAGCCTGGAGAAAAGGAGGCTGAGGGGAGAACCTCACTGGAAAGAATTTCTTCCTAATCTCCAGTCTAAATCTGCCCTCAGATTTAGAGCAGTGCAGGTGAGGTCTCACCAGAGCAGAGCAGAGCAGAGCAGAGCAGAGCAGAGGAGGTTGCCCCATGAGAAAGCAAATCTCTCTCCAACTGCCACCTTGCACTGTGGGGATGGGAGCAGCTTTTCAGTCCCCAGCCCAGAGATGAAAGATCTCATTTTGCTGAACTGCTAGGGCTCCTGTAATGACATTACACACCCTGCAGATGGGCATCCATCAGGGTGCACCTCGGTGCTGGCATTATTGCACAGCACAAACATGCAATTAGGTGGTGCATGAGGACAGAGTTAATTGCATTTCCTAACTGCTAATATTAAATTTCAGCCATTTCAGAAGATTTGGCCTTTACATTATTTTTTTTTTAATTTGGATTTTCTTGCTCTCATTTTTTTTCATTTATGATTTTTTGTGTGTGTGTGTGTGTTTTTTTTTCCCCCTCTCCTAAGCTTTTTATCATAAACTGGTTTGGATTGGAAAGGACCTTAAAGATCATCTAGTCTCAGGGATGAACTAGATGGCAGGGACAGCTTCCACCAGCCCAGGTCTCTCAAGGTCTCATCCAACCTGGCCTTGAACATCTCCAAGGGTCATCCACAGCCTCCCTGACCAACCTGCTCTTCTTCTCAAAGGTTAGATCATTGCTGCTAATAATAGCTCTGAGTGTTGCTGATTTTAGCTGTAAGGTCTCATCCAACCTGACCTTGAACACCTCCAAGGAAGGGTCATCCACAGCCTCCCTGACCAACCTGTTCTTCTTCTCAAAGGTTAGATCATGGCTGCTAATAATAGCTCTGAGTGCTGCTGATTTTAGCTTGTCTCTCTTTTGGAACATAACATTTTATGTGTTGAGTTTCTCTGGTAGTAGTAACCAGACTCTTCAGGAAGGCAAATATGAGTGACAGTCAAAGAAATCACTTTATGGAGGATTCCTGACACAACATTGTGACAATTTCATTTTAAGTAAGGCTCTGTGATTGTCAGTTCAGTTACAATATGGTTGTGGCTCCCTAGTGGGGGAAAAAAAAATAAAATATATATATATATATCAGCAAATTGAAGGAAATCAAATTCCTGGCTAAGTGCTTTTCTACTGTAAAACAGTCAGGTCTTGCCCTTGCCTCTCATTGCATGTGTACAACATTGCATGCTGCCTGGAATGCAGAAGGAGAAAGTAGGCATCCAGCAGGACTACTTTAAATAAGCATCCAGAAAATCTCAGTAATTCATCACTCTGTGCAGGCTGGCAGCAGAGCTTGGCCATTTCTGCTCCTTTTCTGCCCAAGGCAATGCCCAGAACAAAACACAACAGTGCTGATGGAAATGCTTTGGGGTAGAGGTGATGAGGAGGGGGTAGGAGCAGGGGGGATTTAGGTTGGACAGCAGGAGGAAGTTCTTCACAGCCTTTCCTCCTCACAGAGCTGCTCCAGGTCCCTCAGCATCTTTGTAGCCTCTGATGGATTCTCTCCAGGAGAAATACTGGGACAGGTTGCCCAGGGATGTGGTTGAGGCTCCATCCCAGGAGACATTCCAAATCAGACTTGATGTGGCCCTGTGCAGCCTGTTCTAGTTGGAGGTGTCCCTGCTGACTGCAGGGGGGTTGGACAAGATGACCTTGGAGGGTCCCTTCCAACCCAATGCAGTCTGGGGGTCTGGGGGTTGGGCTCTTCTCTGCCTGGTGATAGGACAAGGGGCAATGGGTGTGAATTAGAGCACAGGAGGTTTCACTTGGACTTAAGGAGAAACCTCTTCACTTTGAGGGGGACAGAGCACTGGAGCAGGCTGCCCAGAGAAGCTGTGGAGTCTCCCACTCTGCAATCCTGCCTGGACATGCTCCTGTGCAACCAGATCTAGGGAAACCTGTGTCAGCAGTGGGGTTGGACTGGATGATCTCTAAAGGTCCCTTCCAACCCCTACCATTCTATGATTTTTTCATACTTTTAAGCCCCAAAACCATTCTCAAAGAGTTGAAAGGGGGGAAAGCAAGACAGTGCCTCTGTACAGCTCACTTGGATGTCATGGGTGTAAGGCAGGAAGAGCATCAGGAAGAAATGAGGTGGTGCTTGTTGGGGAAATCACAGAGTCAGCCAGCTTGGAAAAGACCTCAGAGATCATCAAGTCCAACCTATCACCTAATACCCAACACCTCCTGACAACTAAACCATGGCTCCAAGTGCCACATCCAAGCTTTTTTTGAACACCTTCAGGGTCAGTGACTCCACTCCATGTTTACTTCCATGGTAGAAAGAGAAGGTTTAAAATTGAAAATGCTACAGGAAATGTTTTGATAAATCTGCTCACCTTGCAGCAAGCACTTTGAGCAAAAAATCAAAACCAAAAAAGTGCTTTTGGAATCCCCAGATCTTGGGGGCAAAGGGAATAAGTAAGGCAGGATCTGGGGCTGGTAGTCTTAGATGGATACTTGAGGAGAAAGTCCAAGTCTTGGCTGTTCAGTGCCCACCTGAGAGCTGAGCCCTGCTCCATAACTCTTCCCTGCCTCAGTTCCTCAATAACCCTGTTTAGAAGGTTTCCCTTCTGTCCAAACACAGCATGGAAAATGCATTCCAAAGCTGTAATTATACCACTGAATGGAATGTGTGCTCTCTGGACAGCTCCAAATTGCATGCCAGAAACCCAAAGGAGGGTTAGGATTAACTGGGGCAGGTCACTGGAGTATTTTGAAGAGTTATGGGATTAAATTAAGAAAGGGAAAATTCAGGTTGAATATCAGGGAAATCTTGTTGGCAATAAGCTTATTGCTGTGATTTATAGAGCCATTACTGCCCAGAAGCTTACATCAGGGCCTCTCTCCAGATCTATAAATTAAAGATTGGGGCCTCACTGTTAGAGATAAACAAGAGCTCAGAAGATCCTGAGGCTGCTGCTGCTGCTGCTGCATCAGGTGCTAGACAAAAGTATCCTTAAAGGCAGAGCAAAGAGCAAACAATTTGCAAAGCAAAATACACAAGGCAGAAATTTTGGAGCAGGAGGATGAGCCCAAGAGAAATGCCAGTGGTGATGCAGCACCTCCTGGAGAGGCTGCATTGGGAAGCAGGCCCTTGCTGAGCAGTCTGCCACAGAGCTACTGAACCTCAGTGCCTCCTGGTGTCCTCCTTTCTGATGATGAGATTGGGAGCAGCTCTGCAGAACAGGACTTGAGGTTATTGGTGGACATGAGCCACTGGCATCCTGGGCTGCATCCAAAGCAGCGTGGCCAGCAGAAGGAGGGAGGGGATCCTGCCCCTCTGCTCTGCTCTGCTGAGACCTCACCTGCAGTGCTGTGTCCAGCTCTGAGGTTCCCAACACAAGGACATGGACCTGCTGGAGCAGCTAAAGTAAAGAAATTGTTCCTAGTATCCAAACTAAACCTGCCCTGGCACAATTTCAGGCCATTTCCTCTTGTCCTATCACCTGAAAACAGAGAGGAGACCAACCCCTACTTGGTTCCAACCTCCTTGCAGGGAGCTGTAGAGAGCAAGGAGGTCTCCTCTCAGCCTCCCCCAAACTAAACACCCCCAGGTCCCTCAGCTGCTCCTCCCCATCTCTGTTCTCCACACCCTTCCCCAGGTTTGCTGCCCTTCTCTGGACACATTCCAGCACCTCAGTGTCCTTCTTGGGCTGAGGCAGGAGGATCTCTGTCCCATGTCCTGAAGCAGCAGGAGGATGATCTCCATGGCCCCCACATGGCACTTCTTGATGTATCCAACTCAGGCACATCTGCACCTCTGCTGGTGTAATTTAGAATCATGGAATCATAGAATCAGTCAAGGTTGGAAGGGACCTCAAGGATCATCTAGTTCAACCCCCCTGCCATGGGCAGGGACACCTCACACCACAGCAGGCTGGCCAGAGCCTCACCCAGCCTGGACTTAAACACCTCCAGGGATGGAGCCTCAACCACCTCCCTGGACAACCCATTCCAGGCTCTCACCACCCTCATGGGGAAGAAGTTATTCCTAACATCCAATCTGAATCTCCCCACTTCCAGCTTTGTTCCATTCCCCCCTAGTCCTGTCACTCCCTCATATCCTAAAAAGTCCCTCCCCAGCCTTCTTGTAGCACCCTTCAGATACTGGAATCTCACCCCCCTGCCACATTTGGGGCAATTCTAGGGATCCATTTCCCTCATCAGGGTGGAGGTGGTGGAGCTGGCTGATGAACTGCCTGGGAATTACACTCCACATTTGATTTGATTTAAAGCAAGGTCACTCTTCATCCTTTAGGGCTATTTAGGATTAGGAAATTGAAGCCAATTGAACCAAGCTGATACTTCTTAATATAATCGTGGCTGGGAAATGGAACTGGAAGAAGGGCTCTGTGTTATTAGTGCACAGGAGGTGCTTTGTAGAAGTCAGAGGAGGAGGAGGAGGCTGACTATAGCTTAATCCCAAGATAAATCAGGTGTCCCAAATGGCTAGCAAAGCTCACAACTTGATATGATTAGGAGACCTAGAGCTGTGGCAGGGCAAGTTAAAGCTCTCACTAATGATTTTCACTGGATTACAGAGGGATACACAGGAATTTCTGTACTCTGGCAGCTCTTCACGTTGTGATGTGCTGCAGGTGGGTTGCAGCCTGGATTCATTCTTCATATTTCACAGTAAAGGCAAATCCCAGTCCCAGCGTGGTAGGGGTTGGAAGGGAACTCTGGAGGTCATCCAGTCCAACCCCCCTGCTCCAGCAGGGTACCCACAGCAGCTTGCCCAGGATCACAATGGCCAGGGGGGATTGGAGTCTCTCCAGAGAAGGAGACTCCACAACCTCTCTGGCCAGCCTGCTCCAGAGCTCCAGCACCCTGACACTGAAGTTTTTTCTCATGTCCAGATGGAACCTCCTGGGTTCCAGTTTGTGCTCATTGCCCCTTGTCCTGTCCCTGGGCACCACTGAGAAGAGTCTGGCCCCAGCCTCTTGCCCCTCACCCTTTATCTCTTGCTGAGCATTGCTCAGATCCCCTCTGGGGCTGCTCTTCTCCAGGCTCACCAGCCCCAGGGCTCTCAGCCTTTCCTCCTCACAGAGATGCTCCAGGTCCCTTAGCAGCTTTGTAGCCTCTGATGGACTCTCCCTGTCTCTCTGGAGAGCTCACCTCTCCAGATTTGACCTCACCAGGGCAGTGTAAAGGGGCAGGAGAACCTTCCTCAACCTGCTGGCCACACTTTCTGAATGCACCTCAGGAGACCATTTGACTTCTTGGCCACAAGAAGACATTGCTGGCTGGTGGGCAGCTTCCCCTAGGTCCCTACAAGCAGTTTGTCTGATTTTCATCTCTCTTTGAAGCTGCAGACCTTTTTTTTTTAAATCTTTCTCCAAATTCTTGAAGCGTGGAAGACACCAGCAGGAGAAAACATACCAAAGTGGTTCAAAAGGGGCAGGTTAGGATCTCTCTCTCTCTCTCTCTCTCTCTCCTACTCTGTGTATATTTAAGCACAGAACAGCTTTTTAACCAAAGTGAGAATTTTAGCACAAAGCTGTTGTTTGGGTTAAAATATCTCCCATTTTGATCACTGAACATTTTGATTCTTTGCATATCCTCCTCATGCATACTTTTTTTTTTAAAACTCTCCCTCTTGCTTGGCTTTAATCCAATGGGGAAAAAAAAAAAAAACAAGAGGCAGGTTTTTGGTTGGGTGGTTTTTGGGTTGGGGATTTTTTTGTTTGGTTGGGTTTTTTTTTGTTTTGTTTGTTTGGTTGTTTNTTGGTTTTGGTTGGATTGGGTTGGCTTTTTTGTGTGTTTTTGGTTTTGGTTTGGGTTGGGTTGGGTTGGGTTTTTTGTGTGTTTTTGGTTTTGGTTTGGTTTTTTGTGTGTTTTTTGGGTTTTGATTGGGGTTTGGTTTTGTTTGTTTTTTCTACTTATTTTTAATTTGGAGGGGTGAAAAAGAGATAAAAATTCAGCCCCAAAGCTCTCCATGCATTGGGAGTTTTTTGGGAGCTAGAAACCAACTTGTTCTCAAACAGCTGTAAGCCAGCAGCTGCTCCCAACCCTGATCCTGGGTTGGGTTGGCTTTTTTGTGTGTTTTGGGGTTTGGTTTGGCTTGGTTTTGGGTTTTTTGTGGTTTTTTTTTTGTTTGTTTGTTTTGGTTTTGTTTGTTTTGGTTTGTTTTTTGTGTTTTTTTAATTTGGTTTTGGTTTTGTTTGGTTGGTTTTTCCACTTATTTTTAATTTGGGGAGGGGTGGGTGAAAAAGAGATAAAAATTCAGCCCCAAAGCTCTCCATGCATTGGGAGTTTTTTGGGGAGCTAGAAACCAACTTGTTCTCAAACAGCTGTAAGCCAGCAGCTGCTCCCAACCCTGATCCTGGGCTGGGTTGGCTTTTTTGTGTGTTTTTAGGTTTGGGTTGGTTTGGTTTGCTTTGCTTTGGNTTTGTTTGTTTGTTTTGGTTTTGTTTGTTTTGGTTTGTTTTTTGTGTTTTTTTAATTTGGTTTTGGTTTTGTTTGGTTGGTTTTTCCACTTATTTTTAATTTGGGGAGGGGTGGGTGAAAAAGAGATAAAAATTCAGCCCCAAAGCTCTCCATGCATTGGGAGTTTTTTGGGAGCTAGAAACCAACTTGTTCTCAAACAGCTGTAAGCCAGAAGCTGCTCCCAACCCTGATCCTGGGCTGGGTTGGCTTTTTTGTGTGTTTTTAGGTTTGGTTTGGTTTGCTTTGCTTTGCTTTGCTTTGGGTTGGGTTTTTTGGTGTGTTTTTTGGTTTTGGTTTTGTTTGGTTTGTTTTTTTGTGGGGTATTTTGTTTTGTTTGTTTTTTATTGGTTTTGGTTTTGTTTGTTTGTTTTTTCCACTTATTTTTAATTTGGGGGGAAAAATGAGTTAAAAATTCAGCCCCAAAGCTCTCCATGCATTGGGAGTTTTTTGGGAGCTAGAAACCAACTTGTTCTCAAACAGCTGTAAGCCAGAAGCTGCTCCCAACCCTGATCCTGGGCTGGGTTGGCTTTTTTGTGTGTTTTTAGGTTTGGGTTGGTTTGGTTTGCTTTGCTTTGGTTTGGGTTGGGTTTTTTGGTGTGTTTTTTGGTTTTGGTTTTGTTTGGTTTGTTTTTTTGTGGGGTATTTTGTTTTGTTTGTTTTTTATTGGTTTTGGTTTTGTTTGTTTGTTTTTTCCACTTATTTTTAATTTGGGGGGAAAAATGAGTTAAAAATTCAGCCCCAAAGCTCTCCATGCATTGGGAGTTTTTTGGGAGCTAGAAACCAACTTGTTCTCCAACAGCTGTAAGCCAGCAGCTGCTCCTGTCTCTCTTTGCTCATCTGAATTGTTTCTCCTCTTCTTTCCTCATTAAATTCTCTCTTTCAGCTTGCCACAGTCATTGTTCAGTGATGAACTTCTGGCTGTTGGAGACATGACCTATTTAGCCACGTTCACAGGAGGAGGAGAATAGGCTTCAGTGCTGGCTGTCTCCTGGCCCAGACCACAGGCAGTGCCACAAGCCCTGCATTCATTTTCCACCTTTATTCCAACAAAAGTCCCATTGCTGGAGCCTTGGAATCCGTGTTCAGTGTGGTGTAAAACAGGGGCTGCCCTTTGTTCTCCCCTCAGCGTTCTGCTGTTAGAGAGCTTTTGGATTGGCAGCTCTGATGAATGAAGATTGTCAGAAAAAAAAAAAAAAAAGTCTTATTTTCCTTTTGGAAATGCTCACTGTGACAAAAATGTTCATTGTTTGGCTGGAAAACATAATCTCTTTTTATTTCCACACTCCCTCCCCCACCCCCAACTCCTTCCCCTAAAGAATCCCAATGCAGAAGGGCTGAGCCCCTCCCCTACACAAAGTGTGAATTTGGAATGAGTTGGGATTTTATTTGTTTTGCCTAAATAGGCTTCTGTAGAAGAAGGAAACAATCTAATCTCTTTGTCCATCTTGCACAAAACAAACAAAAGCAGATTGAAATTCATGACAGAACAACTTGTTAACAGCAGGGACTGGAACAGGCATCTGGGGACAGTGAGATTTCTGTCACCAGCGGGCTTTGCAGGGAGGTTAAACAAGCCTTTCTTGCAAGGGGGTGGATTTACACAGAATCATTGAACTGTCTGCATTGGAAAGGGCCTCTAAGATCATCCAGGCCAACCATCAACCCAGCACCACCATGGCCATTAAACCATGGCCCCAAGTGCCACATCCACACATTTCTTGAACACCACCAGGAACGGGGACTCCACCACCTCTCTGGGCAGCCTCTTCCAGTGCCTGACCACTCTTGCAGGAGAGAAATTGTTCCTGATATGCAACCTAACCCTCCCCTGGCACAATTATCTATCTATTTATCTATCTATCTATCTATCTATCTATCTATCTATCTATCTATCTGTCTGTCTGTCTGTCTGTCTGTCTCTATTTATCTATGTATCCATCTATCTATTCATCTATCTATTCATCTATCTGTCTATCTATCCATCCATCCATCCATCCATCCATCCATCCATCCATCCACTTATCTACCTATCCATCTATCTAATCTATCTAATCTATCCATCTATCTATCCAT
>VXBD01004196.1:18394-29103 GCA_013399975.1 Indicator maculatus | reverse complement strand
CTGCAGGGGTTGGACTGGATGAGCTCTAAAGGTCTCTTCCACCCAACCCACTCTGGGACTTTATGATTTTCTGGTCTCCTTGCAGCCCTTTGTGGGGTGGATGTGGAACCTCTCCTGCTCCTACCCTGCAGCCCCAGAGATGGAGACAGCTCACCTGACAGACATCCTGCTGATAGCTGTCAGCATGGCCTGGGAGTCTCCCTGAGCTGCTGCATGACTCAGACTTTTACAAGGTTGCCTGCAACTCCAGACAGTGATTTAGGGCTAATGAGCTGCAGGGACAGTGTGAGGCACTTCCCAGGCAGGCTGCCTGGAGGAGCTGGCCAAGGCTGTGTTGGGTGACCTTTGCTGGGAGTGGTGGGGTTTGTGTCACCCTTCTTCATGCAGCAGGTGTCCCTCAGGAGTGCCAGAGCCTTGGGTGCAACCTCTGCCCTTCCTGACCTGGTGACTCATGGGGCAGTCGGGAGTTTTATGGTCAGGCTGTGATTATCCCAATAAATCCATCTGCAAGGCAGGGGAGGTTCTCCTCCCTACTTCTTCTGCTCTGATGAGGCCACACCTGGAGTCCTGGGTCCAGTTCTGGGCTCCCCAGTCCAGGAGAGACAGGGAACTGCTGGGGAGAGTCCAGGGGAGGCTGCAAAGTTGTTGAGGGGCCTGGAGCAGCTCTGTGAGGAGCAAAGGCTGAGAGCCCTGGGGCTGAGAGCCTGCAGAAGAGCAGCCCCAGAGGGGAGCTGAGCAATGATCAGCAAGAGCTGAAGGAGCTGTGGGGGGCAAGAGGCTGGGGCCAGACTCTGCTCAGTGGTGCCCAGGGACAGGACAAGGGGCAGTGGGCACAGACTGNAACCCCTACCACTCTGAAAGCTTGGTCCTTACCTCTCACTCTGCACTAATTTCTTTTCTTTGTTTGAAAGGGGAAGAATTCTGTCCCTCCTGTCCTGCAGAGGGTCAGTCCTCTGTGAGCAAGAGGCTCCTTCCAACCCTTGCCATGCTGGGGTCCTGTGAATCTCTGCTAGCAGCAGACAGTTGCACATCTCTGGGAGGTGTCTGTTGGTTTTGGGGTCCTGACCCCACAGATCTGTGCTGTTATCCAGAGATGAAGGTAATTTGATTAAATATTCTTCTTTAGAGAGTAATCAGAGCCAGCTAGATGTGGATGCTTGAATCACAAATGCAAAGGTTTGAATCACAAACTGTTTAGGGCAGGGCCAGGGAACTGTGAGGTTTCGGCAGAAGATAGCTGAGAATTTCTTTCTTTTTCTTTCCTCTGTGTTTTTATAGCTGCAGAGATGTGGTGCTGAGGGCCATGGTTTAGCACCAGACTTGGTGCAGTTGGAGGATGGTTGGGCTGGATGACCTGGAAGGGCTTTTCCCACCCAAAGAGCTCTGTGGTTCTGTGGTGTTAATGTTTCCCTGTACCTGCTCCAAACGTGGGAGATGCTGCAGGGCTGCAGCTGTGCTGGCAGCAGGAAGCAGAAGGCTCTCCTTGTGGTAGATCTGTGCTGGGCTGCCTGCAGGGGCTGCTGGCTTTCTGCCTTTGAAAGCTCAGTGCTGAGGACCACTTGGCACAGCCCAGGTTACCCCTTGATGCCATCTTGGGTTGGCAGAGACCTTTCAGCCTATCTCTGTGCCCAAGGGACATGTGAATCACACAGTGACAACCTAGGAGTGCCTCCTTGAGCATCACTGAGGGCCTGCCCTGGGTGACACCCTCCAGCTTGCTCTTGTTTTGTCTGTGCCACACCACAGCCATCCCTAGAGAACACCAAGGCTGGGTGCCAAGGTGCCACTGGGTGCTGTGTGGCACTGCTGGGGTGGGGCTGTGAGCCCTGACCCTGCTGTCATCATGCACCTGAGTGCCTTGGGGAAGCTGCAACTTGGAGCTGCTGTGGCACTGTGGAGATAGAGCTCTCTCCCCACATCATGGATGAGGCTCTGGCCAGCCTGGTCTAGTGTGAGGTGTCCCTGCCCATGGCAGGGGGGTTGGAACTGGCTGAGCCTTGTGGTCCCTTCCAACCCTGACTGATTCTATGGTTCTATGATACACAAAAAGCCTCCCAGACACCAGAAAAATAAAGCCTCATAGCTAAGGCTGAGCACTTCTCCTGCTTGATTGCTCCAAAGCAGCTTCTGTCTCCATCACAGGCTCTGTAAGTGATCTCTACAAACCTTCCCCCCAGAGCAGGCCTGGTTCCTGCAGCCCCTCACCTGTCTTTAAGGCACTCAGTGAGCTGAGGTTCCCTTCTTTGAGGACTTACTGCTCTGCACAGCTGTGAAGAGCCTCCACCTGAAGAGGAGAAGGAACTTCTTTGCTATGAGGGTGCCAGAGCTCTGGAGCAGGCTGCCCAGAGAGGTTGTGGAGTCTCCTTGTCTGGAGAGAGTCCAGTGAAGGCTACAGAGATGCTGAGGAGCAGCTCTGTGAGGAGCAAAGGCTGAGAGCCCTGGGGGTGGTGAGCCTGGAGAAGAGCAGCCCCAGAGGGGAGCTGAGCAATGCTCAGCAAGAGCTGAAGGAGCTGTGGGGGGCAGAGCTCTCTCCCCACATCAAGAGGGCATCCTGCTGTGGGAGAGCAGGGGCAAGGAGTGATGTGGAGTGCAGCAGTGTCTGTGTGTTTGGGTGGGTCAGGGGCTGGCTGTGTGCTTGGCACTTGGCTCTGTGCACATCAGAAGGGAGAGCAGCACAGGGTTTGGGCTTGCACCTCACAGGGGAAGGAAAAGCCATTTGTTAGCAAGGCAGGAGATAAGCAGAAGCCAAACATGTGTCTTTCACAGCAGAGCCTCTCCAGTGCCACGAGGAGTTTGGGCTTGATAACATTTTCCACCCCGAAGCTGATCTCTCTGTGCTGTCCTTTGGGGATCCCAAAACACTCTGCAGATGCTCCCTCCCCAGCCTCCTGAGGAAGGACTCTGCCTGAGCAGCTCAGAACCCCCTGGGCCTGGTTTCACCTCTGCTGGCACCAGAGAGAGGTTCTGCTGGGCACAGAGGGAGTCCCACTGTGAGTGGTGTCAAAGAGAGGTGTTGGGTGCAGGGCAGGGTTGAGACCTCCTGCACCCAACAGATCAAGCAGCACAGTGTGCTGGGGGCAGGATGCTGCCACTGGGGACATGAAATGCACAGAGGAGGTCTGCTCAACAGCTAAGGGATGGGAGCAAGAGGCTGGGGCCAGACTCTGCTCAGTGGTGCCCAGGGGCAATGGGCACAGACTGGGACCCAGCAGGTTCCATCTAAAGAGGAGGAGAAAGTTCTTTGTTGTGAGGGTGCTGGAGGCTTGGAGCAGGCTGCCCAGAGAGGTTGTGGAGTCTCCTTGTGTGGAGAGCTTCCAAGCCCAGCTGGGTCACTGTGCTCCTAGGCAAGCTGCTGTGGGTACCCCTGTGGAGCAGGGGGGCTGGTCTGGATGATCTCCAGAGGTCTCTTCTGACTCTTGCCATGCTGGGATTGTTTGTCATTAATTCTGCCTTAGCCCCTTTGAGCTGGATGTCTCACCCAGGCTATCCAGCTGGGCTCATTTCAGTCACTGGCAGGACTGGTGTCTCCTTCCAGTCTTAGACCCCTGCCAGACTGGTGGACACTGGCACGGTGGGAGAGGTTGAGGACTGGGCCAGCAGCTGGCACATGAAGCTTCACTGCATGTGGCCCAGGACAGGTGAGAGAAGCCCCATGCCAGGGACACAGCCCTGTCCTGCTGGAGCCCCATGGTAGCCTTCCCTCCTAGCAGTGGATGCTGCTGTGTCCTCCCTGCAGTCCCAGAGCTGTTTCAATGCATTCTGAGCCTGCTTTTGGGATGCCATCCATCATCCCCCCCCACTGGCCTGGGTGTCTGGGTGGGAGCTGGAGGCTGGGACAAAGGGATGCCTCTTCTCTCAGCCCTTGCCTCAGCAGGAATGCAGTAATTGCTGCTGAACAAAAGCTGACCCTGTGTGGGGCTGGGCAGGTCCTGCTGATCCTCCCCAGACCTGTGGCTCCTGCCCTGTGCTCTGCACACTCCTCACATATTTGCAAGCCACTTGCATTTATCTTTTTCTGGTGCTGTTCTACTTAAAAGGCATATTTGGGGTGTGCCAAGAGCTTGCCTGGGAAAAGCATTTCCTCCTCCTCCTCCTTCTCCCTTTTCTCCTCCTCCTCCTTCTCCTCCACCCTCTCCTCTTCTTTCCCAATACAGAGAGTTCTTCACTCGGCTCTACCTTGGCCAATGCTTCCTGACACCTCAAGAGGTTTTCTTAGGAAGGTGTCTCCTCCAGCTCTCCACTGCTGCCTGCCCACCTGGCTCCCTGCTGTCTGATGACTCAGATTTGTGCTGAGGCAGCATCATGTCCCTCATCTCCACACCAGTCTCTTTGGGTGAGATGTTGTGCTTCCCCTTCCTGCTCTGTGGCCTGCTGGAGATCAGACTCAGCAGGAGTGGTTGTGGGTGCCCTGCCTAATGGCACAAGCATCTTGTGTGTTGTGATGGCCCCAGGAACCTGAAGCACTTCAGCAGCTCCAACATCACTGCCCAGAGCAGCAAGGAGAGATTTAGTGGTAGAAGTCTGGAATTGAAAGCAAGGGGACCTCAGGGCCAAGAAGGCAAATGGTCAGCTGGGGTGCATGGAGAAGAGTGTGGCCAGCAGGGCAAGGGAGGTTCTCCTCCTGCTCTGCTCTGCCCTAGGGAGGTCGTATCTGGAGTACTGGGGCCAGGTTCTGAGCTCCCCAGTTCAGGAGGGACAGGGAACTGCTGGGGAGAGTCCAGGGGAGGCTGCAAAGCTGCTAAGGGGTCTGGAGCAGCTCTGTGAGGAGCAAAGGCTGAGAGCCCTGGGGCTGAGAGCCTGCAGAAGAGCAGCCCCAGAGGGGAGCTGAGCAATGCTCAGCAAGAGCTAAGGGGTGAGGGGCAAGAGGCTGGGGCCAGCCTCTTGTCAGGGATCATAGAATCATAGAATCAGTCAGGGTTGGAAGGGACCTCAAGGATCAGTCAGTTCCAAACCCCTGCCATGGGCAGGGACACCTCACACTACAGCAGGTTGCTCACAGCCACCTCCAGCCTGGCTGCAAAAACCTCCAGGAATGAGGCTTCCACCACCTCCCTGGGCAACCTCTGCCAGTGTCTCACCACCCTCATGGTGTAAAAATTCTTCCTGACATCCAATCTGAATCTACCCATTCCTAGTTTTGCTCCATCCCCCCCAGTCCTATCACTCCCTGACACCTTAAAAAGTCCCTCCCCAGCTTTCTTGTAGCCCCCTTCAGATACTTGGGGCACAAGGACAGGGGCAAGGGGCACGAAGTGGAACCCAGGAGGTTCCATCTGAACAGAAGGAGAAAGTTCTTTGTTGTGAGGGTGCTGGAGGCATGGAGCAGGCTGCCCAGAGAGGTTGTGGAGTCTCCTTGTCTGGAAAGCTTCCAACCCCATCTGGGCCATTGTGATCCTGGGCAAGCTGCTGTGGGTGCCCTGCTTGAGCAGGGAGGTTGGACTGGATGATCTCCAGAGGTCCCTTCCAACCACACCATGCTGGGATTCTTTTGAAAGAATGAAAAGAGAAGTTAGGGCAAGGTGGAAGCTTTTCCCAGTGCAAAGGAGCAAAACCATGTGCAAATGGTAGCAAGAAGGAGAACTCAAACCAGCCTGGGAAGTTTGTGCCCAGCATGTTGGATGTGTCTCTCCTCCAAAAAAACCTCAGATCATTGCATTGCGGTTCAGTAAGGAGAAGGCTCTGGGTGCAGGGAAAGTCCAAGGACCTGGAAATAAATTGAGGGCAGGTAGGAGCTAGAAAGCCATCCCCTGGCTGTGCTGGCTCAACCAGATGCACCCACACCTGCAGGGCTGCTCTGAGGGGATGGGACAGAGACAGCCAAGGGGGCTGTGGGGATGTGGCTGGGCTGGAACAACAGGAGAAACCTTTTTGATATAGCTGAGCTCTCAGATGCTGCTTCAAATGTTACTTAAAAACCATCTCTGCAGAGTTGGGCTGCTGGGGTCTGCATGTGAGGTCCTGCACAAGTGCTTCACCATGGTCCCTGTGCCAGGACTCTGTCCTTGTGGCTGTGAGGAGTGAGGGATGAGAAGTGCACTCTTTGGTTTGTGTGTTTAGAATTCCATCAAGCCAAGGTAGGAGCAGGAAGTGGTGGTGTGGGGAGTGCCCTGATGGAGGTCACAGAATGCTAGGGGTTGAATGGGACCTTTGAGTCATAGAATCATGGAATTGTCAGGGTTGGAAGGGACCTCAAGGCTCAGCCAGTTCCAACCCCCCTGCCATGGGCAGGGACACCTCACACTACAGCAGATTGCTCACAGCCACCTTCAGCCTGGCTACAAAAACCTCCAGGGATGAGGCTTCCACCACCTCCATGGGCAACCTCTGCCAGTGTCTCACCACCCTCATGGGGAAGAATTTCTTCCTAACATCCAATCTGAATTTCCCCGTTTCNTCTGAATCTCCCCATTTCTAGTTTTGCTCCACTCCCCCCACTCCTATCACTCCCTGACACCCTCAAAAGTCCCTTCTCAGCTTTCTTGTAGCTCCCTTCAGATACTGGAAGGCCACAAGAAGGTCTCCTCAGAGCCTTCTCTTCTCCAGACTGCACAACCCCAACTCTCTTAGTCTGTCTCATAGGAGATGAACATCAGCCCTCTGCTCTTCCTCATGGCTCTTCTCTGGACACCTTCCAGCACCTCCAGATCCTTCCTGTAGCAGAAGCTCCAGAACTGGGTGCAGTACTCCTCGTGTGGTCTCTGCAGAGTGGAGCAGAGGGGGAGAATCACCTCCCTGGTCCTGCTGGCTGTGCTACTCTTGATGGAGCCCATCAGGAAGATCCACAAGTCCAACCCCCCTGCCAGAGCAGGATCACCTACAGCAGATCAGACAGGAATATGTCCAGGTGGGCACTGAAAGCCTCCAGAGATGGACTCCACCACCTCCCTGGTGAAATCTGTGGGCAGAAGTTTCTCTGCTGTTCCTCAGGAGCACGCCGAGCAGGCAGGGAGGAGCCCAGCCAGGGTGAAACTCCTCTCTGCACAAGAGGCAGGAGTGACACTGGTTCTGGCACTGCTCCCAAGCCCTTATGGGGTGTTTTCTGTGTCTGATGGCACTTTATGAGCCCTCAGAAGGAGCTGTTTCCAGGCCTGAGATTAGGTTTTATTGCAGGTGGGGCTCAGAGTGATGTCTGGCTGTGTTTGTCTGCCCACATCCATCCTGGGGTTTATTTGATTAGAATCTTGCCCAAGGACAGCCATTAGCTTTTACTAATTTTTTTTTTTTTCCCTTCATGCTGTGTGTGTCAGCTCCCTTTTTCTCTTCCTGGCAGCTTGCCAGGAAGGATTTAGCTGTTGGGAAGGGCAGGGCTGGGGGCACTGCACCTTCGTACATCCGACCACGTCGCCTCTCAGCCAGCTCCCTGGCACCGCACTCTGGGGCCCCAGCTGTGCCCAAGGGAAGCTCTCTGCCAACATTTCTCTTCTCATAGCTCACATTTGAAAACCCTTGGACCCTGGTCTCGTTGGGGACGTCCCTGCTGACTGCAGGCAGATCAGACTGGATGACCTTTGGAAGTCCCTTCCAGCCTGGACCGTTCTATGATTGTGCTCCTTGCCTGCTTCAGAGCTGTGCCCAAGTCACCTCCTTGGCCTTGCAGCCCCACTGGGGCTGTGCTGCTGGTTGCTTTGGGGTCTTTCTGCAGGCAGAGGATGCTTTTAGCCTGCCCTTGCTGCTAAATGTGGTTTTCCTAGAGGCAGAGCAGGATTGGGCCCTGCCTTGCTCTCCATCCCTGCCTCCATTCTCAGCCTGGCTGGTCTCCAGCTAACTTTTGTGGGCACTGTGTCTGTAAGCTGGCTGCACTCAAATCAAGCCAGCCCTGGAGAGTGGCTCCTGCTTCCCCTCCCCCTCTGATTAGGATCATAGAATGGCTTGGGCTGGAAGGGGCCTCAAAGGTGATCTAAAGCAGGACTGTCTGTCAGCACAGAATCACAGAAACATTCAGAGCCTCAGGAGCACCAAGTCCAACCCAGAACCCTACCCTACCAGGGTCACCCCTAAACCATGTCCCCAAGCACCACATCCAAACCACCTTCAAACACAGCCAGGCTTGGGGACTCCACCACCTCCCTGGGCAGCACATTCCAACCCCTGACCACTCTTGTGGTGAAAAAATGTTTCCTAGTGTCCAGTCTAAACCTACCCAGTGGCAGCTTGAGGCTGTTCCCTCTTGTTCTATCACTAATTACCTGTGAGAAGAGACCAGCAGCAGCCTCTGGATGGGGCACTGAGTGCCATGGTCTGGTTGATTGGGTAGGGCTGGGTGAAGGGTTGAACTGGGTGATCTTGGAGGTCTCTTCCAAGCTGGCTGATTCTATGATTTTTCTCCACAACCTCCTTTCAGGGAGCTGTACACAGCCATGAGGTCTCCCCTCAGCTTCCCCTCTTCCAAACTAACCATCCCCAGCTCCTTCAGTCTCTCTTCATCAGATTTATTCCCCAGGCCCTTCACAGCTTCCTTGCCCTCCTCTGCCCTGGCTCCAGCACCTCCACAGCTCTCTTTATTGAGGTACCCAAAACTGGACACAATACTCAAGGTGTGGCCTCCCCAGAGCTGAGTCCCAGGAGCCAGTCCCCAGGAGAGTAGCTGGATGAAGCTGCAGGACACCAAACCCATGCTGAGCTCCTGCAAAGGTTGGGGTTTAGCCAAAGGCTGAGAAGGAAAACCTCCCATGGGCAGGGAAGGGGCAGAGCAGGCACATTGGTGGGAGGGAGGGAGGGATGGAGGGATGGATTGTAAGGCTGGGCTGTTCCTGGCTTCACTCAGCCTGCCCCTGACAAATGCAGGCTGATGTCATTGAGTCTCTTTGAAGTGCAATGTCTGAGTCTCACTGCTGGGGAGCTTTGCAAATGGCCAAGGCTGACAGACTCACAGGTCACTCCTGAGCTCTCCAGCCCAAGAGGCAGCATCAAGCCTGTCAGCTGATGATGCAATGTCTCTGCTGAGCTGTTAATGAGTCCCTGGTTTGGTGTGAGGTTCAACGTGGCCAGGTGCCAGGTCCTGCACTTGGAGCACAGCAACCCCATGAGTGCTGCAGGCTTGGGGCAGAGTGGCTGGAAACTACCCAGGGGAAAAAGGACCTCAGCCTGTTGGCTGGCAGTGGCTGAAGATGAGCCAGAGTGTGCCCAGGTGACCAAGAAGGTCACCAGCATCCTGGCCTGGATCAGCAATGGTGTGGTCAGCAGGAGCAGGGCAGGGATTGTCCCATGTACTGGGTACTGGTGAGGCCACACCTTGAGTACTGTGTTCAGTTCTGGGCCCCTCACTCCAAGAAGGACATTGGGGGGGCTGGAGGGGGTCCAGAGAAGGGTAACAGAGCTGGGGAAGGGTCTGGAGAACAGGGCTGGGAAGGAGCAGCTGAGGGAGCTGAGCCTGGAGAAGAGGAGGCTGAGGGGAGACCTCATTGCTCTCTACAGCTCCCTGGGAGGAGGTTGGAGCCAGGTGGGGGTTGGGCTCTGCTCCCAAAGAACAAGCAATAGGACAAGAGGAAATGGCCTCAAGCTGCACCAGGAGTGGTTTAGGTTGGACATGAGGAACATTTTCCTCTCCTTGAGGGCTGCCAAAGCCTGGCTCAGGCTGCCCAGGACAGTGGTGGAGTCCCCATCCCTGGAAGGGTTTCAGAGCTGTGTAGATGTGGTGCTGAGAGCCATGGTTTGGTGGTGCCCTGGCAGTGCTGGGTTGAGTGTTGGGACTTTGTGATTCTGAAGGTCATTTCTCAGACCAAGACAATTCTGTGATTCCATTCTGTGATTCTCATGCTCAGGTTTGGAACACGAGGCTAGGCAAGCACCACCTTGGTTTCTGTGTTTGCTGCTCAGCTGTTGGCACAGCATTTGAACACCAGCAGGTGGAAGATGGGTGAGAAGGTTTGGGGAAATGAGCAGGATGGGAGCAGCTTGCTTAGGAAAAACCACTGCAAAATGCTTCTCAGTCCAACTTGCCATGCCAAAAAGCAGGTTGGTTGAACTCAAGCCAGGTAGTAGAAATGTGCTGATTCCAGCAACATTTTCCAGCACTAAAAAAAAAAAACAAACCACTGAAATATTTAGTTTGGACACTATCAAACCTCCAGATTTTTTTTTTTTCTGCAGGATGTTTCTGCTTTGTCACTTAACTGAACTTGCTGCAATGGAGGGCTGTAAATTGGAATATTGTGTTGTCTTCAGCTGCCTCATTGCACCTGCCTGGGGTGTGTGAGGTGCAACTGCAGGGGAATAAAAGGGAGAATGGAAAGAGTCCCTGAAGTGAAACACTCTAATGGCCCTCAATTGATTGCTGGGAGGAAATGTTGGGGGTTTGGCAAACACAAGAACTCCAACTTGCCTTTCCCTCCCCCATGCAGAATCAGAACCAAGCCCTTAAGGTCAGGATTTCCCAATGAATGGAAATTGCAGCTCCCAGCCAGCTCTGCACAGGATGCAATCTGTGTTAATGACTCGTTGGAGGCAGATAGAGTAGGAGATAAGTTGGAGAGAATCCTGTTCAATATCTTTATGGATGATCTGGATGAGGGGATTGAGTCCACCATTAGTAAGTTTGCAGAGGACACAGAGTTGGGGGCAGGTGTGGATCTGTTAGAGGGTAGGAGGGCTCTGCAGAGGGACCTTGAGAGGCTGGACAGATGGGCAGAGTTCAACAGGATGGCATTCAACAAGTCCAAGTGCCAGGGGCTGCACTTTGGCCACAACAACCCCATGCAGAGCTACAGGCT
>VXBD01004196.1:0-11785 GCA_013399975.1 Indicator maculatus | reverse complement strand
AAAAAAAAAAAAAAAAAAAAAAAAAAATGCCATGCAACACGAGACAAAGAGTGAAGCAAAATATTTATGTCATGAAATCTTCCTGATAGTTCCAAAGGTCTGTGGCAAGGCATGGCAGAAAACAAACACTCCTCTTGCTGCCTTGTGATGGGGGAGGGACAGATGGACACTGAAAGACACTTGCCAGGGGTAGGGGAAAAAGGAGTTTAGGAGATTTGGTCTGCCCCTTCCAGCAAAAAAAGAAATTATCTACCAAATGCTATCAAGTGATGAACCTGATGACTTCCCAGCTTTACATGGGAGTAGGTTCCCTTTGTTTTTGAAGTAGTAAAGAACCCCAAGGCCAGGCTGGATGAGGCTCTGGCCAGCCTGGTCTAGTGTGAGGTGTCCCTGCCCATGGCAGGGGGATTGGAACTGGCTGAGCCTTGTGGTCCCTTCCAACCCTGCCTGATTCTATGATCCTCTGGAATCCTCCAGCCCCACAGAGTGATGCTGAGTGAAACCAACAAGAGCCCTGAGCATCCCAGGCTGCACTGAGAGGGGATCCAACTCCAGCCCATACTTTGTTGGAGGATCCATCTCTGGTATCCTGGTTTGGGTTTGGCCAGGCACAAACCTGGTGTGAAAGCCAAAGGAAACATCCTCCAGGACTTGAGGTGGCTGATAAGAAAGCTGGGGAGAGACTTCAGGGGGGGAGTTGGACTTCATGAGCTTCAAAGGTCTCTTCTCTTAACAACAGTGTGGCCAGCAGGACCAGGACAGGGATCCTGCCCCTCTCCTGGGCACTGGAGAGGCCACACCTTGAGTGCTGGGTTGACTTTGGGCTCCTCACTCCAAGAAGGACATTGAAGAGCTGGAGCAGGTCCACAGAGGAGCAACAAAGCTGGGGAAGGGTCTGGAGGATAGGGCTGGGGAAGGGTCTGGAGGATAGGGCTGGGGAAGGGTCTGGAGGATAGGGCTGGAGAGGAGCAGCTGAGGGACCTGGGGGTGTTTAGTGTAGAGAAGAGGAGGCTGAGGAGAGACCTCATTGCTCTCTGCAAGTCCCTGAAAGGAGGCTGGAGTGAGGTGGGGTTGGGCTCTTCTCCCTACTAACAGTGACAGGACAAGAGGCAATGGCCTCAAGTTGCACCAAGGGAGGTTTAGGTTGGACATTAAGTAGAAACCTTCCCCAAAAGGGTTGCCAAGGCCTGGCCCAGGCTGCTCAGTGGTGGAGTCCCCATCCCTGGAGGGGTGTCAAAGCTGTGTAGATGTGGTGCTGAGGGCCATGGTTGAGTGGTGGACTTGGCAGTGTTGGTTTCATGGTTGGAGCTGTGAGGGTGGCAGAGTGCTGGAGCAGGCTGCCCAGAGAGGTTGTGGTGTCTCTTCTGGAGAGGTTCCAAACCTGCCTGGACATTGTGATCCTGCTCTGCAACCTGCTCTGAGTCAACTTGCTTTAGCAGGAGGATTGGAGTAGAGGTCCCTTCCAACCCCCTACCATGCTGGGATTTTATGAACAGATGAGCCAGGATCCATGCCAGGGGACAATGCCAGGGCAGATCCCTCCTTCACAAGGGTTTATTGCCATGGGGAAGATGTTTATGTGGCCAAGGAAAAGAGCCCCATGGCAGGGCTGCATGGGGAGCTGAAGAGTGAGGAGAAAGAGAGATTTTCTGTATTTTTTTTTCCCTCCCTTTCTTTTAAAAAGCAGTTTCCATGAGGGCTGATTTTATTTTTATTTCCAGACAAGCATTCTGGGCACTTCTACAACAGGGCTGCCTTCAGCCTTGCTATTTCCTGAGGAGGCAGAAGCTGAGGTTGATCCTATCAGCTCTGCAGACGTTGTCATCCTTTGGCTGTCTGAAATAGGAGCCTGAATATGATGACAGAGGGGGGAAAAAAAAAAACAAAAACAAAAACCCAACAAACCAAACCCAAACAGTCCTTCTCCCCTCTTCTTTCCACCCCAAGCCCTTGCCAGAGCAATAAAAACCTTTAAACAATAGCCAGTCATGACATAAACCAGTCCTTGAGCAGCCTGCCAAAATTCACCTCCAGAAAGTAGGTCCAAAAATAAACACTAACCTATAAAAAGCCCCACAGGCTTGAGGAGAGTCTTCCCCTTGTGCTAATTGCTTTCCCATCTGGCTCAGGGATGGGGGGGAGGGTGTTGGAGCAGGGGGGGAAGGCCACCAAGAGCTCTCACTTCAGCTAAGCACAAAGGCAGAGCTGTGCCATCAGCTGCTCTGCACACCTCAGCTCATAGCCTCACTGAATGCCTTGGGGTGGAAGGGGTCTTCAAGACCATCCAGTTCCAACCTTCCCTGCCATGGACACCTCCCACCAGCCCAGCTTGCTCAAGACCTCATCCAGCCTGGCCTTGAACACCTCCAGGGAGGGGACATCCACAACCTCCCTGGGCAACCTGTGCCAGTGTCTCCCCACCCTCACTGGAAAGAATTTCTTCCTCATCTCCAGTCTCAATCTGCCCTCCTCAAGCTTCAATCCATTTCACCTCCTCCTGGCACTCCCAGCCCTTGTCCAAAGTCCTTCCCCAGCTCTCTTGTAGCCCCCTTCAGGTTCTGGAAGGCTGCTCTAAGCCTTCTCTTCTCCAGACTGACCAGCCCCAATTCCTCCCAGCCTGTCCCCAAGCCCCTCTGATCATCTTTGTGGCCTCCTCTGGACCCTCTCCAACGGTTCCCTGTCCCTCTTATGCTGCAGTGCTGCAGGTGGGGGTCTGATAAAAGCAGAGCAGAGGGGCAGAATCCCCTCCCTCATCTTGGGGCTCACACTGGCATGTGGATGGTGCTGAAATACCAGGGCTGGTGGTGATGTTCATCAACAGCACCTGGCTGAAAGCTTTCATGGCTGGGGGGTTTCAAGGTGAGCACAGAGAAACTGTTGTAATTTCCCCTTTTTCTGCTTCTATCATTTATCAGACCACAGTGCTGTCAGCTCTGAGCAGTTTTTGCTTGGCCTCCTCAGGAAAAAAAAAAAAAAAACCAGAAAAAAAAAAGTGGGGTGGTTGGTACACCACTGAGATATCAAAGGCTACAGCAAGATGGGACATGCAAAGAAAGAGCAGCTGAGGATGGTTTCATTAAGGTGGTGTCTGTGAGCCAAGGAGGTGACCCCAAAATGGGACCTTGTGTGAACTTGATCAGAGGAAGAAAACTCCACTCAGCCTCCTGGCAGGTTGCAGGGAGCTGGCAATGTGGTGTGGTGCTCTGCACCTCTGCTCTGGGCATGCATTCATCTCTCTTCATGCCAGTGTCTAGACTGGGAATCAGCAGGTGTGCATTGGACTGTCTCCTAATTCCTTGTGCTCCTAATTGCTTGTGTAGCTGATTGTCTTCTTCTCTAGAGAGATTCCATCCCTCCTGGACAAAATTCTGGGCAAACTGGTGTGGGTGTCCCTGGAGCAGGCTGCCCAGAGAGGTTGTGGAGTCTCCTTGTGTGGAGAGCTTCCAAATCCAGCTGGGTCACTGTGATCCTGGGCAAGCTGCTGTGGGTGCCCTGCTTGAGCAGGGGGCTTGGACTGGATGATCTCCAGAGGTTCCTTCCAACCCCACCATGTTGGGATTCTGTGAGGATTAAGGTGTGAGCAAGCTTGTTGGCTGCAGTTTAGAGCACACCTTCCTCACAGCCTTGGATTTCCTGAAGATTGGACAATAGGAAGAAGATCTTTGCTATGAGGGTGGTGGAACACTGGAACAGGTTGCCCAGGGAGGTGGTGGAGGCCTCATCCCTGGAGACATTCAAGGTCAGGCTTGATGGGGCTGTGGGCAACCTGATCTAGTTGGGGATGTCCCTGCTTGCAGGAGGGTTGGACAAGAAGCCCTTTGAGGGTCCCTTCTAACCCAAACCATTCTATGATTTTCATAGAATCATAGAAAGGTCCAGGCTGGAAGGGACCTCCAAAGCTCATCCAGTCCAACCTCCCTGCAGTCAGCNAGAACTTCTTCCTGATATCCAATTTAAATCTGCTCTGCTCTAGTTTGAAGCCATTGCCCCTGGTTCTGTTGCTGCAAGCCCTTGCACACAGCCTGTCCCTTGCACACAGGCTGTCCCTTGCACACAGCCTGTCCCTTACAGCCTGTCCCTTGCACACAGCCTGTCCCTTGCACACAGCCTGTCCCTTGCACACAGTCTCTCTCCATGCTTCCTGTAGCCCCCTTCAGGTCCTGGCAGGCTGCTATTAGGTCTCCCTGAAGCCTTCTCTTCTCCAGGCTGAACACCCCCAGCTGCCTCAGCCTGTCCTCAGAGCAGAGCTGCTCCAACCCCCTGAGCATTTTCATGTGAGGCCAACAGAAAGAGCAAACCCAGACCTCCACCACAAGCCCATGGTGCATTGGATTGCTTGCAGGGACTCTCTCCCCCAGATCACTCTGTTCTGTTTCCCCCAGCTCCTTGGGCACCGCTGGGAACCCCACCAGTAAATCTTCTGAGGTCATGGCTGCTGTGAGCACAGGAGTTAGCTGTGTCTTAACCTTGTGGCTGTGCCCTGAGCAGCTGTGGTTTGGTGGTTGTGACTCATCCCCAGAGCTCAAGGAGGGATTTGTTCTGATTTATTCAGGCCACGTTTATTGTTTGGAAAGCTCAATCAAAGGCTGCTGTGGGGAGCCTGAGCCTGTTTTCTGATCTCTTTATTGGTTTCTCTCTCTGTTAGGAGCCCTCATCTCTGGAGGTGAGGATCCTCTTAGACTAGAGGCAATTTTCCATGCTTGTTGTCTTTGAAAGCCCAAACTTCAAAGGTAAGTTTTCACAGACTGCAGCAGGCTCTAAGGCACCCTGGAGGATCACCTCACCCAACCCCCCTGCAGGCAGCAGGGACACCTCCAACTACAGCAGGATGCCCAAAGCCACAGCAAGTCTAGTTTTGAATGTCTCCAGGGATGGAGCCATAAGCATATCCCTGGGCAACCTGTTCCAGTGTCCCCCACCCCATTGTGCAGAACTTCCTCCTGATGTCCAACCTGAATCTGCCCTGCTCCAGTTTCAAACCATTGCTCCTTGTCCTATCCCCACAGCCCCTTCTGAACAGTCCCTCCCCAGCCTTCCTGAGGTCCCCTTCAGATATTGAAATGCAGCTCTAAGGTCTCCCTGGAGCCTTCTCTTCTCCACTCTGAACATCCCTTCACAGTGGGGCTGTGAGCAGTCGCAGATGTCCCTGCTGAAGGCAGGAGGCTTGGTCTGGGTGAGCTTTAAGGTTCCTTCCAACCCAAACCAGTCTGGGATTGTATGCAGGAAGGTTAAAACAAACAATAATCACAAAATGGTTTGGGTTGGAAGGGACCTTAAAGATCATCCAGCTCCAACCCCCCTGCCATGGCCAGGGACACCTCCCACTAGCTGAGGTTGCTTTGAGGAGCATCGGGAGGATGTCCCTGCCCATGGCAAGAGGGTTGGAACTGGATGATCTTTAAGGTCCCTTCCAACCCAACCCATTCTATGATTCCATATTTACTCATGGACATGGCAGGTGTCATCCCACCTGAAAACAGAGTCAGAGAGAGAAGTTAGGTCCTGGAGGCAACCTGCTGATGGTTTGGTAGCCATTTAAGGGTACCAGAGAAGTGACTCAGATGAGTTGGTCTTAATCACACGTTGGAACTTGGCATTGCTCCTTATTTTCCCGTGGTTGTTTGCTTTGTTGGGGCTCAGCTGTCCACCTGCAGGGCACAGAGAGGTGCCTGCAGCACAGTGGGGAGCTGGGGTCTCTGAGAAGTCCAACCAGTCAGGGGGAGGCACTTCCAGGTGCTGCATGGGGCTGTGGAGGAGCTTCTCCAGCTGTGGGAAAAGGACTAAAGCTCTTCAAGGTGCTGTTGACAGAAGAAGGGAGAGCCCCAGATGTTCTCCAGTGGCTTCCCATGTCCAAAGCTGACTCTTTCTCCTTGCCAACCTGCCCAGCCTCCAATTCCTCTCATCCAGGTACAGGAACAGGGCAGATTCAGGTTGGACATGAGGAGGAAGTTCTGCACTATGAGAGGAGTGAAATACTGGAACAGGTTGCCCAGGGATGTGCTTGAGGCTCCATCCCTGGAGACATTGAAGGTCAAACTTGGTGTGGCCCTGAGCAACCAGCTCTAGTTGGAGGTGTCCCTGATGCCTGCAGGGGAGGGTTGAACAAGAAGACCTTTGGGGGTCCCTTCCACCCCAATGCAGTCTGTGAACCTGTGTAGACCCATGATGGATGCTACAAAAGATCTGGATCTGGGAGCTTTCAGAAGGAGCTGCTTATGCTCCAGCTTTATTAATAGACAGTGAGAATGTGGAGCTGCAACAGAAAGACTGACAGCTCTTGGCAGCAGATTTTGTCCTGAGGTACCTAAGAGCAACCCTTGACATTCCAGTTTAGCAGCTCAGCAGCAAACCTGGGCTGATGTGATGAAAATGGGCCCCTCTGCTCCACCAGCCCTGTTTTCTGGGTTGGTTCTGAGCTAAAATGGTTGAGCTGCATTCTAAGTGTCCATCAAAACTGGGGATGTGTCCACCAGAACTGGGAGTGGAAGCAATTGCAGTGGATTAGCTGCTGCTGGAGTTGCAGTGACAATGAAGGAAGACACTTTGATCACCTGAACAAATGGAGGGGATGTGAATAGTGTGGGAGCCTGGGCAGGAGGGACCTGGGGACCTCTTGCTGTGTGCAGCTGACAGCTTCTTGCCTCAGAGTTGTCAGACTGTGAATTTGGCTGCTCTAAGCCATGTCAGCTCTCCTCCTGAATTTGGCCTATTTAAGCCATGTCAGCTCTCCTCCTGAATTTGGCTGCTTTAAGCCATGTCAGCTCTCCTCCTGAATTTGGCCTCTTTAAGCCATGTCAGCTCTCCTCCTGAATTTGGCTGCTTTAAGACATGTCAGCTCTCCTCCCCTTTGTAGCCTTGAGGTGCATCCCCACCCCTTCACTTGAAAAACTGCTCCAGGCTCCAAAGCTCCATCCACATCGATATCATGGAATTGTTTGGGTTGGAAGAGACNTAAGCCATGTCAGCTCTCCTCCTGAATTTGGCATCTTTAAGCCTTGTCAGCTCTCCTCCTGAATTTGGCTGCTTTAAGCCATGTCAGCTCTCCTCCCCTTTGTAGCCTTGAGGTGCATCCCCACCCCTTCACTTGAAAAACTGCTCCAGGCTCCAAAGCTCCATCCACATCGATATCATGGAATTGTTTGGGTTGGAAGAGACCTCTAAGATCAGAGTCCACCAACCCTGCCCCACCATGGCCATTAAACCACATCCCCAAGTGCCAGGGCCCTAGGTTTCATTGAATTGCTAAGGTTGGAAGAGACCTTCAGGATCATTGAGTCCAACTGTAGCCCAACTCCCAGCTCCACATTTCCTGAACACCTCCAGGGATGGGGACTCCACCACCTCCCTGGGCAGCCTGTGCCAATCCCTGACCACTCTTGCAGCAAAGAAATTTCTCCTAATTTCCAACCTAATCCTCCTCTGCCACAATTTGAGGCCACATCCTCTCCTTCCATCACCTGAGACTAGGGAGAATGTCTCCTGCTGTCCCTCTGTGGCCTGCTGCTTCCCTGTGTGCTTGGCAGAGCACCCTGGGACCATCTCCAATATTATCTAATTACCATTGCTTCATGTAGTAAAAGCTTCAAAAGCCCTGTGGTTGCCTACAACAATTAGTGGTGTCCCTTGTAGTGCAGTGATTCATCTGAACAAAATTAGCTCTGGGCAGGGCAGGGAGTGAGAACCCCTGGGGGTGGGGGCTGGGAGCATGCAGGGAGATGAGGAGGCTGAAAAGGGATCTGATAGATGTTAGCAAATAGCTTAAGGGTGGGGGGCAAGAGGCTGGGGCCAGACTCTGCTCAGTGGTGCCCAGGGACAGGCCAAGGGGCAGTGGGCACCAAGTGGAACCCAGGAGGTTCCATCTCAACAGGAGGAGAAACTTTAGTGGCACTGATAATAGGACAAGGAATAATCATAGACTCATAGAGTGTTAGAGGTTGGAAGGGACCTCTGGAGATCATCCAGGCCAATCCCCCTTGCCAAAGCAGCATCACCCAGGGTAGTCTGCACAGGAATGCTGTGGTTATCAGCTAGAAGCCAGGAAGTTCTACCTCAGCATGAGGAGAAAGTTCTTTGTTCTTTGTGAGGGTGCTGGGGGCCTGGAGCAGGCTGTCCAGAGAGGTTGTGGAGTCTCCTTGTGTGGAGAGATTCCAACCCCAGCTGGACCATTGTGATCCTGGGCANTGGAACCCAGGAGGTTCCATCTCAACAGGAGGAGAAACTTTAGTGGCACTGATAATAGGACAAGGAATAATCATAGACTCATAGAGTGTTAGAGGTTGGAAGGGACCTCTGGAGATCATCCAGGCCAATCCCCCTTGCCAAAGCAGCATCACCCAGGGTAGTCTGCACAGGAATGCTGTGGTTATCAGCTAGAAGCCAGGAAGTTCTACCTCAGCATGAGGAGAAAGTTCTTTGTTCTTTGTGAGGGTGCTGGGGGCCTGGAGCAGGCTGTCCAGAGAGGTTGTGGAGTCTCCTTGTGTGGAGAGATTCCAACCCCAGCTGGACCATTGTGATCCTGGGCAAGCTGCTGTGGGTGCCCTGCTTTGGCAGGAGGGTTGCACTGGATGCTCTCCAGAGGTCCCTTCCAACCTCACCATGCTGGGATTCTGTGAAGGACCAGGGAGCTGCTCTGAGGGTGTGTGTCCTGCTGAGGGGCAGAGGGTGGCTTGCTTGAATTGGAGTTAATGTATCTGCTCTAGCTGGAGAAGAGCAACTTGTGTGCTCAGCCTTTTATGTCACAGCATCACAGAATAGTTTGGGTTCAAAAACCTTGAAATCTCACCTAGTCCAAACCCTGCACTCAGCAGGGACAGAGCAGGTTGCTCACAGCCCCACACAACCTGACCTGCAATGCTTCCAGCCATGGGGCAGCTCCCACCTCTCTGGGCAGCCTGGGACAGGCTCTCACCACCCTCAGGTCAAACATTTCTTCCTTTTCTCCACTCTCAATCTCCCTCTTTCAGTTCCAAACCATCCCCCCTTGTCCTGTCACATCAGGCCCTGCTCAAAAGTCTGTCCCCAGCCTTCTGCTCAGCCCTTGAAGCACTGCAAGGCCACCAGAAGGTCTCCCTGGAGCCTTCTCCTCTGCAGGCTGCCCAAGCACAACTCTCTCAGCCTGGCTCCCAGCAGAGGGCTTCCAGCCCTGCCAGCATTGCTGTGGCCTCCTCTGGCCCTGCTCCAACAGGTCCCTGTCTGTGCTGTGCTGAGGACTCCAGAGCTGCCCCAGCACTGCAGGGGAGGTCTGAGCAGAGCAGCAGATTTTGGCTGGCTTCAGCTGATTCTCCTGAAGCAAGCTGGGTGTTTAAAGTGAAATCAAAGTGTGCTGAGCTCTGTGTACAGGGAGCAGCCTGAGTTATTCTTTATGGCAGGTCCTTGGCATGGCCTCCTCCTGGGGGCCAGCTCCGTGCATGTGTGCACAGCGAGCAGCAGCAGTGGGACACAGTGCTCTGAGCTGCCCAGGAGCTGCAAACCAGCTTGGGACAGGCTCAGTGCCCAGCTCCCACAGCTGGGGAGATGAGAGGGAACTGAAACAGGCTTTGAGGAGACAGATGCAGCATCCTGAGCATCGATGAGCCAGCCACATCCCTCACAGCTCATCTGGAGAGCAGCCCTGTGGAGAAGGACCTGGGAGTGCTGGTGGGTAATAAGTTCCCATGGGGCAGCAATGTGCCCTGGGGGCCAAGAAGGCCAATAGGGTCCTGGGGAGCATTAAGAGTGTGTCCAGCAGAACCAGGGAGGTTCTCCTCCCCCTCTACTCTGCACTGGTGAGGCCACACCTCGAATATTGCATCCAGTGCTGGCCCCCCAGTTGAAGAGGGGCAGGGATCTGCTGGAGAGAGTCCAAGGGAGGGCTACAGGGATGCTGAAGGGANCTCAAAAGTCCCTCCCCAGCTTTCTTGGAGCCCCCTTCAGATACTGGAAGGCCACAAGAAGGTCTCCTCAGAGCCTTCTCCTCTCCAGACTGCACAACCCCAACTCTCTCAGTCTGTCTCCAGAGCAGAGCAGCTCCAGCCCTCTGCTCATCCTCATGGCCCTTCTCTGGACACCTTCCAGCACCTCCAGATCCTTCCTGGAACAGAGGCTCCAGAACTGATGCACTGGATGCCCAGTGAGGGCACTGGATTGCCCATCAGGAGCACTGTTTTGCCTCTGGGTGCCATTTGGTTGCCCAAGGGCTGTACTGGGTTGCCTGTTGATGGCACCTGGTTGCCCAGGGGTGGCACTAGGATGCCCAAGGGCTGTTCCTGGCTGCCCATTGTTGGCACCAGGAGCTGTGCAGGGAGGGGATCAAGTCACCCAGCAAAGGCATTGGGTTGCACTGAATGTGCATTGTGCTGCCCAGGGGTGGCACTGGGTTGCCCACTGAGGGCAGAGATTTCATAGGATCATTGAATATCTCAAGCTGGAAGGAATCCATAAGGATGATCCAGTCCAACCCCCTGCTCTTTGCAGGACTGCCTAAACCCCAATCCTATGAGAGCTGCTCAACAGCTGCCCCTGGCTGCCCAGGGGCTGCCCAGAGTTGCCCAGCCAGAGCAGTAGGTTGCCCAGGGCAGGAAGCAGGATACCACCTGAGGACATTTCCTTGCCCAGGGGTGGCCCTGGGTTGCCCAGCCAGAGCATTGTTGCTGCAGCAGCTGCAGGGAGTTGCCCAGGTAGCACCCAGTGCCCATGGCAACAGGCCCCAGGGATGCCACAGTGCCTGGCAGTGCTGCCACTGAGCCCCACAGCACAGCAGTGAGTGCAGCCCACCCTGGGCACCTCAAACCCCTGGAGCACACCCCGTGCCCAGCAGCCACTGGTGAGTGTGTGCTTGAACTGGGAGGTGAGATCCCAGCCCCCAGGGCTTTCTCCTAATCCCTCCCAGTGTCTCTTTTCTCACCCAAATGTACCCAAGTTAGCTGTTGGGGGGTGGGGGTGCTCATGAAGTGTGTTTGGGGTGGCAGAAAGTGACACCCTGGGCTGGCTTATCCCAAGGGGAATGTGGGGCAGCATTTATTTCATCTGGAAACGCAGGGGAAAGTCTCCCTGGTCCATTCCCGAGGGATTTTCCCTCCCTTTCTCAAACATTTGATCATTTATCTGGGGGGGAGGGCAGGAGGGGTTGGAGCCAGGGAATCTGTCCCCCACCCTCTCAGTGCTGGTTCTCAGGTCCTGTTTTGTCCCCTAGCAGGTCCAGCAGGGCTGAAGGGGCTGCTTTGTGGGAACCAGCACAGAGGGAGGTTTTTGTTGGAGCTGAGCACAGTTATTGTGTCCTGGGTTCTGCCAAACTGGCTCAGAGCAGGGGTGGTGGTTGTGAAAGCTTTCTGGCTGCATCTGAGGCTCTGAGCTTCCTGCTGCCTATCCCACAGCTTCCTGGGCCAGGCTGAGTCCTGGGGGGAGACCCTGCTGCTCTCCACTCAGGTACTGGGGCAGTTCATGCCAGCATGGCCAAAATTGGGCAGGGCTGGCAAATACACTCCCCAGAGCTCAGAGATTTCCCAGCTGCAGGCTGAGCTCTTTTCCCTCTGACTCATCCCTAATTTTCTCCCACTTATCCTAACTAAAGGATCTGGTTTCCTCCTGCCTTGGCTTCTCCTTTGTTTCATAGCTGCACTTTGAGGCACTGTCCATCTGAGTGACCAAACCATCACAGGTACCAGTGATGGGAAAGGTCTCTTGAGATCATTTGGGTTGGATGATCTTGAAGGTCTTCTCCAGCCAGAAGGATTCTGTGATCTCCCCATGGTCAGATGGTGGGAAAGCTATGGTGTAATCAATAGAATCCTAGAATCAGTCAGGGTTG
>VXBD01004194.1:20087-37413 GCA_013399975.1 Indicator maculatus | reverse complement strand
GCCGTCGTCCCGGCGCCTCTTGCTTTGTGAGGCAGCTGCGGGACTGACCTGCCCGGGCGGACCCTGCCCCGCTAGCTCCGTGCTGGCTGCCCCGGACCAGCCGCGGGACGGGCCTGGCTCTGCCGGGACTGGGGCGGGGCTACAGCAGCGGTCGAGAGGAGCCGCTCGCCGCCGTTTGCCGGGGTCCCGGAGGATGCAGAGCCGTCGGTCCACGGCAGCCGCGTTCCGCTGCGGGGCTCAGCTCCCGGGGCCTGAAGAAGCGGGAGGACTGAGCATCCCGACCGCTTCTCAAGCAGTGATCCAGCGGGACAGCGGCGGCTCTGCCCTGCGGGGTCGGCCACCTTCTCCCTCCAAAGGAGGCAGGCGGAAACTTTGGGGTTTTTTTTTATACACATTCTTCCTTTCGCGGCAGTGGATTGGAGCGCGAACGTTGGTGTTCACAGACCAAAACCTGACTGCGCAGTGGAGGAACCCCTGACTAGCGAAACCACCACCCTATTTATGAAGCTTGTTTCTTACGGGTTTTCTTTAACAAGGGTGACCCTTTCCGCTGGGTGTTTAATCTTGTTGGTGAGAGTGTGTAGGAAGCCCGTGTTCCCTTAGCTCTTAGTCCTTGTGGATGCATCTGGTTAAACCGCTTTGGTTCCTCAACGTTTGTTTGTCCACGCCATCATCCTTTTATCTGACCAGTAGAGTACCTGGCTAATGGGTGACACCAGAGCATCTCCCAGGGTTTTTGAAAGCCTTGCTACGAGGAAAAACTGTTTCATGCACTTTACTTTGACTTTTTTTTTTTTTAATACAAGAAGACCTTTTTATTTTACGAAATGAGCTTTTATGTACGTTATCTATGTTCATAAGCTTTTCTGTAGCATACTAAAGGAACTGATCTTTCAGTAAACCGTGTTCACGTTTTGCCTTCTTTGTCCTGAATGCGTGCCTGAGCTCTGGCAGGGAAGCACACGCCCTGGTGGGTGATGGACACCACTACCTTCAGCTTCTCACTCCACCCAGCTGCACAAACTTCTCCTTCCCTCCCAGGCAAGGAGGGGTAGAGTTAGGTTTTCATGTGCTATGCTCCTCTCTTTCTCTTTTTTCCTGGCTGTTGTGTCACGGGTGGCTAAAATAATGTGACTACTGCATACTTTAGCTGAAGAGGCTTTTGTCTGCTTTGTACAGCCTGAAATGAACTGCCTGGGCTGGCACCCAGATAGCTGAGGCAGTTAGTTTCAGCAAAGCGAGACAGACAGTATGGGCTCAGCTGCCTGAGCAGTGGGTACCGACCTCTTAAAAGAGGTCATCTCACCAGAAACGTCTCCAGAAGGTGGCTGTTGCTTTTCAGCAGGTGCTTGGTTTTTCAGGCCTCTCTTTCCATCTTGATGATCTTTGCAATGGGGGTTGTGACATCACTGAACAGGAAAGATTTTCAGTCTTGCTAAAATGGGGAAGCTTTTCCTAGGTAGGGTGAAGCAGCAGCAGTGGGTGTGGAACATAAATGACCTGTCCCTCTTCTTTAGCCTTTTTAAACGGGTTTGTGGATGGAAGAGACCATTGCAGGGCTCAAGATGCAGGCAGAATAAGGACAAAGAATGACATAAGCCTCTTTAAACCCCCAACACCCGGTATATAGCCTGCTGTAATCAAACAGCACCATAATATCTTCCACATCTGGACAGGCACCTCTCTTGATGAAGGCAGCAGCCTGCTCAGTGGCTGCTGCACCAGTCGGTGCTGTCTTCAGTGTGTGGAGTGCTAACCTTCCCCTGAACTCAGAGGGGGCTGTGCCTCAGTCTTTGGTCTGTTAATGCTCATTTATTTGTATTAAACTTCACATAAAGGGAATTTTCTTGGCCATTACAGCGTTTTCTTTTTCTATTATTATTATTTTCCTTTTTTCTCTCTAATTTTTTTTCTCTTTTTTTTTCTGATGAGGAGCTACTGAGTTTCACAGAATGAACGGTTGATGATCTGGCTGCATTAGCTCCTGCAGCTTGCCTGTGTGAGTATTTGTTTTAAAGCATACCAGCAGCCTCCAAGCCTTAGCTTTCATTCAACTGCTTAACTGACAAGGCTCTCTATTGAACTTGTATTTATAGTTCACTGCATTTATCTCCCCCGAACAATGCAGGGAGTCTCATGTGACATTCCTTTGCCATTTACATGATAATACACAATTTAACGGGGTAATTCTTGATTCCTCTGCAGCAGTTTCTTTGTGACTCCGAGGCAGCAGCTCTGTCACATTCACCTAATGAAAATGTGCTTAAATGCTAAACCGCTGGCGTAAATAGGAAGCTACTGCGAAGAGCAAACTGCTGGGCCATGAATATCTAAGGTTTCATTTCGGCTTAACTGCTTCTAGAAGTATGGCACGACTGTGGTTTTGACAGTTAATGGGAAACAAATTCCCTCTGCAACATCTTTAGAGGCAGAGACTAGGTGCTTCCACCTTCTGGAGAAGAGGAGGCTCAAGGGAGATCTTATTGCTGTCTACAACTACCTGAAGGGAGGTTGTAACCAGGTGGGGGTTGGTCTCTTCTCCCAGGCAACCAGGGACAGAACAAGAGGATGCACTCTCAAGCTGTTCAAGGGGGAAGTTTAGGCTGGATCTTAGAAAGAAGGTCCTCACAGAAAGAGAGATTGGCCATTGGAATGGGCTGCCCAAGGGTCGAAGACCCTGGAGATGTTTAAGAAAAGACTGAATGAGGCACTTAGTGCCATGGTCTTGTTGATTAGTTAGGGTTGGGTGATTGGCTGGACTTGATCTTGGAGGTCTTTTCCAACCTGGCTGATTCTGTGGTTCTGTGAAACACGGATTTCTAGCTGGTGACTGATAACTACCCCAAGGTTACATGTCAGCAGTGATGTAGCTGTAGGCTGGTGTGAAACTGGAGATGCTGCTCTAAAGAAGTTGTCCCCTGCCGGGAAGTATGTTATCCAAAGGGGATGGGACAGCCAGCTTGGATGGCTGAAGATGTTTCACTTGATTGCTGCCATTTATTCTTCTAGTGCAGATCATCTGCCAGAGTAAGCTTTGAATTACTATCAAGTTAAGAAAAAGCTTTCTTCCCTGTGATTTCTTTTAGGCACTGTAAATGAGTGGTCTGGTGTACACTCTGCTTGCCAGCCTAGCTGTGCAAGCTGCCTGATGTCTGACTGTCTTCCTGCAGAGCCCAGGGGTGAGGCTCTCCAGCTTTTCATGGTACTATTTCAATGGCACTTGTCTAACTCTGCTTTCTCCCAGTGGGGTTTCCTTTGAGTTACAGCAGTCGGACAGGAAAGGGAGACCATGGCTTATTTTAGAACAAGAGGACTTGGAGAGCTGGAAGCTGGGAGCAGAAAGTTGTTCTGAGTAACAGGATCAGGCAGTTGTGTCTGTGCATTGCCAGCAGCTCAGCAGCACTTCACCTGGGGCTGGAGGAATCCTCTGTGCAGCCTGTGTCAGTATGGGGCTGTAGGGCTTTAGGTCTCACTCAGAAAGACACTTCAGGGGGCACTTCCCAACACTTTTTCCAGGCTTTTGGTGAGTGAGCTGTGTGCTTGCAGCTTGGCTGCACTGGTCAGACGTGGGCTGCTGCTGCACAGGTTTGAGAAGAGTCTTGAAAAGGTTGGATGGGGGGGGTAGGTAGCATGCTGTCAGTCCTAGAGGCCAGACAGCAGGTCTGGTTTTCAGTTTTGTGGAGGCTTTCCTGCCTAACTGATATCACTGGTTCATAAAAAAACCCCAAAGGCAACAACAACAAAGAGGAAATACCTAGAGGATGTTGTAATCTGAATGCCCTTCATTCAGGCCCAGATTTCTGCATGTTTCCCTGATTACACTCAGAATGCCTCCCCCAGATTTCTTCTTTCCCTGGAATCTAAGGAGGTGTGGAGGGTAGGGGGTCAGTGCTGCTCTCAGCTTGAGTTCCTACTCACTCTGGGGTGTTGCCTCCAAACCCTGCCAATGTGAGGGGAGGACCAAGTTCACCGTTTCCCAGAACTGCCTGAGGGGGATCAAAATTCAACAAGGCCAAGTGCTGGGTCCTGCAACAATCCCATGAACACTCCAGGCTTGGAGCAGAGTGGCTGGAAGCTGCCCAGCAGAGAAAGACCTGAAGACCTGGGGGTGTTTGACAGGCATCTGAACATGAGCCAGTGACTGCCCAGGTGCATCCTGGCCTGGATCAGCAATAGTGTGGCCAACAGGACCAGGACAGTGATTGTCCCCCTGTGCTCAGCACTGGTGAGGCCAGAGCTTGAGTCCTGCGTTCAGTTTTGGGGCCCTCACACCCAGAAGGACATTGAGACGTTGGAGCAAGTCCAGAGAAGAGCTACAAAGCTGAGGAAGGGTCTGGAGAACAAGGCTGGTGAGGAGCAGCTGAGGGAGCTGGAGGTGTTTAGTCTGGAGGAAAAAAAGGAGGCTGAGGGGAGACCTGGCTTTCACAACTCCTGAAAGGAGTTTGGAGCCAGGGGGGGCATCAGGCTCTTTTCCCTAGTAACAAGTGATAGGATGAGATGAAATGGCCTCAAGTGGCACCAGGGGAGGTTTAGGTTGGATATGAGAAGAAACTTCACTGAGAGGGTTCTCAAGCACTGGCACAGGCTGCCCAGGGAGATGATTGAATCCCCATCCCTTGGAGGTGTTTCAGAGCTGAAGAGATGTGGTGCTGAGGGCCATGGGTTAGCACCAGCCTGGGTAGGGTTAGAGAGTGGTTGGAGTTGATGATCTTGAAGGTGTTCTCCATCTGAACCGATTCTGTGACTGATTCAATGGTTCCATGAAGGTTGTGCTGCAACTTCAGGGACACAGGCCAGCAGAGCCTGGGTGAATTCAGTGGGGTTCCCACCTAGTGAAAAAAGCAAGACAGTCCACTCACAGCACAGATTTCCTTTGCCTTTGTCAACCTGAATCTGAAGTAATTTTCCATCTGGATTTATTTTCGTTGTGGCTTTCCCTCTGAGAGTTCCCCTCACTGCTGGGGAAGCTGTGCTGGGGAAGCCCCCTCCTCTGTGCCCCATGGATGGAGCTGCTGGTGCCAGATTTTGCTGCCCATCTGAGGCCATGTCAGCCCATTCAAGCACTTGGGTAACAGCTTGGGTCAGTGGAAGGCAGTGAAAATGTGGTTAGTTCCACTCTGACCTCCTGGGCATCCAGCAGGCTCTCAGCGTCACCAGCATCAGGGTTGTGGTTTGCTTTCCCTTTGAAGTTTGGTGCTGGTTTTTTTTTTACTGGGAATCATACTCAGAATTTTCTCACTGACTATTACTAGGTGGTCCAGGACTAGCCTGGGTGTGAGATCAGAGAAAGCCTTAATCCTATTTTGCATGTTATTCCTGCTTTGCAACCGCAGCATAAAATGTAATCGCTGCTTCAGAGCTGCGCTCCTCGGCCTGGCTGGGGGGAAGCTCCCATGGGAAGGGGCTGGGCCACACAGTAGGCACTGCTGCCACTGCTGTGCCCCCCCCTCTGACCTAGAAAACCTTTTACCTCACCATCTGGGGGGCTTATGTAGCTCCTCCCACTGAAGCAGCATGCCCTCATCTGAGCAGGAGTTACTTCCCAACACGGTGACTCATGTCATAGAATAGAGTCATAGAGTGGCCTGGAATGGAAGGCACCTCCTAAGGTCATCCAGTCTGACCTCCCTGCAGTCAGCAGGGACAGCCCCAACTAGAGCAGGTTGCTCACAGCCTTGTCCAGCCTCACCTTGAAGATCTCCAGGGAAGGAGCCTCAACCACCTCCCTGGGCAACCTCTTCCAGTGTTCCACCACCCTCATAGTGAAGAACTTCTTCCTAACATCCATCTAAATTTGTTCTTCTCTAGTTTGAAGCCATTGTCCCAGGTCCTGTCCCTGCAGCCCTTTGCAAACAGTCTCTCTCCAGCCTTGCTGTAGCCCCTTCAGGTCCTGGCAGGCTGCTTTTAGGTCTACCTGGAGCCTCCTCTTCTCCAGGCTGAACACCCCCAGCTCCCTCAGCCTGTCCTCCTAGCAGAGCTGCTCCAGGCCCCTGATCATTTTCATGGCCTCCTCTGGAGCCTCTCCATCAGGTCCATGTCCTTCCTATATTGAGGGCTCCAGACCTGTATAGAGTACTCCAGGACAGTGTCCTCAAGGGCTGTTTTGTTGTGAATCTGCTGGTGGTGTGGCAAACTCCCAATGCCACTCTCAAGGACTGCTCACATCAGTGTGGCTTGCCCTTGGCCAGGAACAAGGAGTTACACCTGCATGGTGTCCTGCAGAGGCATGGGGTGAGCCCACAGGTAGGAAACACACAGGTAGGGCACCCTCAGTTGGGTGTGCAGCCATGGTGTGCAAGGAGCTGTGCAAAGGAAGGAGGGAATCCTGTCTGGAAGCAAGCCAGGGCTGCACACAGTGCAGAGAGCTGAGGCTGGATTCTTGTGAGCACGGACAAGAGGAATGGGACAGCAGAGGGTCTGATGCTGCAGCTGTATGGGCTGGTTTGGAGTGATCCTGCCTGTTCAACCACTTCTGGTGGGGTTGGGGTTGTGGAACTTTTTGTGTGACCATTTCTGCAAGGGAAGACTGACTGCAAAACACAGGTTTCACTGACACAGGGAGAAATGAGCAGCAGGTATCCTGAAGACCCAGACCCCTCCAGTTCCTGTCCCAGGGAGAAGAACACAGGGAGGGGGACTTTACAGAATCACAGAATTGTTAGGGTTTGAAGGAATCTCAAGGATCAGCCAGGTCCAACCCCCCTGCCATGGCCAGGGACACCTCACACTACAGCAGGTTGCTCACAGCCACATCCAGCCTGGCTGCAAAAACCTCCAGGGATGAGGCTTCCACCACCTCCCTGGGCAACCTCTGCCAGGCTCTCACCACCCTCAAGGGGAAGAATTTCTTCCTAACATCCAATCTGAATCTCCCCACTTCTAGTTTTGCTCCATTCCCCCCAGTCCTATCACTCCCTGACACCCTCAAAAGTCCCTCCCCAGCTTTCTTGTAGCCCCCTTCAGATCCTGGAAGGCCACAAGAAGGTCTCCTGGGAGCCTTCTCTTCTCCAGACTGAACAGCCCCAACTCTCTTAATCTGTGTCCATAGCAGAGGAGCTCCAGCCCTCTGCTCATCCTCATGTCGCTGGACTTTAGGTGGGCTACAAAGAGAATTCAAGCCAGAGAGGTGTGTGATGCAATGGCTACAGGCAGATTTAATTTGCACTCTTGCATGCACTGCCAGGGGTCATCACATCTGTCTGCTCTGTCAACCTGGGCTTCCTTAAGTGTCACACAGCACCCAGCCAGTCCTCAGTGCCAAACTAGCAGAAAGAGGTTTTGAAACTGTGGTCACAGGCATGAAAGTTCCAAAAGAAAGAGAAATAGATTTGGAGGCACTTCAAAGTAGGTAAATTCCACCCCAGCTCTGTCTGCAGCTGGGGCGGAACGAATCGAACGCTGCAGCACCAGCAGCAGCAGCAGCAGCAGCATGCAGTGGATTCCTGCATCCTGCCTTGCAAGGTATAGAATGGCAGAGGAACAGAGGGGAGGGTGCTCCAGAGAAGGACAGAGGAGTTGAATCTTTGCACATTGGGATGGCAAACAGCAAACAGCCTGTGAGGAAATGTTACAGATGTGCAGGCAGCGTGTCCCCTGCAGCACCTTCCATGACAGGTTGCCTGCAGCAGCCTCTGAAACAACTCTCTTCTTGGCAGCCTTCACAGGAGAAGGAGAAAAATTGCCTGTAGCAGGAAGCCTTTGGCACTGACATAGAAGGGACCTGCCCTTCCTCTGCACAGACCACTGAACATTGGGGATTTTGAAAGCACAGCCTTGTTTTCCAGACTCCTCACTCAATGGTTTTGCTATCTGGTGGATTTCAGGCTGCAGAAGGTTTTCTCTGGTGAGTCATTTTTATTTGTCATTGCCCTGAATATTTAATTCACAGAATCACAGAATTTACCAGGTTGGAAAAGACCTCTGAGATCATCAAGTCCAACCTATCACCCAGCACCATCTAATCAACTAAACCATGGCACTGAGTGCCTCATCCAGTCTCTTTATAAACACTTCCAGGGAAGGTGACTCCACCACCTCCCCAGGCAGCCCATTCCAATGGCCAAGCTATCTTTCTGTGGAGAATTTCTTCCTAACACCCAGCCTAAACCTCCCCTGGCACAGCTTGAGACTGTGTCCTCTCCTTCTGTCCCTGGCTGCCTGGGAGAAGAGCCCAACCCCCACCTGGCTACAGCCTCCCTTCAGGCAGTTGTAGAGAGCAATGAGGTCTGCCCTGAGCCTCCTCTTCTCCAGGCTAAACACCCCCAGCTCCCTCAGCCTCTCCTCACAGGGCTGTGCTCCAGACCCCTCCCCAGCCTTGTTACCCTTCTCTGGACACATTCAAGCAACTGAACATCATTCTTAAACTGAGGAGCCTAGACCTGGACACAGAACCCACTCAACAGTATTTACCAAAACTCATGAAGTGTTCAAAATGGTTTGAGTCTCCACGTTCCAAGTTGGCAGCAATTTGTTAAAAAAACTCCCTTTTGGTGCTATAAACTCTCTGTATAGAACTTAATGTCTAATGTGTACCAGCCCAGGGCTTCCCAAACTATTTGAAGCAGAGGATGCTGCTGGCCTTGAGGCACTCTCAGAGCTTACAGCTGCAGCTGTGCCAGGGTGAGGATCCAGAGGAGTTCGGGTGGAGATTTGGGATCAGTGGTTTGGGATCAGTGTGGGTTTGGGTGAGGATCCACAGAGGTTTGGAGTCAGTGTGGATTTGTTTGGGGATCCACAGAGGCTTGAGTGAGGTTGCTGTGGATTTGGGTGAGGATCCGCAGAGGTTTGAGGTCAGTGCGGGTTTGGGTGAGGATCCACAGAGGTTTGGGGTCAGTGTGGGTTTGGGTGAGGATCCACAGAGGTTTGAGGTCAGTGTGGGTTTGGGTGAGGATCCACAGAGGTTTGGGGTCAGTGTGGGTTTGGGTGAGGATCCACAGAGGTTTGGGGTCAGTGTGGGTTTGGGTGAGGATCCACAGAGGTTTGGGGTCAGTGTGGGTTTGGGTGAGGATCCACAGAGGTTTGGGGTCAGTGTGGGTTTGGGTGAGGATCCACAGAGGTTTGGGGTCAGTGTGGGTTTGGGTGAGGATCCACAGAGGTTTGGGGTCAGTGTGGGTTTGGGTGAGGATCCACAGAGGTTTGGGGTCAGTGTGGGTTTGGGTGAGGATCCACAGAGGTTTGGGGTCAGTGTGGGTTTGGGTGAGGATCCACAGAGGTTTGGGGTCAGTGTGGGTTTGGGTGAGGATCCACAGAGGTTTGGGGTCAGTGTGGGTTTGGGTGAGGATCCACAGAGGTTTGGGGTCAGTGTGGGTTTGGGTGAGGATCCACAGAGGTTTGGGGTCAGTGTGGGTTTGGGTGAGGATCCACAGAGGTTTGGGGTCAGTGTGGGTTTGGGTGAGGATCCACAGAGGTTTGGGGTCAGTGTGGGTTTGGGTGAAGATCCACAGAGGTTTGAGGTCAGTGTGGGTTTGGGTGAAGATCCACAGAGGTTTGGATCAGTGTGGGTTTGAGAGAGGAGCCAGACTGGGAGGCCCCTCAGGTCTCCTCATGTTCCCCCAAAGCACATGTGGGAGTTCAGAGGAGCATTTGTCTGTCTGGGCTGAGCTGAAGTTGGTTTTCCTCCTCTGACCGACATGGAGCTGCAGCGCTTTGTTCCCGAAGCAGAAAGCAGCTTTCTGTGTTTGTGTTTGTTCCCCTCCCCACCAACTGCTCCTCCCTCAAACTCCCTCTTCTGCCAAAAGCCTTCTGCCATCGTGGCTGGGATCTTGCAGTGAGGACAGACAGGTAGCAGCCCGAGTGATACCAACGCGTTAATGCGACTGAGTGGCGAGGTAAGGGCTGGCCACATTTTATCTCAGTGGCTCCAGCTCACCGCAGTAGAGGGATGCATTTCTGTACATCAGATGCTTCAGTCAGAGGAGTCATCATTTTTTAATGTGCCTGTCTTGCCAGTTTCCTTTTTGTGTCCTGCTGTGAGAGAAAGGGCATTAATAAAGTATGGTTTAAAGCTGCCGTTGTGAATTCGGTGGTTAATCCATCGCTGATTCCGTGCAGAGCTGGAAGCCTGCTCACACAATTGCCTTAAGTGATTGCAGTTAGAAGATCTGCTTCTGCTTGGGTCACCCAAAGTTTTCAGTGCCCTTTAGTGTGTTCAAGCTAAGGCAAAGCCATCCATTCTCTTAAAACCATGCAGGATTTGCTCATCTGGCAGAGTTGTCTCTTGTTTTGTGCCAGGGCTGTGCAAAACCGGGTGGCAGACATTAGGGATGAACCTGGGTGTAAGGATCTGCAGGGTAGTGATGGCAAGATTTCCCTTCACACCAGCTACCCCGCAAGGCAACTGCTCAGTGGAGATACTCTTGGTTCAGTAGTCACCAGAGGTGAAAACCAGGCCCTGTGTGTGCAGTTTGCTAAGTGCAAGCAGCGGGGGAAATCCTTTTGTGATTTACAGCCCTGTGGAGGGCTAACAGCATAAACCTGCGTGCAAAAGCTGGTGATGAGCACATCCACTCTGAGTATTCTTTTAAGACAGGCCTCCTCCCACTTTTAGAAATCAGAAGGGGAAGTGCCAACGGCGCTTCCTGCTCCTTTCTTGGTCAGCTGAGGCAGCAGGCTGCCGGGAGCCCAGCTAAGCAGAGCCTGCTGCAAGACTCAGGGTGATGGGAGGTTTTATGAGCTCCTCTGTCGAGGAATATTTCAAGCTGTGCCAGAAATGAGGCAGTCATCTCCTGGCTCATAAAAAACAACTACCTGTGTAGAGATCTATCAAGAGTAGCAGCAGAGAAAATAAAACCACATTCGAGCTGGGAAGGTCACGTTGAGTCCAGCTGTATTGCTTGAGATGCTCATTACAGTGCTTAGTAGATAGCGTTGAGTCATTCCCTTCCCAAACACATGGCAGGGTGCAGAGGTGGACAGAAGCACCCTGGGGACCAGCACAACATGTTGTGTTGGATGCTGTCCAGTGACAGAGTCTGAGGCTCCTGAAACTCCATGTGACAGAGCCCAGGGCAGCCGCTGATTCCTCCATCCCAGCCAGCACGCAGGAGCTGCTAGCCAGCTGTAGGAAGAAAGGACCACACCTGGCAGCTGACAGCTTCTGAGCAGCTTGTCATTGGTTATGGAGCTGGTGGAGGATCAGACTTTCTGAAGGTGAGCTGTTGGAGCTGCTCCAGGGTCAGTTAAAGGGGTGCTCCTCCTGGGTTAAGTCTCCTGGTGATTCTTTAAGAAGAAAAGAATTAAACCATTTCCCTTCCATATGGTTCTGTTGGTGCTTCAGATGATTAAAACTAAATTAGGGATGTAATTTACTTGTCAGGGCATAGTCTAGGTAGTTATTTCCCCTTGCATTTTGCTCCTCCTCGCCCAGGCACATAAATGAGGCACTTTTTGTCAGTAATGAGTCTCCAGGCAGCTTCATTTTCTAGACCTCTCCTACACAATCAGGACACTGCAGTGACTGTACTTTAGGCTCTCCAGTTGTACTCCCTGAAATTAAGCTAATCACATAAAAAGCATTAAAATTATTCCCTCGTGTGTTTTGTAAGNCCTTCTGAATCTTAACAAGCCAGGCTCCCTTTTTCCCCTCTTTCAAATTGTCAGTCTCAGACCCTTTATGCCAAAGGGAGAGCAGGCAGCTGCTTCCTGTGGCAAAATCTGTATCCTATAAACCATCACAGCAATCCCATCTGTCTGAATAGTGCTTTGGTGACACCAGGAAAGGTGTCCCTGATCAAAGAGGCATAGGATGGGTAGGTTACAGCCCAAAGTGTGGATCTGAGGCTGGGTGGCTTCATGGGTGATGTGCAGCTAGTAGGTGGATCACAGATGCACAAGCAGTGTACAACATTTGCTATGAAGCAGGACACTGGTGAGTGCAAGTATTAGAGAGCCTTGGTTTGGCCTCAGGGGGAAGAAACCCCTCAGGATTAGCCCCAGCACAACCATCTCCTTACTCCTCCTTCCTCTCCCACCCTCTTCAGTTGAAAATAGATGTTTAAGCCTCAGGGCACCCCTAAGCACGTTCAGACAGGATCAAAACAGGTGGCCCAGGAAGCTGCAAGGTCTGTGCTAGCCCCAGTGTAATCCTGAGTCTGCAGAGCAGCAGCAGCTGGTGCAGGGGACGGGGCTGGGCCCCTCCATGAGCAGTCACCCTGCCTGCACCCTGCCACAGCTCTGCGCTCCAGCTGGCCCCAGGCAGCCCCACGCTTGTGTGCCATGGGGACAGGAACCAGGACAGGCACAGCTCTGGTCCAACACGAGTGGGAAAACCAAATAAGTGATTTTTCAGCAGGTGCTGAGAGGTGAAGTGCTTCCCCAAGGACTCCAGTAAGGCTCCAGGCTTCAGAGAAAGTCAGGCAGTCCTGGAGAGGCAATACAAGCCTCAGGGGCAGAGTTGTGAGGGGGGAGAAGGCTGTGCCTGTATTTAGTGTGACATTAGTGGGGCCGTTCAGTCTGGAGAAGAGAAGGTTCCTGAGACACCTTATTGTGGCCTTCCAGGAAGAAAGCTGGGGAGGGACTTTTGAGGGTGTCAGGGAGTGATAGGACTGGGGGGAATGGAGCAAAACTAGAAGTGGGGAGATTCAGATTGGATGTTAGGAAGAAGTTTTACACCATGAGGGTGGTGAGAGCCTGGCAGAGGTTGCCCAGGGAGGTGGTGGAAGCCTCATGCCTGGAGGTTTTTGCAGCCAGGCTGGATGTGGCTGTGAGCAACCTGCTGTAGTGTGAGGTGTCCCTGGCCATGGCAGGGGGGTTGGAACTGGCTGATCCTTGAGGTCCTTTCCAACCCTAACAATTCTGTGATTCTATGACTCCATTGTCAGTCTCTTCTTTCCACCAGAGCCCTTGTGTGGCAGGCACCCCGATGGGCAGTAGTGTGGATTTAATGCAGTGACCCAGCTGCAGGCACTCCTCAGGATCCAGATGGATTATTTCTCATTTCCCCTGTGTTTACATAAGATCTTTCTGTCTCTAGCAAGCACAAGTGTGGCACCAATAGCTCACATGCTTGCATCTGTTGCTTCCTGGGATCCCCACCCTGGAGAGATGTCTTAATCCATGTGCTGGCAAGCTATAAGGTTTGAGCCCACAGTGCTGTATTAACTGTACACATTCTTTGTTGAGGCCATGGTCTTTGTGCTTTCCTGTCAGTGCTAGCACTCAGACAGAGCATCTTTGGATGTGTTATTACACAGAATCACAGGGTGTTAGGGGTTGGAAGGCATCTCAAGAGATTATCCAGGCTAACCCTGCTGCCAGAGCAAGGTCACCTAGGGCAGGTCACACAGGAACACATCCAGGTGGGTTTGGAAAGTCTTCAGAGAAGGAGACTCCACAATCTCTCTGAATAGCCTGCTCCAGGGCTCCAGCACCCTCACCATACAGAAGTGTCTCTTCATGTTTAAGGGGAACCTCCTGGGCTCCAGCTTCTCCCCTGTTGTTCCTTGTCCTATCACTGGGCATCACCAAACAGAGCCTGGCCCCTTCATCCTGACACCCACCCCTCAGATACTCATAAGCATTGGTAAGGTCCTTTCTCAACCTTCTCCAGACTAAACAGCCCCTGCTCTTTCAGTCTTTTCATTAACAAGAGAAGAAGCTCCATGCTGGTGAAGCCTTTTGGACCAAGCTCCTGCTCCTTAGGTACCACTGAGAGAGGAGTGCCCAGCCTGCAGCCTGCAGGTGTGAGTTTGCACAGTGGTTACTCCAAGGTGCTGCACTGACAGTTCTGGGGCTGTCTCCAGACCAGGGGTGCCCAGGATCACCCACTGACTGGCCTGCCCCTGTGCCTGGGTTCCCCCTGCCTTGGCAGGAGGACAGGCAGCCTCACAGCACACCTGGTTCCATACCATTCCTGAAGCTTTTGAGCTGCAATGTGAAGCTGCTGGGTTGGAGGAGCCAGCGCAGCGCTCTTGACCAGCACGACTGTGAGCAGCACTGGGGCACAGCCACAGGGTGGGAGGATTGGGGAATTCAGAGCTGCTTTTTCCTGGGGGTAGACACACAACTAGCAAATGGCTTCTCTGCTATCTTGCTGGTGGTGTAGGGGCTTGCACTTTGAAAAACGTGGCTGACAATGATTGGATTTGGATTGGATGTGAGGAACAAGTTCTGCACCAGGAGGGTGCTGGAACCCTGGCTGCCCAGGGAGGGAGTTGAGGCCCCATCCCTAGGAGATACTCAAGGTGATGCTGGACAAGGCTGTGAGCAACCTGCTCTAATGGGAGATGTCCTTGCTGAGTGCAGGGGGGTTGGACTGGAGGGGGCACCCTTTTTGGGGGGTCCCTTCCAACCCAAGCCATTCCATGATTGTAAATGTAAGCTATACAGGGGATGTGTCACTTCATGCCTTTTACTCACTCTCTGACTGTGTAAATAGAACCCCAGGGACACAGCAGAGGAAAATCAAGCTGCTTTATGCTCTTGACTATCTAATTCAAATGCTGTTCAGAACAACTTCACAAATGGGAGATGTCATAAAAAAAAAAAAAAAAAAAAAAAAAAAAAGAAAGAAAGAAAAGAAATATACCTGTATTAATACAGAAAAGTAATGAACTTAAATTGTGAGGCATAGGTGGGGCTTTTGTAGATCATGAGATGTCAGAACCAATGTAATCACAAATACCACCTAACATTAGCACCAATTCCAGGGTTCAGGAGCACAGGGAGACTTTCTTTTAAGTTAAACCACTGCAGCTTGAAAACTGATTTTCCAGCTTTTTGCCAGGAGAAGTCAGATGAGAAACAGGTTTTGAATGTCATTAGTCTGAAACTTAAGTGTTTGATCTTCCTTGGTGGGTTTGGGTTTGTTTTGGTTTTGTTGTTTCGGGGTTTGGTTGGGGGTTTTTTTTGGTGGTTTTGTGGTTTGTTTGGGCAGGGGGAGGGTTGTTTGCTTTTTCCCTTCCCTTCCCCTTCCCTTGTGTGTTTGTTGAGGGTTGGTGGTGGCTCTGTTAGTTAGCACCAGAGAGTGCCAGCTGAAGTGTCTGACATTCACGTGCTCCTCACGCTGCCTTAAGTTTTGCTCTATCAACACTTTCTTGAGTGCACTGCAGTAAGGATTCCACATGACAGGTTTGCACCTGGAGGCAAAGCCTGCTCCCTCCCCCTCCTCCTTCCCTAAACCCCAAGTCTTTTCACATCAAGGATTTAATTTCCCTTTGTTCAGGGTAAAATGATATGTAAAGTATGTGTTGCCATGGATGCAAAACCGAGAGCCTATTGATCTTCCCCTTATGCAGGTAGATTTCAAGCAGGATATTTCACATCAGAGGGCACTCCAGCATGGATGGCAGGACAGAGACAGACTGGGCAGGAAGAAACAACTTTAAACCTGAACTTCTCATAGCTTAAAAGTGTCTTGTTGAAACAAAAGCAACTCTTGTGCCCCTGGATGGGGGGTGAGGGGACGGTCACAGGAGTTGTTCTTTGCATACTCAGAAGCATTTCTCTGCCAGCACTCGGTTTGCTCCCTCTCCTCCTCCATGTGCTTCACACCATGATCCCAGCACGGATCATTCCCATTTCCAAGCAAACCCACTCAGATTGGAGCTGTGGCAGGAGGAAGCCATTGTTTGGTGCACGCTGCAGCTTCAGGAGTAACGGCACAGTAATGCCTGCAGGAGAGCTGTGTGCCGGTGCTGCAGGGGAGTCCCCGACTGCTGAATAACCCAGCAGGTCCTGCTGCTCATCCATCTAGGGCAAGCAGGCAGGGAGAGGGGAGCACACAGCTCAGGGACATCTGGAATCATAGAATTGTTAGGGTTGGAAGGGGTCTCAAGGATCAGCTGGTTCCACCCCCCTGCCATGGGCAGGGACACCTCACACTACAGCAGGTTGCTCACAGCCGCATCCAAACTGGCCTTAAAAACCTCCAGGGATGAGGCTTCCACCACCTCCCTGGGCAAACTGTTCCAGTCTCTCACCACCCTCACGGGAAAGAATTTCTTCCTAACTTCCAATCTGAATCTCCCCATTTCCAGATTTGCTCCATTCCCCTGCTTGCTGAACTTGCTGGAGCTGCCTCAATGCCACTGTCCATGTCACTGGCAAAGATGTTGAACAAGCCTGGCCCCAGTTGTCTGTGAGCAACCTGCTGTAGTGTGAGGTGTCCCTGCCCATGGCAGGGGGGTCGGGAACTGGAAGACCCTTGAGATCCCTTCCAACCCTGACAATTCTATGATTCTTCTCCCAGTTCAGGGGCCATTGGGTGACGAATGAAGGCACCAACCCCACTGCTGTACAGCAACGAGATTCCAGAAATGCAGAGAGCAGAGAATCTCAGAAGTCCTCCCAGAAGTCCTTTATTGCTGCATTGTAGAATCCCTTGCATTACAGAGTCTTAGAGTGTCCTTAATAGCAGAAGTAGTCCTGGAAGCCTCTAACAGAGGAAGCCCCCAACAGAGGAAGCAGCTAACAGAAGTCCCAAGCATATTCCTTGCATCTTCCCTACACCCAAGGCCCTAACCAAAGATGTAGCTAACAGAAGTCCCTAAATGAAGACCCCTAACCAAAGGCCCCTAGCTGAAGTAACTCTTGCTTAGAGTGGCTGGTTTTTATCCTCTTTGTTATCAATCCCTTAAACCACCAACAAACCCCAACCACCCAGACAAGCTAAAATCTTTTCCCAAAGAGAGGTGCCAGCGTGTCCAGGAGGTGGCTTCTGCAGCCTGTTCCCATCACAGGGTGCCAATGCCAGGATGTTGTTCTTGCCACCCAGGGAATGTGATTGTTTTGCTCTAGGCAGCGTGCTCAGGAATTGGTCAGCTAAGGAATCCTGCACTCTGCACACATCCAGTGGCTGCAACAGCCTCCCTGTTGTCCTTTTGCAGTGTTGGTGAAGGGCAGATGCAGTAGCAGCAAGGGGCAGTTACCTCACAAGAGCACTGTGGGGCCAGAGAGGGACACGGAGCAGGGAGGGGGTGTGGGGGTGGCAGAAATAAATCTGTTTCAGAAGTGGCTTGCAATAGTGCTCCCTTAACTTAATTTCCACCTTATTTTTTATGCCTATTGTATTTGCCACAGCTTCATGTCCTTTCCTTTCAGCAGCAGCCTGCTTCTATCAGAACATCAGTTCGCCGTTGTAATTAGGTTGGACTGTGGCCTCCACAGAACTCCACTGAAATGGTTTCATTTAATTTTATCTAAAGAGTGGAGCACTGCCTCTGTAGACTTGCACCAGAATTGGTTTGTTTTGCTTCAGATCATCTTTTCCCTGCTGGGTTGGGTTATTATGGCCTGCACTTGCTCCTCACCGCTGAAAGCACAGCACTGTAAAGCAGCTCAGGTCATGAGTTAAATGGATTTTTTTAAGGGGGTTTTATTTTATTCTTTT
>VXBD01004193.1:14364-28482 GCA_013399975.1 Indicator maculatus | reverse complement strand
GCCCTGCTGGAGCAGGGGGCTTGGACTGGCTAAGCTCCAGAGCTCCCTTCCAAGCCCTTCATGGTGAGATTCTGGAGTTCATCCAGTCCAAGCCCCTGCTAGTCTGTGATTGGGGGATTCTGGGATCCAATCCCTCAGCATTAACCACCCTTCTCTGAAAGAAGGAATTTCCCCAGCACCTTGCACCACCACCCCCATGCAAAAAGAATAAATAAATAGATAAATAGATTAATAGATAAATAGATAAATAAATAGCTAAATAGATAAATAAATAAATAAATAAACCCCCCACACCCACCAAAAAAAAAAACAACCCAAAACCAAAACAAAACCAAGCCCCAACCATGGAAGGGATCAAATGTTGCTGGAAATCTTTTGACTTCTCCCTGCTCTTTCTCACTGGAAATATCAAAGGCAAAACAAGATTTTTGGGGTTTTTTTATATTTTTATTTTATTTAATTTTTTTTTTTTTTTGCAGCATATCAGAGAGCGGTGCAGGAAGGCAGAGTGTAAACAACCTAATGAGTTTAGTGCCAGTGAGAATAGCTGCTGCTATTACATCTCTCTTCCCAAAATGAGAGAATCCTTCTGATACAATTTACTGACATCATTAGCAGGGCTTCCTGCACTGCTTTGCAGAGGCTTTTCCCCCCACTGCTCCTTCCCATTTGGAAGCTTGCAGGCTTCAAATGTTATTGTTTTAATCTTTACCTAGTGAGAACATTTTAGGCCTGGGAGCTGGGTTTTGGATAGAGGGAGGAGGGGAGAGGAAGAGGGGGGGGAGGGTTGCCTTCCACTGCTCAGATGCACCTAAAGGGATGTAGGCTCTGAAATATAACAATGACAAATTAAACTTTGCCTGCTAGCAGCCATTGCAGGGAAATCAGCAGCTCCTGGGCTTTGTCCTTGGGTTGGGGCTTTTTTAATTTTCTCCTTGCAAACTGCTTCCTCTCTCTGTTTCCTCAGGGGGAGCTGAGCTGCTCCAGCCATTTGGGGCAGTACTGAAGCCAGAGAATCACAGAACTGTCTGGCTTGGAAAAGGTCTCTGAGATCATCCAGTTCAACCAGCAACCCAACCCCACCGTGGCCACCAAACCCTGGCCCCAAGTGCCATGGCCACAGGGTCCTTGAACACCTCCAGGCATGGGGACTCCACCATCTCTCTGGGCAGCCTGTGCCAATCCCTAACCACTCCTGCAGCAAAGAAATTTTTCCTCATCTCCAACCTAACCCTTTCCTGGCACAATTCCAGGCCATTTCCTCTCCTTCTACCACTTGAGACTAGGGAGCAGAGCCCAACCCCCACTTCACTGCAACCTCCTTTCAGGGAGCTGTAGGAGATCTCCCCTCAGCCTCCTCTTCTCCAGATGAAGGAAAGATCTGCTGGCCTGCAGCATGATGGTGAGGCCCCCAGCAGCACATCAGATCAGGCTGCACCTGCAGCTCCCTCAGCTGCCCTTACCCTGCACCACCACCTCCCCTGCTTCCCTTCTGTCCCCACTGAAGTGGTTAACCTCTGGCTGAGCACAGCCTCAGCCAGGCCAAGCCACCCACAGCAGAGCCATTTCATGCCTGTAGCCCTATCAGAGCAGCTTTGCTGCTGCTGCTGAGGCTGTGGAGCTGGGCAGCTAAGTGAGCTGGGGAGCACATCACTTCCTGAAAGCATCTAAATAGCTCTGATGTCACTTTGCTGCAGTGTCACTGTCTGAAGTGAGCTGAAGCCCTGCCCTGGCAGCTCTGGGAGGGCAGAGGCTGTGTTTCTTCTCCCTCTCTGAACCCCTTTCTCAGAGGTGCTTGGTGCTTGCTTTCCAGCATTTAAACATAGGACCCTCAGGTGTGACCCTTCCAGTGAAAGGCTTTTGAAGCCTGGAGGTCTCAAGTAGCCTGTGGGAGGTTGAGGATTTGTCTTCTCCAATGGACAAGCACTCAAGGAAGGGGAGCATCAAGTAGGGCAAGGTCAGTTTCAAGTGCTCCACTTGGGCCTCAACAACCACATGCAGCCTTGGGTAGAGATAGGACTGGGGGGGATGGAGCAGAAGTAGAAGTGGGGAGATTCAGATTGGATGTGAGGAAGAAGTTTTACACCATGAGGGTGGTGAGAGACTGGCAGAGGTTGTCCAGGGAGGTGGTGGAAGCCTCATCCCTGGAGGTTTTTGCAGCCAGGCTGGATGTGGCTGTGAGCAACCTGCTGTAGTGTGAGGTGTCCCTGCCCATGGCAGGGGGTTGGGACTGGCTGAGCCTTGAGGTCCCTTCCAACCCTGACAGTTCTGTGATTCTATGAACCTGAGAGGGTTGGAGGCAAAGAGACTGGAGAGCTGCTTGGTGGAGAAGGACCTGAGGGGTAATGCTTGATGGCCAGGTGAATATGAGCCAGCAGCATGCTCAAGGTGGCCAAGAAGGCCAATGGAATCCTGGTTTGGCTGGCAATGGGGTGGCCAGCAGCTCTAAGGATGTGATTGTCCCCCTCTGACCATCACTGTTGAACCGTGGGTTCAGTTTTGAGCCCTTCGCTGCAGAAAGAACACTGAAGTGCTGAACTGTGTCCAAAGAAGAGCAACCCAGCTGGTGAAGGGTGTCATGAGGAATGGCTGAGGGACCTGGGGCTGTTCAGCCTTCAGAAGAGCAGGCTGAGGGGAGACCTCATCACCCTCTACAACCCCCTGAAGGGAGGCTGGAGCCAGGTGGGGATTGGTCTCTTCTCACATGCAACAAGTGGCAGGACAAGAGGAAACAACCTCTGGTTGTGCAGGGGAGGTTCAGCTTGGATGATGGGAAAAAATTTCTTCCCAGCAAGGGTTCTCAGGCACTGGGCCAGGCTGTGGTGGTGGAGTCCCCATCCCTGGAGGGGTTTCAAAGCCATCTGGCTGTGGTGCTGGGGGTTTGCTGGTGGTGGCTTAGCAGCAGAGGTTGGATTGTGAGCTCTAGGGGAGAGGTTGGACTTGATGAGCTCCAAGGTCTCTCCCAGCCTCAGCAGTTCTATGATTCAGTGATGCAGAAACCCAACTTGTTGCAAGATTTACCCAAATGAAGGAATAAGTGAACCAACCAATTAATAAACCAACCAATCAATTAATAAACCAATCAATTCATAAACCAACCAATTAATAAACCAACCAATCAACTCATAAACCATCCAATCAATTCATAAACCAACCAATCAATTCATAAACCAACCAACCAATTAATAAACCAACCAATCAATTCATAAACCAATCAGTTAAATCAGTTAATAAACCAAACAATAAACAAAACAATTCATAACCAAAACAATTCATAAACAAAACAGATCATGAAGAAAACAATTAAGAAACCAATCAGTTCATAAACCAATCAACTAATAAACCAATCAATTAATAAACAAATCAATTCATAAACTAATCAATCAATAAACAAAACAATTACTAAACCAATCAATTCATAAAGAGATCAATTCATAAACCAATCAACTAATAAACCACTCAATTAATAAACAAATCAATTCATAAACTACTCAATTAATAAACCAATCCATTACTAACCCAATAAAGTAATAAACAAATCAATTAATAAACCAATCCACTAATAAACAAATCAATGAACAAATCAATTAATAAACCAATCCATTAATAAACCAATCAATAAACCAATCAATTCATAAACAAATCAATTCATAAACAATTCATAAAGCAATCAATTAATAAAGCAATCAATTCATAAAGCAATCAATTCATAAACAAAACAATTACTAAACCAATCAATTCATAAACAAATCAATTAAAAAACCAATCCATCACTAACCCAATCAATTGATAAACAAATCAATTAATAAACCAATCCATTACTAAACCAATCCATTAATAAACAAATCAATGAACAAATCTAATAATAAACCAATACAGTAATAAACCAATCAATAAACCAGTCAACTAATAAACAAACCAATTAATAAACCAATCCATTACTAAACCAATCCATTACTAAACCAATCAATTACTAAACCAATCAACCAATTCAAAGGCTCCCAACACACACCTGAAGTCCAACTGCTCCTTCAAATACTAAGTGAAATAAACTGGACTGGGAAATCATCTGGGCTGAAGGAGCTCCTCAGCAGTAGGTTTCCTGTGCAGCTCCCAACCTGCACAAATATTGATTGTTTTAATTCAATTTGAAGCTTGGAAAGGTAAAAAAAAAAAAAAAAAAGAAAGAAAGAAAGGAAAAAAAAGATTTAAAATGTTTTAAACCTTCCAGGGAAACCCAAACGGTTCTGAGATCTACCTCTGCTGCTCCTGGAGGCAGAGCTTTAACCTTGGCTGCAGCCCCCAAGGAAAGCCTCAGAAGAGAGGTGGGAGAGGTCTCTGTCAAAGCCATCAGTGCTCAGTGCAGCAAGCACAGGATCAGAGGCTCACAGGATGGTAGGGGTTGGAAGGGACCTCCAAGGATCATCCAGTCCAACCCCTCTGGCAGAGCAGGAGCAGAAAATCCAGCACAGGTCACACAGGAACACATCCAGACAGGGCTGGAAAGGCTCCAGAGAAGGAGACTCCACAACCTCTCTGGGCAGCCTGCTCCAGGGCTCTGTCACCCTCACAGTGCAGAAGTTCCTCCTCCTGTTGAGGTGGAACCTCCTGTGCTGGAGTTTCCATTCATTGCCCCTTGGCCTATCCCAGAGTGCAGCTGAGCAGAGCCTGTCCCTGTCCCCTCCCTCCTGACCCCCAGCCCTCAGCTATTGATAGACATTGATCAGATCCCTTTCAGCCTTCTCCTCTCCACACTAACCACACCCAGGGCTCTCAGCCTCTCCTCACCAAACTCTTTCCTCCAGTCCCTTCAGCATCCTTGCAGCCCTCCCTTGGACTCTCTCCAGCAGATCCCTGTCCCTCCTGAACTGGGGAGCCCAGAACTGGATGTAATATTCCAAGTGGGACCTCAGCAGGGCAGAGTAGAGGGGGAGGAGAATCTCCCTTGATCTGCTGGCCACACTCTCCTTAATGCACCCCAGGACCCCACTGGCCTTTTTGGCCACCAGGACACATTGCTGGCCCATGGGAACTTGCTGTCCACCAGCACTCTCCAGCTGCTTCTCAACAGGGCTGCTCTCCAGCAGATCACCTCTCAGCCTGTACTGCTGCAGTTCATTCTTCCTTCCCAGATGAAGAACTCTTCACTAATCCTTGTTGAACCTCATTAGGTTCCTCTCTGCCCAGCTCTTCACTCTGTCCAAGCCTCTGAATAGCCACACAGCCTTCAGGTGTCTCACCCAAGCCTTCCAGTTTGCTATCATCATCTGCTGAGCAGAATTCCTTTTGCCACTTCTGTCTTGGAGGACACAAACCACTGCAGCGTGCTCCAGGCTGCCTTCAACCCCAAATCCATTTCCTGACCCATTTCCCCACCTTCTGCCCCTTTTCCCCATCCTTTTGGCTCAGTCTGTCCCCTTCTTCCACAGCCACCACCCAGGTGTGGTGGGTGGGAGGAGGACAGGAAGATTCTGCTTTCCCTCCTGCAAGGCATAGGTCTCATTTTTCACACTGCAGGGATGCACTTGTGGCTGCATCCTCAGCCTACAGAGCAGCTCCCAGCTTGCTGCAAAGCTGAGGTGATGCTCATGTTCCTGGAGAGCAGACTGATATCATCCCCAGCATTCATGGCTTGGATACAGGGTTAAGAGACTCTCTTTGTCTGCAGCTCCTATTTTACAAGCTCTTTAGCTGATGCTAATGATTGAAGCTCTTCCTCCACCTGTTCCTGTCTCCTTGGATTCATCCTTGTTCCCTCATTGCTGTCTCCTCAACCTCCTCCTTTTAAGCATGTGATCATCTCCAGTGTCACTTCAGCTTTGACTGCCAAGACCTGGTGGCTGAGCCTCCCTTACTGCTCCTCCTTCAAATCACCGACTCATAGATTCATGGAATGGGTTGGGTTGGAAGGGAGCTTAAAGAGCATCCAGTTCCAACCCCCTCCCATAGGCAGGGACACCTCCCACCAGCCCAGCTTGCTCAAGGTCTCATCCAGCCTGGCCTTGAACACCTCCAGGGAGGAAGCATCCACAACCTCCCAGGGAAAACCTGTTCCAATGACTCCTCACCCTCACTCCAAAGAATTTCTTCCTCATCTCCAGTTTCAGTCTCTTCTGTCCAGCTCAAATCCATTGCTCCTCATCCCAGCACTACAAAGCCCTTGTGAAAATTCCCTTCCCAGCCTTCTTGTAGCCTCTCTTCAGGTTCCAACCTCCCTGCTGTGGGCAGGGACACCTCTCAGCTTGACTTTGTTGCTCAGGGCCTCATCCAGCCTGTCCCTGAACACCTCCAGGGAGGGGGCACCCACAACCTCCCTGGGCAAACCTGTTCCAGTGTCTCACAGCCCTCAGTGTGAAAAATTTCTTCCTCATCTCCAGTCTCAATCTCCCCTGTCCAATTCAAATCCATTGCTCCTCATCCCAGCACTACAAAGCCCTTGTGAAAATTCCCTTCCCAGCCTTCTTGTAGCCTCCCTTCAGGTTCTGCTCCAACCTCCCTGCTGTGGGCAGGGACACCTCTCAGCTTGACTTTGTTGCTCAAGGCCTCATCCAACCTGACCTTGAACACCTCCAGGGGAGGTGGACAACCTGTTCCAGTGTCTCCCCACCCTCACTGTACAGAATTTCTCCCTAACCTCCAATCTCAAGCTCCCCTCTGCTGCTCCTTGCTGCTCAGCCTGCTCCCTCCACCTCGCCTCAGCTCCTCATTAACTCGAGCATCACCTGAAGGAGGAGCACTTCCCATCCACCCCATTCCCCTTCCTCTCAGCAGCATTTCACCTGCTTGGAAGCTCCTCCAGCCCCATCTCCCTGAAGTATCTGTGAGTGTCAGCTCCCTGTGCTGTGCCAAGCAGCTGCTCCCACCCATGCTGACCTCCTGCGCCGGAGCTGCCGAGCCGCACAGTCAGGCGTTTGTCACTTCACATCCTGATCACTGCCACTCCTCTGATCTTGAGACTTGCTCCTAGCCATCTCCCACTCCCTTGGCTTTCTCTGTCATGCTTCATGCCCTGCCTGTGTGGAGATGATCACATCAGTGAGCACGGGGGATGGTCCCAGGCACTCACAGCAGAGGTTTCCCTGGCCAGGCGGCTGCCAAGGGTGGGTGAACTAATGAGAACGTGAGGAGCTGGGCTGATCCCTCCTCTGGCCACCTCAGCCATGCTGAAAGAGAACCTCCCCTATGGACACAGGGTGGGAGAGCTGGGGCTGTTCAGCCTGGGAAAGAGAAGGCTCCAGGGAGACCTTAGAGCAGCCTGCCAGGACCTGAAAAGGGCCACAGGAGAGCTAGAGAAGGACTATCAGCAAGGGCTGGGAGTGACAGGATGAGGAAGAATGGCTTTGAGATGGAAGAGGGGAGATTGAGCCTGGAGATGAAGAAGAAATTCTTCAGACTGAGGGTGGGGAGACACTGGAACAGGTTGTCCAGGCCAGGCTGGATAAGACCTTGGAGCAACCTGGGCAAGGGGGCTTGGACCTAGATGATCTTTAAGGTCCCCTCCAATCCAAACTGTTCTATGAACCTATGATTCAAAGTTTTTTTGGTGGCAGGGAAGTCCTGTGGACTCAGAGCAGAGGTTTCTCTGGCCAGGCAGCAGCCAAGGGTGGGTGAGCAAACGAGAACCTGAGGAACTGAAGGCGATCCCAGAGCTGCTGCAGGCAGAGCTGCTGCAGGCAGAGCTGCTCTCCATGGGTTTCTGAACACATCTGATGGCAGTCAGCTCCTCATTGTGGTAATGCACCATGGGAGAAGGTCCTTCCTTTTGTTTGTCCTCAGCGAGTCGCAGGATAATTTCATTTTGTTGGTACATAATGAGGAGTGGTGAATAATCATTCAGTAATCACTTTCTCTGTGCTAGGCAGGGCTTGACAAAACTCTAATCACATCCCTCTTTAGTCATCCCTCTTCAAGGCCAGAGCTCTGATTATTTTGTCTCCTTACAAGGAAATGTCTCTCTTCTCCCAGCTGGAGATGATGCTTCCCTCGTTCCTTCACCTGCTCCCACAGCCACTTCCTCCATCACCATGCACCCACTCACAGTGTTTCCACCCTTTCCCCCCCAGCCCTGGCCCCACCAGCTGCCCTGGAGATGGGATAGGTTCATCTGGACCCTTCAGTTCCCTCGTGGAGAGAATCAGAGCAGAGCCCACGGTGCTCTCACCCTCACCTTGTGTCTGGCTGCCACGGGGGACCTGTGGCCAAGCAGACATGCAGAAAGTGACCCCAGAATCCAGACCTCAGGAGGAAGGTGGGGACAGAGCAAGGCACCATCAGCAATGCCATGCCCAGCAGGGTTGCCCTCTCAGCCTCTTCTGATGAGAGACTTTGGCTCTGCTTTGCTCAGACACCACCAGCTCCCACAGCCAGGCAGGGAGGCACAAGTGGGCATCTCTCTGGTCATGCCTGAGTCTCCAAACACAGCAGAAGGAGGATGAGTTGTGCTCCAGCTCCACAGGACACTGCCAGAGGTGATGGCAGGAAGGAGAGGAGAACCAGCAGCCCTCTGAGGGGGCTGTGGGCTCCATTCTCAGCCCCACACGTGGAGGTGGTGGAGAAACCTGGAGCCAGCTGCCTGCTGCTGCTGCAGCAGGAGTGAGGAGCTTTGTGCTGGTGGCTGTGATCAGAGCATTCAGAAAGGACAATGGCTTGGAAACATGTCTTGAGTGGTTAATAAAAGAGACTGATGAAATCAAGCACTGCATCTGCCTGGGGGCAACTGGTCTTTCCCTCTCCTCAGGGGCAGATCCTAGCCCTGGTGGGATGGCACTGGAGCCTGCAGGTTGTCACTGCAGAAGGGAACAAATCCATGCATGGAGACTTCCACTGGAATTCCAGCTTCCACAGCAAGAGGGGAGTGTGCTGGGAATATCCAGAGTGGCTCCTGTTGTACTGCCTGGGTCATGGGGCTCTGCAAAGGAGCCTGATGGGCATGGGAGGTGGAGCAGGAGCAGAGGGGATGCTGAGGTGGTTTGTGTGTGCTTGGGAGGGCCAGGTGCTTGTTTCTGCCTTGTGGAGGTCTGTGTAGGGGTGGGAGGTGCTCCTGGTGCCCATGTGGTAGGAGGAATGGCTCACAGTCCCCTGTTTGTGTGCAGGGGAGGCTTTACTGGACCAGTGCAGGGCAGCTGGTAAGGACTGAGTGGGACAGAGGCCCTGGGGTGGTGGGGCAGGAGGGGCTGGCAGCTGTGTGGTGGGAAGGGAGCTTTGGCTGTGAGTAGGCATGAAGCAAGGGTGATGGTGGTGGCCAGGACATGGAAGCAGAGAACTGCTGAGGTTGGAAGTGACCTTTGAGATCACAAAGTCCAGCAGCTGACCTGGTGCTGCTAAGCCACCAGCACTGCACCACATCCACAGGGCTTTTGAACACCTCCAGGGGTGCAGGCTCCACCACCTTCCTAGGCAGCCTCCTCCAGTGCTTGGCAACTCCTTCTGTGGAGACATTTTCCCTAATATCCAACCTGAAAGCTGGAGGGGGTCAAATCCAAACAGGAGCACACAGCATCCATGCAAGCCCAGAGGCATAAGTGGTGGTGAATGGTGCCACATCCAGCTGGCAACCAGGCACTGGTGGTGTCCCCCAGGGATCAGTGCTGGGCCCCATCCTGTTCAGTATCTTTATTGATGATGGAGATGAAGGAATTGAGTCCAACATCAGTAAGTCTGCAGATGACACCAAGTTAGGAGCAGGAGTTGATCTGTTGGAGGGTAGAAGGGCCCTGCAGAGGGACCTGGCCAGGCTGGCTGGGTGGGCAGAGGCCAATGGGATGAGACTGAACAAGGCTGAGTGCAGGGTTCTGCACTTGGGACACAACAACCCCAAGCAGTGCTACAGGCTGGGGACAGAGTGGCTGAGAGCAGCCAGGCAGAGAGGGACCTGGGGGTGCTGGTGGGCAGCAGCTGAACAGGAGCCAGCAGTGTGCCCAGGTGGCCAAGAAGGCCAATGGCATCCTGGCCTGGATCAGGAATGGTGTGGCCAGCAGGAGCAGGGAACTCATCCTGCCCTGTGCTCAGCACTGCNCTCCCAGGCAAGCAGCAGCAGAAGGAGGGGACACAGTCTCAAGCTGTGCCAGGGGAGGTCTAGGCTGGGGGTTAGGAGGAAGTTCTTCACAGAGAGAGAGATTTGCCATTGGGATGTGCTGCCCAGGGAGGTGGTGGAGTCACCATCCCTGGAGATGTTCAAGAGAAGCCTGGATGAGGCTCTTAGTGCCATGGTCTGGTTGATTGGATAGGGCTGGGGGATAGGTTGGACTGGATGAGCTTGGAGGTCTCTTCCAACCTGGCTGATTCTATGATTCTCTGATTCCTGCAACAGAGAAAGGTCAGCAGGCAGCCCTCAGGGCTCAGCCAAAAAGGGGCTGACCAACTTACCCAGTCTTAAGGTTTGGGGATGCACAGCATTGAAGTCTGGCTTTAAAGGGGACTCCAGAGCTTGGGACTGGGGGGAAGGAACCCTGCCAGGGTAGCTGAGGGGTGGGAAGGTCGATGGTTCCTGTGCAAACATGAACTTGGCAGCCAGAGGAGTGCCCTGGCAGGAGGGCTCAGTGCTGCTGGTTGGGATTCTTTGGCAATGGTCAGGGTACCCTAATGGGCCTCAGGTAGCACAGAATCGTTTTGGTTTGGTTGGAAGAGAGATTTGAGTCCATGGAGCCCTTACCCCAGCACTGCCAGGTCACCCCCAAACCAGCTGCATCAGCACCACAGCCCCAGGGCTTTGAAACCCCTGCAGGGATGAGGACTCCACCACTGCCCTGGGCAGCCTGGGCCAGGCCTTGGCAACCCTCCAGGGGAAGAAATTATTCCTCATGGCCAACCTAAACCTCCTCTGCCACAGCTTGAGGCCACTTCCTCTCATCCTGTCACTTGTTACTAGGCAGAAGAGCCCAACCCCCACCTCACTCCAACCTCCTCGCAGGGAGTTGCAGAGAGCAATGAGGTCTCCCTCAGCTTCCTCTTCTCCAGGCTGCACACCCCCAGCTCCCTCAGCTGCTCCTCCCCAGCCCTCTTCTCCAGACCCTTCCCCAGCTTGGCTGCCCTTCTCTGGACCCACTCCAACCCCTCAATATCCTTGGAGTGAGGGGCCCAAAACTGAACCCAATATTCCAAGTGCAGCCTCAGCAGTGCCAGGTACAAGGAGATGATCACTGCCAGCTCACCCTCAAACCATAGCCCCCAGCACCACATCCCCACAGCTTATCAATCCCCCCCAGGGATGGGGGGGACTCCACCACTGCTCTGGCCAGCCTGTTCCAGGCCTTGACAACCATTCTGGGGGGAAGAAATTGTTCCTCCTGTCCAACCTAAACCTCCCCTGGTGCAACTCGAGGCTGTTCCTCTCAGCCTGTGCTGGGATTATTCCTCTGCCTGCCCATCCCAGCTGGCTGGAGGCCATCAATGCATAATCAATAGCGAGCTGCAAAGCCCCGAGCTGGCTGTGGGGAGTTTCTGGTACTTCTCCTCTGCTGTGCCCAGTGCTGGGCTTTGGCTTGGGTTCCTTTCATTTATTTATTTAATTGCATTGATTTCCTTTGTCAGCTTGGCTGGTGACTGTTAATGGGATGATCTGTGTGTGTTGGGCTCTGCTGGGTGAGGGAAGGAAAACGATAGGGCTCGGTGGGAACGTGGTGTCCCCAGCCTGCCCCCCTGCTGGAAAGGCAAAACTCTAAAGGTCAGACAGCCTCTGGGGCCATCTGTCTTTCATGGAGCTTCTCCCTGCTGCCACTGCCTGGGCTCTCTCCTCTCTGGTGTCCCCAGCCTGCTGCTGCTGCCACCACGACAAGCTGAGAGGTTGTCTTCAGCAGGGCTGGGCATAGTCCCTTCCCTTCACTGAGCATTGAAGCAGAACAAGGGCTGGAGCCAGCACAGGGAGGGGGGAAGCCAGGACTGATGTGCCTCTGGCAGCTCTAGCTGGTACCAGAGGGGGCTGGGTGCCACCCCACCAGTCATGGCCTGGGTGCAGAGACATCCTGCATGGATAAGCAGCAGGGCTTTGGGATTCTCTTGTTTCTCCACCCCATTGCTTCACACAATGGTAAAGGCTGTGCACATCCAGGGAAGCTGTGGATGCCCCTTCCCTGTTCAAGGCCAGGCTGGATGGGGCCTTGAGCAACATGGGCTGGTGGGCAATGTCCCTGCCCATGGCAGAGGGGCTGGAAGCAGCTGAGCTTTAAGATCCCTTCCAACCCAAAGCGTTCTGTGATTCTGTGAAATTCCCTCCATCCCACACCAGGACACCAGGATTTAAACCCAGCTTCTGGCCAGCACAACCAGCACGGTGCAGGCAAACCTCTGATCAAACATTCCCTCCTTGTGCCCCCTCCCCACCCCCAGAAGTCTAAAGTGCAGCATCAGTCAACAGATGACTGAGATTTCATTTTCATCCACCGACAGGGCACTGCACACCTGGCCTCAGATGTTAGCCAAAGGCAAACACCAAAGGGCAAAGTCGGAGCTGGGTGGATTTGTTTGCTGAGCCTGGTGACTGAAGGCTCCCAAGGGAGCTTTTGGGCGTAGAGAAGCCACCAAGATGATCAGAGGGCTGCAGAACCTCCCCTGTGGGGACAAGCTGGGAGAGTTGGGACTGTTTGTGCCTGGAGAAGACCCAGGGAGACTTTAAAGCAGCCTTCCAGTGCCTGAAGAGGGCTACAGGAGAGCTGGGGAAGGAATTTGGATAAGGGCTGGGAGAGTTGGGGCTGTTCATGCCTGGAGAAGATCCAGGGAGACTTTAAAGCAGCCTTCCAGTACCTGAAGTGAGCTACAGGAGAGGTGGGGAAGGAATTTAGTCAAGGGCTGGGAGAGTTGGGGCTGTTCATGCCTGGAGAAGATCCAGGGAGACTTCAAAGCAGCCTTCCAGTGCCTGAAGAGGTCTACAGGAGAGCTGGGGAAGGACTTTAGACAGGGGCTGGGAAGACAAGGGCCAAGAGGGAATAGATTGAAACTTGAGGAGGGGAGATTTAGACTGGAGATGAGGAAGAAATTCCTCAGAGTGAGAGTGGGGAGACACTGGAACAGGTTGCCCGGGGAGGTGTTCAAGGTCAGGCTGGATGAGGTCTTGAACATCCTGGGCTTGGTGGGAGGTATCCCTGCCCATGACAAGGGGGTTGGACCTAGATGATCTTTAAGGTCCCTTCCATGAATCTATGATTCTAAGGTTTTGGGTGCAGGGAAGTCCTGGGTGCAGGGAAATCCTGGGTGCAAGGAAGTCCTGGGTGCAGGAAGGCTTTGGGTTCAGAGGAACTCTGGGTGCAAGAAGATTTTGGGTGCAAGGATACCCTGGGTGCATGGAAGTTCTGGGTGCAGGAAGATTATGAGTTCAGGAAAGTTTTGGGTGCATGGAAGTTCTGGGTGCAGGAAGGCTTTGGGTTCAGAGGAACTCTGGGTGCAAGAAGATTTTGGGTGCAAGGATACCCTGGGTGCATGGAAGTTCTGGGTGCAGGAAGGCTTTGGGTTCAGAGGAACTCTGGGTGCAAGAAGATTTTGAGTGCAAGAAGATTTTGGGTGCAAGGAGGTTTTGGGTGGAGGGAGGGAGGTTTTGGGTGGAGGGAGAGTGGTCTTGGGTGCTGCAGCAAGGGAAGTGTCCTGCTTCTGTGCAAATGCCAGTGAGGGCAGGAAGGGCAATGCTCAGCCCATGGAAGGGAAGAGCCTGGTGGAGAAGGAGGCAAAATCTGCCACTCTTTGCCAACAGAGGACGTGAGGTGGCAAACCGCGGGGCCAAGCTCTGCCGCTCGGCTCCTGGGAGGTCCTGGGAATCCGGGATGCTGCCCCTTTAAAACGTGGGGACAAAAAGACACAAATGAGGAGCTGGCTGAAAATTAGTAGAGCAGAAAACTCCAAATGATGCAGAGCTAATTCCTTAAGTGTCAGACTGGCTGCCAGACCCTCCGCTTTTCAACCCCCTGGCCCCGCAGCGCCCTCGGGCAAGCGTGGGGGAGTTCCTGGAGCCACTCATTGCCGCCCCCCAGCCCTGGAGCCAGCGCCCTTGGGAGTCCAGCAGCCCTTTGGGTGGGTAGATGCCACATGCACGGACTCCTTCCCCTGGCTGCAGCCTGCAGGAGCCCCGCGGCATGGCCCTAACCCAGGCGAAAGGGCAGGGGAAGGTGTTTTTTTTTTTTTTTTTAATATATT
>VXBD01004192.1:1521-21662 GCA_013399975.1 Indicator maculatus | reverse complement strand
GACACAGGAATCACTCATGGGACACAGGAATCACTCATGGCCATGATCTGGAGCACAGGAATCACTCATGGGACACAGGAATCACTCATGGGACACAGGAATCACTCATGGCCATGTTCTGGGACACAGGAATCACTCATGGGACACAGGAATCACTTTGGGACACAGGAATCACTCATGGCCATGCTCTGGGCACCACTCTTGCCAGCCTCAGCTGCAGGCACTGTCCTCATGGAACACTGAGAGTCTCTTCCAGGCTGAGACTAGCTTGCTCCCATTCTGCTTCCTCAGGCTGCCTCCATCCTTCCCAATCCAGTCAGGTTCCAGAGCCCTTTCATCAGGGTACCCCCTTGGGCACCCTACCTTTGCCCCCAGTCCCTCTCATGCCATGCCAGGAGAGCTGAGCAGCCCCTCCCATGGCCATCCTCAGGAAGGGACCAGCAGCCAGTTCAGCACCCAGGGGAGAGCTCTGTGGTGTCCCTGGGGGGTTTGAGGGGCAAATGTCTCACAGTGGTCTCTGCCTCCCCTCTACTCTGTTCTTGTGAGAGCCAACCTGCAGCACTGCCTCCAGCTCTGGGGCCCCCAGCACAGGAAGGACCTGGAGCTGCTGGAGAGGGGCCAGAGGAGGCCACCAAGATGATCAGAGGATGGAGAAGCTCCCCTGTGGGGACAGGCTGGGAGAGTTGGGGCTGAAGAAAAGAAGGCTGCAGGGAGACCTTAAGGCAACCTTCCAGTACCTGAAGAGGCTCCAGGAGAGCTGGGGAGGGACTTTGGAGAAGGACTGGGAGTGGCAGGATGAGGGACAATGGCTTGGAGCTGGGAGAGGGGAGAGTGAGAGTGGAGAGGAGGAAGAAATTGTTTGGAGTGAGGGTGGGGAGCCACTGACACAGGTTGCCCAGGGAGGCTGTGGCTATGCCCTCCCTGGAGGTGCTTCAGGCCAGGCTGGATGAGGCCTTGAGCAGCCTGTGCTGGTGGGAGGCTCAGCAGCTGCATCTGGAGGGGTTTGCAGGAGGCAGGGCTGTGCTGAGGGCCATGGCTTGAGCACCACCTTTGCAGAGGGGGAGCATGGCAGAACTGGGTGCTCTGAAAGGGCTTTTCCAACCCAAAGCCTTCCCTGACTCCCTCACTCTGATTGTCCCTCTCTTGGGGCACACATGGTCAGGTCCAAGGCTGGGCTGGATGATCTTGAAGGTCTTTTCCAACCCCATAGACTCTGTGATCCTGTGGTTTGCTGTGCCTGGGGCCCTGTGTGCCTGGGAAGAGCTGGGATTGGGTTGGGAGGCACTGGCAGGTTGGGCTGGGCTCAGTCCCTTTCCTAGACAGCTTGTGCCTGGTCTGTGCTAAGCCCTCAACAGAGCAAAGTTTATTTCAGGGCCAATCCAGGGGAGATGAAGCAGTTTTATGGAGATTAATGGAGATAATAAACCATCCCAGGGAATCTATGCCACTCCTGGCTGCTCTCAGTCAAGCTTGGAAAGGGTTTCCTGGGCAAGGAGGTTGTGCTGTGTGGGGTTGGGACAGTTGAGCTTCTGCTCTTGGCTTGAAATGCTTGGATTGAAGCTATGGATGTGCCACCTGCTGCCTCTTCCCACAGGCTCCCCATCAATGAGCCCAGCAGCAACTGCACCAGGGAGAGGGCTTGGTGGCCACTGGCCTCCTGATCTTCATCCTAATGAGAGAGAGAAGAAGCTGAAGGAGAGCTTTGAGCTTGAACAGGGGACATTGAGGCTGGAGAGGAGGAAGAAATTCTTTGCAGTGAGGGTGGGAGGCACTGGAAGAGGTTGCCCAGGGAGGCTGTGGAAACTCCAAGCCTGGAAGTGTTCAAGGCTGAGCATCCTGGGCTGGAGGGAGGTGTCCCTGTCCATGGCAGGGGCTTGCAACTGGATGATCCTTGTGGTCCCTTCCAACCCAACCCATTCCATGGATCTATGATCTCTGTGCTCCTGACTTCATCACAAGACAAACACTTCTGCTACAAGGACAGGCTGAGGGAGCTGGGGGTGTTCAGCCTGGAGAGGAGGAGGCTCCATGGAGACCTCAGAGCAGCCTGCCAGGACCTGAAGGGGCTCCAGGAGGGCTGCAGAGGGACTGTTCCCAAAGGCCTGCAGGGACAGGACCAGGGGCAGTGGTTTGAGATGAGAGCAGAGCAGATTGAGATTGGATGTGAGGAACAAGTTCTGCACCAGGAGGCTGCTGGAACACTGCAGCAGGTTGCCCAGGGAGGCTGTGGCTGTGCCCTCCATGGAGGTTCAGGGCCAGGCTGGATGAGGCCCTGGGCTGGGGGGAGGTGTCCCTGCCCATGGCAGGGGGAAGCCCTCTCAGGTCCCTTCCTGCCCTCACAGAGCTGGGCACCAAGGCTGCATTCCTGCCTGCCAGCACATCTCCAGCTCAGCTCTGCCTCACCTTCAGCACAGAGGCTCTGAAGTGCTGAGCCAAGGGACTCCTGGCAGAGGAGTTCCAGTTGGGATTGCCTGTGGCTTCCTTCCTCTGCTGGGGCTGGCCGGCTGGAGTGGCTCAGGGCTTCCACCACCTCTCCCAGCTCCTCCAGCAGCAGCACCCAGCTGTGCCCAGGAGCAGCCTGAGATGGATTTGCTTCCAGGGTCCAGTACCCTGCTGTTAAACCCCCCCCAAGTTCTTTTCAGGCTGAGGAACTCTTGTCCAGTTCTGGGCTCCCCACTTCCAGAGGGACACTGCAGGATGTCCAGCAGAGGCTCCAAAGATGCTGAAGGGTCTGGTGAGGAAAGGCTGAGAGTCCTGGGGCTGTAGAGCAGCCTGAGAGGAGACCTTATGAATGTTTAGGAGCACCTGAGGGATGGGTGGGGGGCAAGAGGAAGGGGCCAGGCTCTTGTCATTGGGGTCCTGTGATAGCACCAGGGGCACAACCTGGAACCCAGGAGGTTCCACCTCAGCAGGAGGAGAAACTTATTGACTGTGAGGGTGCTGGAGGCCTGCAGCAGGCTGCCCAGAGGGGTTGTGGAGTCTCCTTCTCTGGAGACTTTCCAGCCCCCCCTGGCTGTGTTCCTGTGTGCCCTGCCCTGGGTGCTCCTGCTCTGGCAGGGGGCTTGGGCTGGATGCTCTCCAGAGCTCCCTTCCAACCCCTGCCATGTTTTGCTTCTGGGATTCTGTGACTGCTGAGCTCCCCACATCCTGCAAGCACAGCTCCTGCAAGGACAAGGATGGATGTGCCCTGCACAAGAGCCCAAAGGGAGTCACTCATTGCCCAGCCCTGCACACCCAGGGCACCACACACCACCCAGACTGGGCATGGGGCAGCTGAGGGGGGAAAAGGCCTCTTGGCAAGGGGGAAACAAGCTGGAAGAGGGGGCAGGGAGAAGTCCAAAGCATGCCAGTAGCTGGGATAAAGCCATTCCACCTCAGTGACCTCCCAGGAGAGGACTTCTTTGTGTTGGGGCTGTTTGGTCCCCCCAAGCCCTACCATGTCATGGTTCTGTGATCCTCTGGCTAACAAGCTCCCCAAATCCAGGAGCCTGCAAGCACAGCTCCTGCCCTCTGCCTGGGGAGGTGCAAGGCCAGGCTGGATGAGGCCTTGAGCAAGCTGTGCTGGTGGGAGGTGTCCCTGCCCATGGCATGGAGCTGGCTGAGCTTTGCAAGCCAAATCTGCTACCAGCAGAGCACAAACCAGAGCTGCACAGCCCCAGGCAGACTGCACAGGAGAGCCATTTGTAACCAGAACCAGGGAGAACAAACATGAGGGCAGGGAAAACTTGGGGGACTTGGGGGTGCTGGGGATGAGAAGCTCCCCAGGAGCCAGCAGTGAGCACTTGCAGCCCAGAGAGCCAAGCAGAGCCTGGGCTGCAGCAGGAGAAGTGTGGCCAGCAGGGCCAGGGAGGGGATTCTCCCCCTCTGCTCCACTCTGCTCAGACCACAGCTGGAGCTCTTGGTCCAGTTCTGGAGCCTCTGTTCCAGGAAGGATCTGGAGGTGCTGGAAGGTGTCCAGAGAAGGGCCATGAGGATGAGCAGAGGGCTGGAGCTGCTCTGCTCTGAGGACAGACTGAGAGAGTTGGGGTTGTGCAGTCTGGAGAGGAGAAGGCTCCCAGGAGACCTTCTTGTGGTTGGAGATGGATGAGCTCTGAGGTCCCTTCCAACCCAACCCATTCAGTGGCTCAGCTGCAGGATCCCAGTGCAGAGCACCTGCTCAGCACCTTGTCAGCACAGGGCTGGGAGGGCTTCTGCTGTTGGTGAGCAAGTGGACTGATGTGGCCAAGCCACTGACTGCAGGGGCTCTGAGTGCTCCCTGGAAGAACCTGAGGGCATTTTTTGGTGCTGAATTTGTCACACAAGGTTGGTTTGTCACACATTTGTTCATTCCCTTCTGACAGCCTGCTGGCTGGGGGTTGGCTGCAGGTGCCAAGCTCTCTGGGCAGGGGTTGCAAGGCTCAGAGGGTGGTCCTGGTGTCTCCTATAAGGTCCTATGGACATCTTTACTTCACTGACTCTAAAGTTGGTTTTCTTTTGATGGGTAGCCTCTGCCCAAGGCTTCCCAAGGCCAAGTTTGTCATTGTTTGTACCATGGCATCTCCAGCTCAGGGTAAAGATGGCACTGCCTGGCCCTTCTGTCTGTCCATCTCCTGGGTGTGGGCTCCACCAGCTCCTGAGGAAGCAGGAGCCTGAGGGTCTCCCTGCTGTGGGGACAGATCCTGTGTCCATATGCTCATGGTGCTGCCCTGGGCAGCACTGGGAGGTGCTGGGTGATGCCCCCTCCTGGCTGCACCCCCAGCCCTGGGCAGAGCTGGCTAAAAGCCAAGGCAATGATTGGTCTCGGCCCTCCTCAGCTGTGGCCAGGGACACCCCTGCAGATCAGAGAATCACAGAACTGACTTTAGAGTCAGTGAGGTGAAGATGGTCATAGGCTCACAGAATGCTCAGGGCTGGAAGGGAGCTCAAGGCTCAGCCAGCCCCAACTCCCCTGCCATGGGCAGGGACACCTCACACCACAGCAGGTTGCTCACAGCCACCTCCAGCCTGGCTGCAAAAACCTCCAGGGATGAGGCTTCCACCACCTCCCTGGGCAACCTCTGCCAGTCTCTCACCACCCTCATGGGGAACAACTTCTTCCTGACCTCCAACCTGACTCTCCCCATTTTTAGTTTTACTTCCTCTCCAGCTCTTCAGGAGATCCAGCTCAGGCCACTTCCTCCAGGAGAACATCAGTTGGGTGCTCTCCCCCCGAGCAGCCCTCTCCTCCTAGGGTGCCTGCTCCCCTGCAAGGGGTTTGGAGGAGATGACCTCACACCAGAGCAGGCTGCTCACAGCCACATCCAGCCTGACCTTGAACACCTCCAGGGATGAGGCTTCCACCACCTCCCTGGGCAACCTCTGCCAGTCTCTCACCACCCTCATGGGGAAGAACTTCTTCCATCAGAGACTCATGGAATGCACCAGGTTGGGAAGGAGCTCTAGAGGTCATCTAGTCCAAGCCCCCTGCCCCCAAGCAGGGCTGTCCCTGCTCAAGGCCTCCCTGGGGCTGCCTGAAACCTTCAGCCAGCTGCAGTTGAGAGGTGCCCCTGCCCGTGGTGGGGAGCTTGGAGCAGATGAACTCTGAGATCCCTTCTGGGGATCCACCCTGAGCCATTCTGTGATTCCATGATCCCCAACTGGATCAGCTTGCTCAGAGCCCCATCCAGCCTGACCTTCAGTGTCTCCAAGGAACTTCCTGCTCATGTGGAGATGGAACTGCTGATGTCCAGGCTTGTGCCACTTGCCCCTTGTCCTGCCACTGGGCACTGCTGACTGGGCACTGGTCCTGTCCTCCTGACACCTCCCCTTGATCAGCACTGAGCTGGGTCCTCAGGGCACTCCCCCAGAGCCCAGGCTTTCTCTTGGTTGGATGTGTGGTGCCAGGCAGAGCTGAATGTCTTCTGCTTCCACTTGTTTGGGTGAAGAACCACCAGTTGGGGCAGGAGTGGTGTCTGTGACTCTGGGCTGGGGAGGGATGCTGGATGTGATGCTCAGAGGCTTTTGTCTCCCTCAGACTGCTCTTCCCCAGACTAAAGGTGATGCAGATGGACTTCATCTCCATGGATGAAGCCCTCCCTGCACCACTTCATCCCTTAAAGAATCATAGAATCAGTCAGGGTGGGAAGGGACCACAGGGATCATCTGGTTCCAACCCCCCTGCCATGGGCAGGGACCCCCACACTAGGTCAGGCTGGCCAGAGCCTCATCCAGCCTGCTCCTGCTTAGGATCCCAGGAAACCTTTTTCTTCCTCTCCTCAAATTTTCAGGCAACCAAAAGCAGAAGCTGGAGCTGCAGGCTCTGATGCCCCCACGTTGGGGCAGTACTTTTTTCCCCTCCCACTGTGGCTGCAGGGAGAGGTTTGCATCGCTGGGGCTGGCCCTCCTGCACCTGCTGCCGACCCAGGACTCTCTGCCTGGCAGCTGGAGCCCATTTTCTGCTGGCTTTCCCACCTGGAGAGGCTTCTCCCTTCCCTCTGGCACCACTCTGCTCTTTGCTTGCTGGCCTGCAGCTCAGCAGGGCTGCCAGAGCCTGCTGCAGGAGGGGTGGCTGCCTTGGCTCTGCAAGGTGACTGAGACAGCTTCAGCTTTCTTCTCCCCCAGGCAGGCACAAAAGCAATTGGAGAAGGTTTGTTTATCCTGCAGCTTTGGGAGCCTGCTCTCACTTGGTGGTCTGCAAAGCTGCCAGGAGGTGGAAGGAGCCCTGGCATGAGCAGGGTTTGGCAGTGCAGGGGGGTGGGATGGGATGGGATGGGGTCAGTGCCTGTGGCAGGGCTGGGTCAGGATGTTCTGCTCCAGGGCACAGTCCAGTGTCCAGCTGGGCACTGGCAGAGGGGAGATCATGGAACCACTGAAATGTTTGGGTTGGCAAAGCCCTGTCAAAGCATCCAGTTCAACCATTCTCTTCCTCTGCCAAGGCTGGGGCTGAGCCATGGCCCTCAGCACCACATCTCTGCCTCTTGGAATCATCTCCAGGGCTGGGGATTCAAGCCCCTCCCTGGGCAGCCTGGGCCAGGCCTTGAGAACCCTTTCAGCCAAGAAATTTCTTCTCAATGTCTTCTTTAACCTGCTGCTGACCTCTGACCCTCAGCACCACATCTCTGCATCATCACCTAGCCCAGATGGAAGAGCTGGAAGGGCCCTCTGGCAGCAGCTCTGGCTCTGCCTTGGAGCTCTGCTTTTTCTTCTGGCCTGGGGGAGGTTTTTTCCCTCTCTGCAGCAAGCCTGCCTTGTCTGGAAGGCTTCCTATCTGGTGGTGGCTTCTGAGGCTTCAGTGCCTGGCCAGGCACACGTGGTGGTGGTGGTGGTGGTTTGCTTCTCTCCTGTTGTCACAGCTTCCTTCAGTGATGGCAGAAACATTCATCCCACAGCCATGCTGCCTGCTGTGCCTTCTCCCCCCCACCCTGGGCTGCTGGAACAACTTAACAACCTCTCCCCCACCCCCAGCTGCAAGCAGCCAGCCAGGCACAAAGCAGTGCCTCTGGATGCAGCAGGGCTGAGCAGCAAACCTGCATTTCATGGCCTCCAACATGCTGGCAGAGCCAGAGGAGGAAGGGAGCCAAAGGGAAGGAGACCTGCAGAAGGCTTTGCTGCTGGATAACATAGCAGAAGTGGAGTGGTGGGGAAGGGACTTCAGTCTGGGTGGGGCTCAGCCACCAGTGGTGTGCCCCAGGGTTCAGTGCTGGGGTCTGATAATGTCTTTATCAATGCTCTGTGTGAGGGGATTGAGGGCAACCTCAGACAGTGTGCAGATGACCCCCAGCTGGGTGGCTGTGTGGATCTGCTGGAGGGTAGGGAGGCTGTACAGCAGGGGCTGGGCAGGGGAGGCTGCAGAGCTGGGCAGGGAGAACGTTGATGAAGGTCAGCAAGGGCAAGTGGAGAGTCTGGCACCTGGGAAGGAGCAATTCCATGCACCAGGATAGGTTGGGGACTGAGCTGCTGGAGAGCAGTGAAGGGGAAAGGGACCTGGGGAGTCCTGGTGGCTGGCAGGGTGACCATGAGCCAGCAATGTGCTCTGGTGGCCAGGAAGGCCAAAGGCATCCTGGGGTGGATGAGAAGGGCTGTGGTGAGCAGGTCAGAGAGGCTCTCCTCCCTCTCTACCCTGCCCTGCTGAGGCCACATCTGGAATATTGTGTCCAGTTCTGGGCCCCTCAGGTCAAGAAGGACCTCAGGGAACTGCTTGAGAGAGTCCAGCACAGAGCCACAAAGATGCTGAAGGCAGTGGAAGATCTTCCTCATGAGGAGAGCCTGAGGGAGCTGAGGGCTCTGTAGCTCTTCAGGAGGCTGAGAGGTGACCTCATTGCTGGTGCTAAAGATGTGCAGGGTGAGTGCCCAGAGACTGGAGCCAGGCTCTGCTGGGTGATGCCCAATGCCAGCACAAGGGGCAGTGGTGGAAGCTGAGGCAGAGGAAGTTCCATGGAAACAGGAGGAAGAATTTTTTCCCTGTGAGGGTGACAGAGCCCTGGAGCAGGCTGCCCAGGGTGGTTGTGGAGTCTCTTTCTCTGCAGATATTCCAAGCCCACCTGGATGTGTTCCTGTGTGCCCTGCCCTGGGTGCTCCTGCTCTGGCAGGGGGTTGGACTGGATGACCTCCAGAGGTCCCTTCCAGCCCCTGACATTCTGTGATTCTGTGAGACCCATGGGCCAAGGCTCAGTGGATGGAGCTCAACAAGACCAAGGGCCAGGTTCTCCACCTGGGTCACAACAACCCCAGCTCGGCTCTGGGCAACCTGGTCTTCTGGAGGATGTCCCTGCTGAGTGCAGAGAGGGTTGGGCTGGATGAGCTTTGGAGCTCCCTTCCAACCCAGACCATTCTATGATTCCATGCATTCAGCAGGGACATCCTCCACCAGATCAGGTTGCCCAGAGCCCTGTCCAGCCTCACCTTGAACATCTCCAGGGCTGGAGCCTCAACCACCTCCTTGGGCAACCTGTTGCAGTGTTCCACCACCCTCCTGCTTCATCACTTGCTCCTCACATCCAACCTCAATCTGCCTTGCTCTCATTTCAAACCATTTCCTCTCGTCCCATGGAATCAGTCCCTCTCCAGCCTTCTTGTGGGCTCTCCACAAAGGGCTTCAAAGTCAGCCCCATCCACTCAGAGGTATCTGAGAGGGAGGGCTGGTAGCAGCCAGCTCTGCCTTTGGCCTGCTGGGTACAAGCCCCAGAGAGCAGAGCTCCCCTTTCATCCCTTCCCGGTGGGCTTGGCAGCCTCGGCGCCTGCCGTTTCCAGGGGGATTTTGCAGGCGTCCCTTGCTGATGATATCTCCACGGCGCTTGGAAGGAGTTTGTCATCCCAGGCCAACAAGGATCCTCTGTTGGCATTGCTGGGAAGGGGAGTCCGGGGGGGGACANGCTGCGCCCCGGGCGCGGCGAGCGGGCGGGCGGTGGGGAGCAGTCGTTGTTTGGCTTCAGCACATCCCACTGCTTGCCCTCCAAGGAAAACATTGCGGGGGGAAGGAGGGAAAGGGGGAACTGGCTCACCAGTTCCACCAGGCTGGTCCCAGGGAGCGGCACTCGCCCGGTGGCTGCGTGCAGGGAGTGCTTTGTAGCGTGCGAGGAGAGATGAGTCACCGGCGGCTGCTCGGTGGAACAGCAGCTCTCTGTTTTCTTTTCTGGCCTTGGAGAGGGTTTGGGAGAGGGATTCCAGCTCTGCCAGCTCCTCAGATGAATAAAAATCGGGGGGAAAAAAATGAAGTGGGGGAATCCACGCTTGAGCGAGTTAAAGGAACAAGCATGGATCCAGGCTGGCTGAGGAGTGGCTGAGAGCAGCCCTGAGGAGAAGGACTTGAGGATGTTAGGTGGTGACAAAGTCCCCAGGAGCCAGCAGTGGTCCCTGGCAGCCCAGAGCCAGCTGTGTGCTGAGCTGCAGCCAGAGCAGGGAGAGAGCAGCACAGGGAGGGGATTCTGCCCCTCTGCTCTGCTCTGCTCAGACCCCACCTGCAGCACTGCCTGCAGCTCTGGGGCCCTGGAGCTGTCACAAGCTGCTCAGGGCTGGACCAGCGATGGTGTGGCCAGCAGCACCAAGACAGGGATTGTGCCTCTGTGCTGGGCACTGGGGAAGACATAGCTTGAGTCTTAGGTTCAGTTCTGGGCTCCTCACTCCAAGGAGGACATTGAGGAGCTGGAGCAGGTGCAGAGAAGGGGAACAGAGCTGGNATGTACCCAGGCAGCCCAGCCAGGCCTCTCCCATTTCCTGCTGGGCATGGGAATGTCAGCCTGCAGCTCTCCCTCCTCTGCAAAGCCTGCCCAGGAGCAGGAACAGAGCAGCATGGAGGAGAGCAGAGGGAGAGGAGAGGGAGGAGAAGCAAGGGAGGGTGGCAGAGGAAAGGGCTGGCAGAAAAATGCAAGAGAGCTGGGGAAGGGTCTGGAGAAGAGGGCTGGGGAGGAGCAGCTGAGGGAGCTCCTGGAGAAGAGGAGGCTGAGGGAGACCTCATTGCTCTCTGCAGCTCCATGAGAGGAGGCTGGAGCCAGCTGGGGCTTGGGCTCTGCTCCCTAGGCTCAGGGGATAGAAGGAGAGGCAATGACCTGAAATTGTGCCAGGGGAGGTTCAGGTTGGGAGGAGGAAAAATGTCTTAGCTGCAAGAGTGGTCAGGGACTGGCAGAGGCTGCCCAGGGAGGTGGTGGAGTCCCCATGCCTGGAGGTGTTCCAGAACCCTGTGGCCATGGCACTTGGGGCCAGGGTTTGGTGTCCATAGTGGGGTTGGGTTGGTGCTGGACTGGATGCTCTGGGAGGGCTTTCCCCACCCAAACAATTCTGTGCTTCTATAAAACCAGCTTAGTTGCACTCATCAGACAGCTCAAAGCCTCCTTCTCCCTTCTGGGGACATCGTTTGGAGGCTGTGCCTGCCAGCTCCTTGGCTGATCCAGAAGGAGGTAGCTGTGAGCTGAGAGGAGCTGTGGGGAAAGCTCCTGGTGGTCCCAGGCAGAGCTGCTGCTGGGAGGTGTTCCCAGGGCCTGGGGGTGTTGAATATCATTTTAATGTGGACAGCATCCCCCTAAATGAAGCAGAACGCAACCTGAGCTGAAGCCAGACCCTGCTAATGGTGCAAAATGTCCATGGCTTTTAGAAGCTGCTGGCACTGGGGGACACAGGAGACCTTCAGAGGTTGGCCCTTTGTGCAGCTGAAGGAGGCAGGAGGAAAAAGACAAAGAAAAAGAAACCCCACCTCCTGGATGCTAAAATGTCCCCTGGTGAACTGAAACAGAGGTGTAGCAGAAGAGGGAGGCAGAAATTGGCCTAAGGGACTCCCAAACCCTTCTGAGCAGTGATGATGGAGATGGGGGAAGGGGGAGAGGGGAGGGAGAAGTCTTCCATCCCATCCCCATGGTTGTGTGGGGTGAAGGGAAAGTGAGACCTTCAGAGTTCCCCCACCCCACTGCCTTTCAAAGGAGAATGAGAAGCAAGCAGGAGATGGAGGGAGATGGTTTCCTTTCATCTCCACAGCTGAGGAGAGCAGTGTGACATTCATCATGGGCCACAGCCTTGAAACCCCTCAGATAGCCCTGGGGTTGGCTCAGATTTCTCTCTGGGACTGATAAAGGAGGACAATCTTGAAAGAGAAAACCTCCAAGCTGGAGGGAGAGGTTGGCTGTCTCCATGTTCTCCTCTGGAGATGAAGGGAAGCTCTCCTCTGGCTTGTTTGAAGGAGATGCAGAGTGAGGCAAAACTAAGGCAGCTTCTGGAGCTTCATAGGAGAAGATGGCCTGGGGGAGGCCTGGGGGACGAGGTGTGGGGCTCTGAGGAGAGAGGAAATGAGAAGAGTGAGCATCTTGGAGGGAGCATCTTGGAGAGGGTATCTTGGAGGGAGCATCTTGGAGGGAGCATCTTGAGAGGGCATCTTGGAGAGAACATCTTGGAGAGAGGATTTTGAAGAGGGCATTTTGGAGTGAGTGAGCATCTTGGAGAGAATATCTTGGAGTGAGCATCTTGGAGAGAGCATCTTGGAGGGAACATCTTGCAGAGAACATCTTGGAGAGAGTATCTTGGAGAGAGCATTTTGAAGTGTGAATCTTGGGAAGAGCATCTTGGAGAGAACATCTTGGAGTGAGCATCTTGGAGAGATAATCTTGGAATGAGCATCTTGGAGAGAGTATCTTGGAGTGAGCATCTTGGAGTGAGCATCTTGGAGAGAGCATCTTGCATGGCTTTGTGGAGGTCTGCTGGGAGATGGGAGATTGAGAGTGGAGATAAGGAAGAAATTGTTTGGAGTGAGGGTGGGGAGACACTGGCACAGGTTGCCCAGGGAGGCTGTGGCTGTGCCCTCCCTGGAGGTGTTCAGGCCAGGCTGGATGAGGCCTTGAGCAAGTTGGGCTGGTGGGAGGTGTCCCTGCCCATGGCAGGGGGTTGGAGCTGGATGATCTTTAGGTCCCTTCTGTGATTGTGCTCAGTGGGAGCCCCTGGGCTTCCCACCTCACTGAAGTTGCAGAGCAGGCAGGGGGAGGTCAGTGAGGTCAGCATTGGGTTAGCTGCCTCTTGGCTCCTCCCCAAGATACGATGATGCCACGGTCCTCCTCCTCCTCCACTCGTCCTCCTCCTCCTCGGCCGAGCAGGATTAGGTCACCCTCGGTGGGAGGGGGCTGCCCTTGGCAGGGCTGGCCCTGCCTCCCCTCTGCAGCGTGGGTCCTGCTAATATTTGCTCGATGCCATCTTTGACAACCCTTTCCCTGCGTGCCCCAGCGCGGCCCCGGCACCCTCCCAGCCGCTCGGCCGCAGCCCCACCCCAGCACAGAGCAATCGCTCCACACCTTCAGCCCCGGGGGATGTTTCGACATCCTCCTTCCCTCCAGGAGCGAAGGAGGTGTTTGCGGGGAGTCCACCTTGCGCCTCCCAGCGCTGCTGCCGGCTCGGGAGGGGGATGGAGGAGCCCAGGAGGGAAGCCCTCTGAGTGCCTGGCAGCGGCTCAGTAAATCCTGGAGATCCCTGAGCCCTCAGCCGGCGGGGGGCTGAACTTTTCCCTTGAAGGCTGACATCAGCAGAGCCCAGCCAGAAGGGTTTGGCAAGGGGAAGGGGGAGGTGTGGAGATGCCCCCCCGGCTGCAGCCGGGCACAGGCAGTGTCCTTTCTCCTGCCAGCTGTCATTTGAAGCACATCGACCTGGGCCACCACCTCCCAGCTCCACAGCCTGCTGAGAAGAGCAGAGCAAGCCTGGGGGGGGCTCTTCCCCCCTGCTCTGGGAGGCTGAGACTGCCCTGGCTGCTGCTGCCCCCAATTGTTCCTCTTCTCCAACCTAACCCTCCCCTGGCACAATTTCAGGTCATTGCCTCTCCTTCTATCCCCTGAGCCTAGGGAGCAGAGCCCAAGCCCCAGCTGGCTCCAGCCTCCTCTCAGGGAGCTGCAGAGAGCAATGAGGTCTCCCTCAGCCTCCTCTTCTCCAGGCTCAACACCCCCAGCTCCCTCAGCTGCTCCTCCCCAGCCCTCTTCTCCAGACCCTTCCCCAGCTCTCTTGCCCTTCTCTGGACCTGCTCCAGCCCTCAATGTCCTTCTTGCAGTGAGGAGCCCAGACCTGATCCCAGCACTCAAGCTGTGGCCTCCCCAGTGCCCAGCCCAGGGGCACAATCCCNAACCTGCCTGAGGCTGCCTCCATGCCCTCCCCCAGAGCATTGAGGAAGACATCAAAGGGAGCTGAGCCCTGGAGAACAGCACTGCTGAGTGGCCACCAGCTGCAGTTACCTCCATCCCCACCTCTCTTTGGGGCCATCCAACCAGCTGGTAACCCAGGGAAGCCTCCACCCCTCTCAGGCACAAACAGCCAGGGTCTGCAGGAGGCTGCTGTGGGTCATGGTGTCCAAGGCTTTCCTAAAGCCCAGGTGGACACCACCCCCAGGCTGTCCCTCTGCCACCCAGTGTGTCCCCTTGTCGTGGAAGATCAGGCTGATCCAGCAGGACCTGCTCCTCATGAGGCCCTGCTGGCAGGACCTGATGCCCTCCTTCTCCTGTCTGTGCCACATGATGGCACTCAAGGTGCTCTACTCTGGCTCCAAGGTGGGACTGAGAGGCCCTGGTTCCTCCTTCCAGCCCTTCTTGTAGGGACCTCTGCATCTCCTTTGCTGACCTCCAGCCCACTGGCACCTCCCCAGCTAGCCAGGACTGCTGGTAAAGGATGGAGAGTGCTTTGCTGAGCACTTCCAGCAGGGCCCTCAGGACCCTTGGGTGGGTCCCACCTGGCCTCATGGATTTGTGTGTGTCAAGGATCAGTGGTGCAGGAGGATCCAGGGAGATGCTGGTGCACCCCAGGGTGGGTGGGCAGGGGAGGTAGCAGGTAGCCTCACCTCTCCTGCCTTGCCTGAGCACAAGAGCTGGTGAGCACAAGAGCTGGTGGCAGTCTGTCCAGCCTGCTGGGTTGCAAAGGATCTGGTTGTGGTTGTGTCCTTTTGTGTGTGTGTGTGGAGCAGAGCTTGCTCCTTGGGAGGAGAGACCAAGCCCCACCTCACTCCAGCCTCCTTTCAGGGACTTGTAGAGAGCCAGAAGGTCTTCTCTCAGCCTCCTCCCTCAAACCTCACAGTTCTGGAAGCCCTCCTGGCATGGGGACTCCACCACCTCCCTGGGCAGCCTCTTCCAGTCCCTGATCACTCTTGCAGCAAAGACATTTTGCCTCCTTTCCAACCTAACCCTCCCCTGGCACAATTTCAGGCCATTGCCTCTTGTCCTGCCACTTGATCCCAGGGATCCCTTCTGCAAAGCAGCCTTCAGGCAGGCTCTGCTCCTGTGCCCTCCCCCACCAAGAGCCATCCAAGGGCTGTGCACTGCTGGCTGTTGGCTGCTGCCTGCTCCATGGTCCCTTCCACACTGTAGAATTGTTCACAGAATCATACAATTGTAGAAGTGTTTGGGTGGGAAAAGCCCTCCCAGAGCATCCAGTCCAACACCAACCCAACCCCACCATGGACACCAAACCCTGGCCCCAAGGGCCGTGGCCACAGGGTTCTGGAACACCTCCAGGGATGGGGACTCCACCACCTCTCTGGGCAGCCTCTGCCAGTCCCTGACCACTCTTGCAGCAAAGACATTTTGCCTCCTCTCCAACCTAACTCTCCCCTGGCACAATTTCAGGCCATTGCCTCTCCTTCTATCCCCTGAGCCTAGGGAGCAGAGCCCAAGCCCCAGCTGGCTCCAGCCTCCTCTCAGGGAGCTGTAGAGAGCAATGAGGTCTCCCTCAGCCTCCACTTCTCCAGGCTCAACACCCCCAGCTCCCTCAGCTGCTCCTCCCCAGCCCTCTTCTCCAGATTCTTCCCCAGCTCTGTTCCCCTCCTCTGGTCCTGCTCCAGCCTCTCAATGTCCTTCTGGCAGTGAGGGACCCAAACCTGACCCCCTCATTGGAGGTGTGGTGAAGGAGCAAAGCCTGCAGCTCCCTTCCCACCTGCTGAGCCCTGGGCAGAGTCTCCATCCTGCAGGGCAGCACTTCTGGGAGAGGCAGCAGTGAGTGTGCAGAGCCTGCTCTCTGCTCTGCTTCAAGCAGAACCCCTGTGGAGCTCTGTTCTCTTCTCCTCTGGGGAGAGGAATTTCCTCCTGGTGTATGAGCAAATTAGCTGAGCACTTCTCCTCCTTCCCCCTCATTTATTTGGCTGTGGCAATGACAAGTGGGAAGCTTTGGTTCCCTGGGGAGGAGAGCTCTCAGAGGCTGCTGCAGGAGCTGATCAAGGAGCAGGGAGGGCAGAGGCTGCTGTGTTCCTGCCTCTCTAGGAGGACACCGAAGAATTTCTGCCCCTGATGTGAGCAACATAAACCCCAAACCACCTTCAGAGGTGTCCTGCTGCTGCTGCCCCTCCACAGGGCTGCACTGCTGCATGGAGATCTGCACACCCCAAGTTTTGCTCTAGAAAGAGAACTTTTTGATCAGACTTCTCTTCAACAGCTGAGAAAGAGCCAAAAGAATCTTCTGGGGTCAGTGCTGGGGCTGAGAGGACCCTCAGGCAGTTTGCAGATGACACTAAATTGGGTGGCAGTGGTGACCTGCTGCAGGGTAGGGAGGCTCTGCAGAGGGACCTGGCCAGGGCTGATCCCCAGCAGTGTGGGCAGCAGGGGCAGGGAGGGGATTCTGCCCCTCTGCTGTGCCTGCTGAGACCTCCCCTGCAGTGCTGGGGCAGCTCTGGAGTCCTGAGCACAGACAGGGACCTGTGGAAGCAGGGCCAGAGAAGTGCAAGAAGGGTAGAAGCCCTCTGCTGGGAGGCCAGGCTGGGAGAGTTGGAGTTGCTCAGTCTGGAGAGGAGAAGGCTCCAGGGAGAACTTCTGGTGGCCTTGCAGTGCTTCAAGGGGACAGAAGAAAGCTGAGGACAGAGTTTTGAGCAGGGTCTGGACAAGGGTGGATGGTCTGAACTCAAAGAGGGCTCCTCCTGCCTTTGCACCCTGCTTAGTCCTGCAGCAGAGTTGTTGCTCAGGGTTTGTGTTGCTGCAGCTTTCGTTCTGCATGACAGAGGAAAGCTGCACTCAAGGCAAGAGGAGAACAGAGCTGTCCTGGTGCAGGAGGAGCAGCAATGACAGCAACTCAGCTTCTGTTTGCATTTCCCTTTGCTGCTCAGTGCAAAGTGTGAGTAAGTCCCACAGAGAATCAGAGAATGGTCCTGGCTGGAAGGGAGCTCCAAAGCTCCTCCAGTCCAACCCCCTGCACTCAGCAGGGACATCCTCCACCAGATCAGGTTGCCCAGAGCCCTGTCCAGCCTCACCTTGGATATCTCCAGGGATGGAGCTTCAACCACCTCCCTGGGCAACCTGCTGCAGTGTTCCAGCAGCCTCCTGGTGCAGAACTTGTTCCTCACATCCAATCTCAATCTGCTCTGCTCTGCTTTGAAGCCATTGCCCCTGGTCCTGTCCCTGCAGGCCTTTGCACACAGTCTCTCTGCAGCCTTCTTGTAGCTCCCTTCAGGTCCTGGCAGGCTGCTCTGAGGTCTCCCTGGAGCCTTCTCTTCTCCAAGCTGAACTCCCCCAGCTCCCTCAGCCTCTCCTCAGAGCAGAGCTGCTCCAACCCCCTGAGCATTTCCATGGCCTCCTCTGGACCCTCTCCATCAGCTCCAGGTCCTTCCTGTGCTGAGGGCTCCAGACCTGCTCACAGCACTGCAGGTGAGGTCTCAGCAGAGCAAAGTGTCAGAATCACCTCTCTGGATCCCTGGCAGTGCTGCTTTGGATGCAGCCCAGGCTGCCCTTGGCCTTCTGTGCTGCAAGCTCCCCCTGCCTGCTCCTGGCCAGCTTCTCCCCCACCAGCACCCCCAAGTCCTTTTCCCCAGGGCTGTTTCCATCCCCTCCTCCCCCAGTCTGTACTGACAGTGAGGATTGTTCCAGCCCAGGGCAGGACCTGCCCTTGCATATCCTCCAGGCTCTCTTGGATCAGGGTCATTGGGACCCAGGCAAGAACCTTTCCTGGGGTGCTGCCAGGTACTGCAGTGTTGAGAGCCTGCACCTCACCTGGGAGAGAAGAAACCAACATTCCCTGCAGGACATGCAGATGGCTGAGTGGAGGTGATCCACATCCTGCTGCCATGTCCTGCAGCACCTGAAGATTTGGGGTTACTCAGAGTCACTGCTGAGTTTAGTTCACTCTGGTGTTGCCATCTGGATCTCAGCTGCTGGATTGCTTCCCAAAACCATCTTGCTGTGAGGAGGAGGCTGAGGGGAGACCTCAGCACCCTCGGCAGAGGAGGCTGGAGCCAGGTGGGGCTTGGGCTCTTCTCACATGCAACAAGTGACAGGACAAGAGGAAACAGCCTCAGGTTGTGCCAGGGGAGGCTCAGGTTGGACAGGAGGAACAATTTCTTCCCAGCAAGGGGGAGGTTCAGGTTGGACATGAGGAACAATTTCTTCCCAGCAAGGGCTCTCAGGCCCTGTCCCAGGCTGCCCAGGGAGGTGGTGGAGTCCCCAGCCCTGGAGGGGTTTAAAGCCACCTGGATGTGAGGGAGGAGGTTTGGTGGCAGTGGCTCAGCAGCAGTGGTGGGGTTGGGAGCTGTGGGTGAGAGGTTGGACTGGATGAGCTCCAAGGTCTCTTCCCAGCTCCACACTTGTGTGGTTCTGTGATGCAAAGCACAGCAGCAGTGGAGCTGAGGAGCAGGGAAACAGAGTCCTGTGCCTGCTCCAATTTTCCTGCTACCCCAGGCTGGATTCTCTGACAGTGTGCAGAGTCCTCTGGTGTTTGGAGTGTGAGGGGAAGGGAAAAGCAACTACAGTGGTGGAAAGGAAGTGAGGCATTGGTTCATGAGCTGGAGGGCTCCTCCTTGGCAGCAGGACCTCACAACCTGCTCTTTGGAGTCGTTTCCTGCTTGGGGCTGCAGCCTGGGGGGGAGCTGGGGATGCTTTGGGGCTGCAGCCAGGGATGGTTCAGCAAACAATTCTCTGTGGTTTTGTGGAGAACCAAAGCTGCTCAGACAGTCCAAGAGCAGGTGCTTTCCTGGGCCCCTCCTGCTGCCCTTGGCTCAGGAACCTGCCTCTGCTTCAGCTGCTGCTGCCTCTGGCAGAGGGGCCAGCAGGAAGCATTGCTTGGGTGTTCCTTTGGCAGCAGCAGAACTGCAGGGCTGGGTAGCTGCAGGGCAATGGGCAGCCTTTGGTGGTGGTGGTGCCTAAACTGCCACAGTGTGAGAGGACTTCTTCTCCTCCCTGATGAGCTGAGAGCCCCTCCCTGCCTCAGGGCAGCTGCCCAGGCACCAGGCTGAAAGCTGCTCCAGGGGGGTGGTGGTAGTGACCCTCCTCTGCCTTCAACTGCACTCCCAGTGTGGAGAGCTCCTCCACTGCCCCTTTCAGGCTTGCAGATGCTGTTTGCCTTCTCCAAAGGAGCAGGGAGAAGGTTCTTGGCTCCTGCAGAAGAGGCTGGGAGAGGCTCTTTTAGGAGTCCCTCTCCTGAGTCCTCCTCTTTGTGCTCTTGCTGTAGAATTTGGGTCTGTTGTTCTGCAGGAAGAAAAAAAAAAATCAGCAAGAGCAAAGCAATTGGTGGGGGATAGATGGTCCATGGAAGCCCGGGGAGGGATGGGTCCCAGCCAAGCCTCGGATCTGCTCCTGCTGTTATTTTGAGAGGTTGCTTTGTACACTTAATAGGTGTGTGATTAAGTCCGGTGCCCAGGGGGTCGGCTGCTTCGGCGGCAGCTCACTCTTTTATTTATAACCTAAAGCAGCTGAAGCTTCCTCCTGCAGGGAGCAGAGGTCCTGAGGCTGAGGGCAGGGACAGATCCTTCCCTCGACCATCTCCAGCCAGCTGCCAGTTGGCACCAGAGCCCAACAGGGGGTCCCTTGCCCCTGGGTGAAGCAGAGGAGAGCTTGGTGCTGCTGGAGGGACCTTGCAGCTTGCTTCAGTCTCCAGCAGAGCAGCTCTGGAGCAGGACCTCCAGCTGCTCCCAGCCCACAGCTCCTCTGGCAAGCAGAGGCTGTGCTGGGAGAGGCAGCTCCGGGGATGGCTCCTGCTGCCCCAGAGGGACTCTGCTCCCTGCCTCACCACTCCCCCAGCAGGTTGCCAAACACCTTTTGGGGTCTTTTCAAGCTGGGCAGCCTCAGGCTGCTGTCAGGGAGAGGAAGGGGGCACAGTGCTCAGCTCCCCAGCATGCTGGGCACCCCGAGCAGGCTCTTGGTGCCCCCTCACCCGGGGTCCCTCAGCCATCCCTTTAACGAGGACCTGCCTCCCTCTGCAGCTAATTACAGAGCCCATGCCAGGAAGCCCTGGCACCAGCTTGACTGTGGGGAGCTTTTCTGAGCAGGATGTGAAGGGAAGAGGGATCAGGCTGGCAGCAGCTGCTTGGCTGGGGGCCCTGTGACTTGAGCTCCCCCTTGCCCCCAGCGAGCTACTGGAAATGGCCCACGAGGTGTTCAAAGGCAGCTCTAAATAGGAGCCCAGGAGCTGATGCAACCCCAGCAGAGCAAAGGGAAGTGTTTGGAAACGGGAGCCTGCTGCTGGGGGCTGGGGGGGAGCAGAGCTGCCTGTTCCCTGCCACCGGGAAACCCGAGCAGCTCCCTGCTGTGGAGCAGCTCCCTGCTGTGGAGCAGCCCCTGCTGTGGAGCAGCTCCCTGCCTTGGAGGAGCTCCTTGGAGCAGCCCCTGCTGTGGAGCAGCTCCCTGCCTTGGAGCAGCTCCTTGGAGCAGCCCCTGCTGTGGAGCAGCTCCCTGCCATGGAGCAGCTCCTTGGAGCAGCCCCTGTCCTTGGAGCAGCCCCTGCCTTGGAGCAGCTCCCTGCCACCTTCCACCCGCCCCCCCATGGGC
>VXBD01004191.1:85444-98177 GCA_013399975.1 Indicator maculatus | reverse complement strand
GTTTGCAAGGTCTGTAAAGCTTCTAGTGGTGTGCTGGAGTTCTCCTAAGTCATGCTGTGATGGTGGTGGGAAGAGGTTGGAGCAGTTCATTTTCAAGATTGAGTAAGTCCAGTTAGGGACCCAAAGCTCCAACTCCTGGCAGCAGTGAGTTGCTGAAGCTCACACAGGTGCCATCTGTCTCCAGTGGCTCAGACCAGTGCCAGGTACCAGAGGACAGGAGGAACTGCTCCAGGATGGCTCTGCAGAGCAGTCCTTTGCAGAAATGTCATCCTGCTGACCCTTTGTCACGACAAAGAAGCCCTAGAGGGCAGCAGGGATCTAGGTCTGAAGGCAGCTCTAACCCCTTCAGCTCTCAAGGGAAGGCAGCAGGATTCAGGCTCTCACCATTCATTCAGAGCTCATCCTCTCAGACACAGCTCCAGCTCTCCAGCACTCTGCAGCTCAGGTTAAAATAGAGACTCACCACAGGAGCTGCTCCAGGGTGGCTCTGCAGTGCAGCTCTCTGCAGAAATGTCACACAAGAACTGCAGGTTTAGTGTCTGCAGAGAGCACAGCTGCATGAAAATGATCTGAGATCTGCAGCAGCTCTGAGTCTGGCATCTCCCTGCAGCAGTTTGGGAGCAAAGCCTGGCAGTCAGAAGCCTCTGGCACAACAGCCTCAGTGCCTGGCTCTGTGTCCCCTACTTGTGTGCTCAGATCACAGCCTGGTTTGGGTTGGAAAGGACCTTGAAGATCATCCAGTTCCAGCCCTCCAGCCATGGGCAGGGACACCTCCTGCTAGCCCAGCTTGCTCAAGGTCCCACCCAGTCTGGCTTTACACACTCCCAGGGGCTTGGAGACTCCACAACTTCTCTGGGCAACCTGTTCCAGTGCCTCACCACCCTCCTAGGGAAGAATTTCTTCCTCCTGTCTCACCATGATCCAGCTTCTTCCAGCTCAGAGCCATTGTCCCTCATCCTGTCACTCCAACCCCTGTCAAAAGTCCCTCCCCAGCTCTCCTGGAGCCCCTTCAGGTACTGGAAGTTTGCTCTGAGGTCTCCCTGCAGCCTTCTCTTCTCCAGGCTGAACAGCCCCAACTCTCTCAGCCTGTCCCCACAGGGGAAGTTCTCCATCCCAATGATCATCTTTGTGGCCTTCCCTGGAGTCTCTTCCAGCAGTTCTCTGTTCTTGTGCTGGGGGTTCCAGAGCTGGATATGGTACTGAAAGTGGGGATCTTAGGATCCTGAGTGAAGCAGAGAAAATCCCTTCCCTCAGCCTGCTCTCCTCACTGCTATACAATAATGACTAAGTAAGGAATAAATACCAAGAGAAGAGCTGAGGTGGCTCTGGTGCCACTTCTGAGAGCCTGGCTGTCACTGGCTGGGAGGTTCCCTTTCAGTTGGTGGTGTCCCAGAGGAATTTGGTTTGTTTTGCAAATAAGCTCTCCTTCCCAGGTCTTGCTGAGGCAGCTCACAGTGGGCTGGAGGCCACTGGAAGCTCAGCAAAGGAAAATAAATGCATTTGTCAGACATGGCAGTGCTGGAGCTGTCTCACCCCAGCAGACAGGGAAGTGGAATCATAGAATTGTCAGGGTTGGAAGGGAGCTCAAGGCTCAGCCAGTCCCAACCCCCTGCCGTGGGCAGGGACACCTCACACCACAGCAGGTTGCTCACAGCCACCTCCAGCCTGGCTGCAAAACCCTCCAGGGATGAGGCTTCCACCACCTCCCTGGGCAACCTCTGCCAGGCTCTCACCACCCTCCTGCCCAACAACTTCTTCCTCAGCTCCAATCTGAATCTCCTCACTTCATGCAGAGATCATCTGTCCATGATGAGGAGGAACTTCTGTAATGTAAGGGTGAGGGAGCCCTGGGGCAGGCTGCCCAGAGAGGTGGTGGAGTCTCCATCTCTGGGGGCATTCCAAACCCTTCTGGATATATTTCTGTGTCCCACCTGGATGTGTTCTTGTGTGGCTTTCTCTAGGTGACCCTGCCCTGGCAGGGGGGTTGGACCTGATGATCTCCAGAGGTCTCTTCCAACCCCTAGCATTCTGTGATTCTGTTATGGGGTACCTGAGTCAAGGCAAGTAATGGAAAGAGTAGTTCCCTGATGGCTGTTCCTAGAGACAGGTTTATCTGTGTGGAGTGTTGATCCAGAGCCAGCCTGAGGGCCATGTCTGCTGGATGGGGAATCCCAAGGTACTTCAGATGTCTGGAGCCTAACCAGAGAGAGCCCAGACACCACTGTCACCCTCCCTTGCCTTGGCTTTTGCAGGCTGCTTGTGTCCTTGTCCTGGAACTGCTCCTTGGAACTGAAACTTGCACCAATTATCCCATCCCCAGAGGTCATTCCTGAAATCCTATCTCAGGACAAACAGAGCCTTTTGTGTGCTCTCTCCACAGGTGATAGCCTTGCCATTTAGGGCTTACTTCTTCAGACCCCTCAGGTCAGGAGCACTACCCACATTCTAAGGAAAGAAAGGGTGGCTGGACCTTGTGTGGAGCTCCTGAGCACACAGCTGTGTTTGCTGCAGAGATAAAGCACAGCAGATTAGAGATATCTGAAATCAGAACACCTCTCCTGTGAGGACAAACTGAGAGAGTTGGGACTATTTAGTCTGGAGAAGAGAAGGCTCCCAGGAGACCTTCTGGTGGCCTTCCAGGATCTGAAGGGGGCTCCAAGAAAGCTGGGGAAAGACTTTTGAGGGTGTCAGAGAGTGATAGGACTGGGGGGAGTGGATCCAAGCTAGAGGAGGAGAGATTCAGATTGGATGTTAGGAAGAAGTTCTTCCTCACGAGGGTGGTGAGAGCCTGGCAGAGGTTGCCCAGGGAGGTGGTGGAAGCCTCATCCCTGGAGGGTTTTGCAGCCAGGCTGGAGGTGGCTGTGAGCAACCTGCTGTGGTGTGAGGTGTCCCTGCCCATGGCAGGGGGTTGGGACTGGCTGAGCCTTGAGCTCCCTTCCAACCCTGACAATTCTCTGATTCTATGATTCCTACAGCTGCTGGGCTTTGGCTGGGCTTCCCTTCCTGTGGGACCTCTCTGCACATCACTCTGGGCTGGCAGGTGGGTAGGCTGCTTAGAGTGAACCTCCTCTGCCTCTGGCAGGGATGAGAGTTGCTGGTTGCAGTCTGAGCCTGCCTGCCATGCAGGCACCACCTTCCCTCTCACCTGAAGGTTTGTTCCTGCATCTCTGGCAACTCCTGAAACCTTCTTTTGTCACTCAGAATCCCAGAACACAGCAGGTAAGAAGGGACCCTCCAAGGTCATCTTGTCCAACCCCTCTGCAGTCAGCAGGGCCACCTCCAGCTAGATATGGCTGCCCAGGGCCATGTTAAGTTTGACCTTGAATGTCTCCACCACATCCCTGGGCAGCCTGTTCCAATGTTTCACCACTCATTGTGCAGAGCTTCCTCCTGATGTCCAGCACAGACCATGTTGCTCATCTTTGTCATCTGGCTGCAGCTTTTCCTTCCTCTCCCTCTGTTTGCTTGTTGCCCCTTCACAAGGCTGGGATATGCTTCCTTTTTGCCCCAGCAAACATGTAAACCAAGGAGATCCCCCCAAGAAACATCCAGCAGCTGCTGGATGTAATGATTCATGGAGTGAAAGTCATGGCCTAGCATCATTTCTGGTATGGCATGGATCCTGGCAGCCTTGGGTGGATGCCCAGATGGAGGTGTTTGATGAGACACATTTGATGAGGTGGGGGTTGGGCTCTTCTCCCTAGTGACAGAAGGAGAGGCAATGGCCTGAAATTGTGCCAGGGTTAGGTTGGAGATGAGGAAAAATTTCTTTGCTGCAAGAGTGGTGAAGGATTGGCAGAGGCTGCCCAGGGAGGAGGTGGAGTCCTCATGCCTGGAGGTGTTCCAGCAAGGTGTGGCCATGGCACCTGGGGCCATGGTTTGGTGGCTGTGGTCATCTTTTCCAACCAAAACAATCCTGTGATTCTAAGCTGGTGGTGTTGGGTTGCTGGTTGGACTGGAGAAGGCTTTTCCAACTGCAATGATTCTGTCAAACCAGACTCTGTCAAAATTCAGAATGTCCACCACTGCATTTCATAGCTCCTTGCTCTCAGAGTGCGTGGTGTGGACCTGTTTCTGAGGAGTAAAACAAGGCAGGATGATGGATGGGGAAAAAAAAAAAAAGCCAGGGATGAAGAATTTGGGCTTGGGATGCTAAAGCAGACAGGAGAAAAAAGTAGGGGGAAAATAAAGGGTTAAAGAGGAGGTGAAATGAGAGTTCGATTGTGTTCCTCTGCCCCTAGATGAACAGGGCTAGATAAGGCCTGGCTGTTTTCTTAGCCTCTTAGCAGCAGTCAGTGTTAATTGCTCAGTCTCCTTTTAAAGCACCTGCAAAGTGAGCCCTAGTTGGTATTCCATGAATATTTGGCCTTCTCCTCTGTCACTGTGCATGTAAAAGCTGAATTGAAGCACCTTTGAGCACCTCTTCTCATCATCTGGCATTCCTTGGCCACCAGCTTAGGGACAGGACCCTCTTTTGTGCTGTAAACTGAGGCAGAGGATTGCAGCAGCAGAGGATTGCAGAGAAAGACAGGGCCCTGTGCTGGCTGACAGGAAAGCTGAAACCACCAAACAGTGGCTGCCAGGAGGATGGAGACTACTTTTTGAACCTCTCCAGCAGTTCCATGGCCTTTGTGTGTTGGGTGAGGGAAGAAAGCCACACAGCTGTGCCCACTCTAAGCTAAAAAAAGCTAAAAAAAGAGAAAGAAAGAAAGAGGACTGTGAGGTTGTTGAGTTACCTCAGAAAAGTGTTGATCATGAAATGAGAACAATATCCAATATCTAAAATGTTGCTTTTGCTGCCTACAAACTAATTCTCTTAGAAGGACTTCTCAGCATGGAGCAGCACATTGAGGGTGGCTGCCAGCAGGATGGAGACTCCCTTTGGACAAGGAGCTCCATGGCAAAGACAAGGGGGGATGGGGACAAGGTACTGCTGGGGACATTCCCGTTGGGCTCCAGAGGAAAATGTTTGCCCATGAGCACAGTCAGAGACTGGAATCATCTCCCAAGGGCATCAGTGGAGTCCCCTCCATGGGACAGTTTGAGCCTCATCTTGCCAGGGTGCTGAGCCAGCTGATTGCAGCTGCACTGGGACCTAGGGGGGTTGGAGCAGAGGGTCCTTGGGGTCCCTTCCAGCCTGGCATGCTGGGATTCTGTGAGGAAAGGGTTGGTAGTTCCAGAGGAAGAGCTCCAAGCTTACCATTCTCCCAAGCTGTGTCTCAGGATGCCTTGCAGCCATGTCACCAAAGGGTACTTCTTATGCCTGTGGAAAATAATGGGAAAAAAAGAAAAATCCTAATCTAATATTACCCTTGAGATTCTTTGGAGTCAGAGAAATAATTGGTTTGTCTTGTAGGTAAAAAAAAGTGTTCTAAACATGGTAACATTGTCCCCATTTTAGCTAGAAGTTAGATTATTTTTTGCTGGGAGGACTTAGGCTTCAAGAGCAGCAGGAGGTAGGAGACTTTTCCTGAATTCTGGAAATCTTTTGAATCATAGAATGTTTGGGTTGGAAAAGCTCTTTAAGATGATCAAGTCCAACCACTCTCTAACTGTACCAAGGCTGGGGCTGAGCCATGGCCCTCAGCACCACAGCTCTGCCTCTTGGAAACACCTCCAGGGATGGCATTCAGCCACCTCCCTGGGCAGCCTGTGCCAGGCTTTGAGAGCCCTTTCAGGGAAGAAGTTTCTTCTAATGTCCAACTTAAACCTCCCCTGGGGCAATTTGAGGCCATTTCATCTCATCCTATCACTTGTTACTACTGGGGAGATACCAACCCCCACCTCATTCCCACCTCCTCTCAGGAGCTGCAGAGAGCAGTGAGGTCTCCCTGAGCTCAGCCTCCTCTTCTCCACTCCAAAAACCCCCAGCTCCCTCAGCTGCTCCTCCCCAGCCCTCTTCTCCACACCAAACACCCCCAGCTCCCTCAGCTGCTCCTCCCCACACCCTTCTCCACCTTTGTTGCCCATCTTTGGACCTTCTCCAGCCACAGAGTGTCATTCCTCTGTGTGAGGGACCCAAAATCAAAGCCAGTGTTCAACACATGGCCTCAGCAGTGCTGAGGATGATGCTTTGGAAACCTCAGGTTTGATAGCTGAAGAGGTCTGTTGGAAATTTACTCCACCAAGTTTCCATTGCTCTTCACCCACTCACATGTAAATAACCTTTCTTTGTGTTCTCTGCATGCTGGAGCAGAGCTCTTGGACATCTTAGAATGGTCTGGGTTGGAATGGACTTCCAAAGCTCATCCAGTCCAACCCCCCTGCACTCAGCAGGCCTCTCTCCTCTCCCCTTTCTCCTCTCCCCTTTCTTCTCTCTCCTCTCTCCCCTTTCTCCTCTCTCCTCTCCCCTTTCTCCTCTCTCCTCTCCCCTTTCTCCTCTCTCCTCTCCTCTCTCCCCTGTCTCCTCACTCCTCTCTCTCCTCGCTCTTCTCTCTCTTCTCTTCCCAAGTGTTTGGTCCTGCACCTGAGTCACAACAACCCCCTGAACACTCCAGGCTTGAGGCAGAGGAGCTGGAAACTGCCCAGCTGAAGAGGACCTGGGGGTGCTGGGTGACAGCAGTTGAAGATGAGGCAGAGGGTGGCCAGGTGGCCTGGGACATGGTTTAATGGCCATGGTGGTGTGAGGTCGCTGGTTGGACTGCTGATCTTAGAGAGCTTTTCCAACTGAAATGATTGCAGGTTCTGTTTCCACCACAGGGTTGAATTATTCTCTGGTGTCCCCAGAGGTCCTGCCAATTTGTTTTGCATCTTCTCTGTCACAGCAGGTCGTCTCATGTAGAATCATTTTATCTGCATTTCATCTCAAAGTAATGAGCAGAGCAAGGCACAAGGCATTTGTCCTTGTTTAGTTAACAGAGGAGCTGAAGCTTGGGAAAATGACCCAGCTTGGAATCACAGAATTGTTTTGGTTGGAAAAGATGACCACAGCCACCAAACCATGGCCCCAGGTGCCATGGACACACCTTTCTGGAACACCTCCAGGGATGGGGACTCCATCACCTCCCTGGGCAGCCTCTGCCAATCCCTCACCACTCTTGCAGCAAAGGCATTTTTTCCTCACCTACAACCTAAACCTCTCCTGGCACAATTTCAGGCCATTTCCTCATGTTTTATCACTTGTTGAAGAGCCCAACCCCCTCCTGGCTCCAACCTCCTCTCAGGGAGCTGCAGAGAGCAATGAGGTCTCCCTGAGCTCAGCCTCCTCTTCTCCACACCAAACACCCCCAGCTCCCTCAGCTGCTCCTCCCCAGCCCTCTTCTCCACACCCTTTCCCAGCTTTGTTGTCCTCTGCACCTGCTCCAGCTCCTCAATGGCCTTCTTGGAGTGAGGAGCCTAAAATTCTCAGCTTCCTGGGTAAGCAAAGAGCCAAGTGGGGGTGGAAAGCAAAAGGTTTTGATAGTCCTGTGCCTGACTGTCCAAAACCTGTGATGGTTTGGGCATACACAGCACAGGCAGCACAGTGACTGGCCAGGTGAGAGAAAGGGTGGAGGTCAAGAGAATGGGGGTGGACTCTTTTCAGTGGTGCCCAGTGGTAGGACAAGAGGCAACAGGCACAAATTAATCCAGGATGTTTCTCTTTAACATAAACAAAAAATTCTTTGCTCTGTGGGTGCTGGAGGCCTGGAGCAGGCTGCCCTGAGGGGTTGTGGAGTCTCCTTCCCTGGAGGCTTTTGAAACCCGCCTGGATGTGTTCCTGTGCAGCCTGGACTAGGTGATGTGTCTTTAGCAGGGGGGTTGGACTGGATGATCTCCAGAGGTCCCTTCCAACTCACACCATGCAGGGGTCCAGGGGTTCTTTGAAAAGGGCCAACCCAGGCCCTGGGGAAGATGCTGGATGTGGTCTGTGGGACTATGGTAATTCATTTGTTGCTCTTTCAGCATGCTGCTGGCTGGAGCGGAAGTTATTTCTGTAGCAGCCTCCAGCCCCCTAAGAAGGAAGAATTGCACATTACTGCTGCCAGATGCCTTTCAAGGCACCGAGAGTTAATTAGAGGAGAACTCATCAGGTTCTTTGGTGTAAATTAAGTTTATTTACTCTGCTCCTGCCAGGTACAGAAGAGATGAATGTGAATGTCAGGCAGGCCATTTCCCCTCTCAGAAGTCTCTAGCCAAGGGCTAAAACCTCATTCTCTGGGAGTGATTCTGCATGCAGAGAGAGTTTGGTCAGAGGCTGCAGGGAGGGCAGATTGTGGCAATCAACAAACTCCATCCTGCAGGAGGGCAGCTCAGCACTTCTCACAGGCTGCCCAGCACCTACACATGAAGGGTGCTGGAAAAAGCTTTGTCCCTCAGGTGTCACTTTGGTTTAACCAGGTGAGATTAGACTTGGCTCACTCAGCCTGGCCAGAGCCACCAAAGATCTCAGGGTTGCTTGGGTTTTGTATTATCTACCCTGCTGCCCAGCTGGGTGAAAATAGTCTTGGTTGAGTTGTTTCCTCTGCTCCAACCTGTCCAGGTCCCAGTGCAGCTGCAGTCAGCTGGCTCAGCACCCTGGCAAGATGAGGCTCAAACTGTCCCATGGAGGGGACTCCACTGATGCCCTTGGGAGATGATTCCAGTCTCTGACTGTGCTCATGGGCAAACATTTTCCTCTGGAGCCCAATGGGAATCTCCTCAGCAGTACTTTATCCCCACCCCCCCTTGTCTCTGCCATGGAGCTCCTTGTCCAGAGGGAGTCTCCATCCTGCTGGCAGCCACCCTCAATGTGCTGCTCCATGCTGAGAAGTCCTTCTAAGAGAATTAGTTTGTAGGCAGCAAAAGCAACATTTTAGGTATTGGATATTGTTCTCATTTCAAGGTCAACACATTTCAGAGGTAACTGAAGAACCTCACAGTCCTCTTTCTTTCTTTTTCTTTTTTCATATATAAATACGAGTCAAGGCACAGCTTAGAGTGGGCACAGCTGTGTGGCTTTCTTCCCTCACCCAACACACAAAGGCCATGGAACTGCTGGAGAGGTTCAAAAAGTAGTCTCCATCCTCCTGGCAGCCACTGTTTGGTGGCTGTTCTCATTTCATTTGGATATTGTTCTCATTTCCAGGTCTACACATTTCAGGCTCCCAAGGGAGTCTCCATCCTGCTTGGCAGCCACCCTTAATGTGTTGGTCCATGGTAAGAAGGTCTCCCCTCAGCCTTCTCTTCTCCAGGCTGACCAAACCCTGCTGTGAATGTGTTTGTATGTGAATGTGCCTCCACTTGTGGACATTGTTTCGTAGAGTCTTAGGCACAGCATGACATTTGTTACCAAAAAAAAAAAGAGTGAAATTGAGCCAGCAGTGTGCTCAGGTGGCCAAAAAGGCCACCAGCATCCTGGCCTGGATCAGCAGCACCAGGGAAGTGATTGTCCCTCTGGACTCAGCACTGGTGAGGCCACACCTTGAGTCCTGGGGTCAGTTTTGGGGCCCTCAGCACAAGAAGGACATCAAGGAGCTGGAGTAATAAAGCTGCTGAAGGGTCTGGAGAACAGGTCCTGAGAGGAGCAGCTGAGGGACCTGGGGTTGTTTAATCTGGTGAAAAGGATTCTGCAATGCTGTGATCCTGCTCAGGTGCTGGAAGCACAGCTGTGTGTGGCACTGAAGAACACCCTGCTTTTGAGGGCAGCCTTCCTCTCTTACCATGCTTGGGAGCCTTGGCACACTTCAGATGGGCTCAGCAGTTCATCTTTGATAAACATCAGAGGGTTTGTGTCCCTGTCAGACAATTTAATTGCTAGAAATTACGTGGGGAACGTGACCAGAGCTGGCTCTCTCTCTCTCTCACAAGCTGTCAGGTCAGGCTGTGCCACTGATACTGGGAGAATCTTTCTATGATACCAGAGTCACCCTCCGAAAAAATCACTCAGGTTTTGGCACCTTCCATGCTCAGCATGGTGTGGGATCCTGCAGTTCCTGTTACTTTTGGAGTAAGAGGTCTTGCTGATAAATTTAGTCATCTTGCTGGCAAATATTTATCTCTTCCTGACTTCTGTCTTATCTTAGAATTGTTATTCCTGTTCTTAGCAAAATGTCTTTTGCCATATATGCTGCGTGGGCTGGGGACAGCTGCTGGCTCTGTCTTCATACTGAACAAGAAAGGCTTCTGGGCACTCCACAGAATCAATCACAGAATGCAACAGGTTGGAGGAGACCCTCAAAGGTCATCTTGCCCAAGCCCCCTGCAGGAACATGCCTGATTAGGTCAGGTTGCTCAAGTTTGACTTTGAACATGTCCAGGGATGGGGCCTCAACCACATCCTTGGGTACTCTGTTCCAGTGTCTCACCACTCTCATTGTGCAGAACATCCTCCTGATGTCCAACCTCAATGTGCCCTGCTCCAGTTTCAAACTGAATCACAGAAACATTCAGGTGGGAAAAGCCTCTCAGGATCTCCAAGTCCAACCCTTGACCCTGCTCTACGAGGCTCACCCCTAAACCATAGCCCCAAGCACCACATCCAAACCTCCTGCAAACACCTCCAGCCTTGGGGACTCCACCACCTCCCTGGGCAGCACATTCCAATCCCTGACCACTCTTGCTCGGAAAAAAAACTTTTCTAATGTCCAGTCTAACCCTTCCCTGGTGCAGCTTGGGGCCATTCCCTCTTGTTCTATCACTAATGACCTGTGAGAAGAGACCAGCACCAACCTCTCCACAAGGTCCTTTCAGGTAGTTGTAGACAGCAATGAGGTCTCCCTCAGCCTCCTCTGTTTCAAACTAACCATCCCCAGCTCCTTCAGTCACTTTTCATCAGATTTATTCTCCAGGCCCTTCACAGCTTCCTTGCCCTCCTCTGCCCTGGCTCCAGCACCTCCACATCTCTCTGGCATTGAGGTGCCCAAAGCTGAAGCCAAGCACTTGAGGTGTGACCTCCCCAGAGCTGAGTGCCAGGGGACAGTCCCCTCCCTGCTCCTGCTGGACACAGCATTGCTGATCCCAGCCAGGATGCCTTTGGCTTTCTTGGCCACCTGGGCACTGCTGGCTCCTCTTCAGCTGCTTGTCCCTCAGCACCCCCAGGTCCCTTTCTGCCAGCAGCTTTCCAGCCACACTGCCCCAAGCCTGCAGCATTGCTTGGGGTTGTTGTGAGCCAAGCCCCAAACTATTGCCCTCATCCTGTCACTTCAAGCCCTTCTAAACAGCCCCTGCCCAGCCTTCCTGTAGCTCCCCTTCAGGTATTGAAAGGCAGCTCTGAGGTCTCCCTTGAGCCTTCTCCTCTCCAGCCCCAGCTCTCTCAGCCTGTCTTCATATCATAGGTTCTTCAGTCTTCTCGTCATCCTCATGGCCTCCTCTGGACCCACTCCATCAGGTTCATGTCTCTCTTGTGCTAGGGGTCCCAGAGGTGGACACAGCACTGCAGGTGAGGTCTCAGCAGAGCAGAGGGGCAGAACCACCTCTCTCTCTTTGCTGCAGCCCAGGATGCTGTTAGAAGTTAAGTGCACTCTGGGATCATTCTGCACTCCTGATGGAGAGGGGGGAGTGGGCACCATACCATCACCATGTGCTTGTCTGTGGCTCAGGTGAACCTCCTGAGGTTCAACAGGAGCAAGTGCAGGGTTCTGCAGCTGGGCTGGAACAATCCTCACTGTCAGTGCAGGCTGGGGGAGGAGGGGAGAGAAAGCAGCCCTGAGGAGAAGGACTTGGGGCTGCTGGGGGAGAGAAGCTGGACTGGAGCAGGCAGTGTGAGACTGCAGCACAGAAGGCCAAGGGCATCCTGGGCTGCATCCAAAGCAGTGTGGGCAGCTGAGGCAGGGAGGTGATTCTTCCACTTTGGCTCTGGTGAGACCTCACCTGGAGTACTGTGTACAGGTCTGGAGCCCTTAATATAGGAAGGACCTGGGCCTGATGGGGAGCATCCAGAGGAGGCCATGAAAATGGTCAGGGGGTTGGAGCAGCTCTGCTATGGGGCCAGGCTGAGGGAGCTGGGGGTGTTCAGCCTGGAGAAGAGAAGGCTCCAGGGAGACCTAATAGCAGCCTGCCAGGACCTGAAGGGGCTACAGGAAGGCTGGAGAGAGACTGTTCTCAGAGGTGTGCAGTGACAGGACAAGGGGCAGTGGCTTCAGACTGGAAAAGAGCAGATTTATATTGGATGTTAGGAAGAAGTTCTTCACTATGAGGGTGGTGGAACACTGGAAAAGGTTGCTCAGGGAGGTGGATGAGGCTCCATCCCTGCAGATACTCAGGGTGAGGCTGGACAGGGCTCTGGGCAACATGATCTAGTGGAGGATGTTCCTGCTGAGTGCAGGGGGGGTTGGACTGGATGAGCTTTGGAGCTCCCTTCCAACCCAGACCATTCTATGAGTCTATGATACCTGTGAGAAAAGAAAGCTGAAATATGGTTTCTGCTTGTTCTTGGCTGCATCTGGTCTCTTGGAAGGTGTGGAGGTTTCCAGAACACCAAGCAGAGTTTGTGCTCCGCAGATAATTGGTGTTTGGTGGCTCTTGAAGAAAGCTGCACTTAAACTGGATATCTCTGAGCCATTTCAAGGGCTGGAGAGTTGAGCTGTGATAATTCATCAAGTGGTAGCCTTCTGTCTGAGTTCATATCGAGCTAATATCCTAAAATGGTGCTACAAGGAGAAGCCTGGAGAAGGCTCCAGGGAGACCTTAGAGCAGCCTTCCAGTGCCTGAAGGGCCTAGAAGAAGGATGGAGAGAGACTGTTTGCAAAGGCCTGCAGGGACAGGACCAGGGGCAATGGCTTCAAACTAGAGCAGAGCAGAGGGGCAATGGCTTCAAACTAGAGCAGAGCAGAGGGGC